>LR738711.1:414143301-414325955 GCA_902687465.1 Secale cereale
AAAACACTCAAATCAACAAGAAACAATCACACATGTGCTAGATCCTCAACACAACAAGATACACAGTCCAAATCCAACAAAGGGCATACACGGTAGCTAGTTCATATCCGTGAGGAGGTCTTGAATCCACGAGGGATCTTCCCCTTAGGGGTCTTGAATCCGGTGTGGATCTTCTCCGTAGAGGCCGTGGTCTCTCTGGTGGAGTAGAACCACTATGGATGAGCAATGCTCTAGGTCTCAAATGAGATAACACAAAGCTAACCCAAACTAGGAGGAGGTGGAGGAGTACATATAGTCTAGGGCCACGAAGGGGTTAAGTGGGGATACATGGGCCTCGGCCCAACACTGTGCGCAGACAGCAGGTAGCGGACGTCCGACGGCCACCGGACGTCCGGTGGCTCGCGAGGGTCCGGACGTCCGGAAGTCTTTGGACTTCCGCTATTTTCCTTCTGTGATCGCCGTTACGGACAGTTTCTGTCGGTCGTCCGGTCGCCTGGGATGCGTCAGACGTCCGGTGTGTGTAGCAGACGTCCGGAGCCTGTAGACTTCTGGCAGCTTCTCCATTTGGTCCTCGAACTTGTCCTAGCCATCTTGTCCAATGCTCCTAGTTGTTCCATGGCTTTCCTCTTGGTTCCTGCTCATGCATAACACATATGTTTGAGGTAGTAGCCATGTCTCACATATAGAAAGTGAAGGTTCGAAGAGGAGCGAGTCAACCTTGTGTCCAATGGTGTGTACTTGAGGTCTTATCAAAGTGAACATGGGGATGATCGTGGGATGCTCCACATCATTTGTTCTAAACATAGATGTCCAGAATCCCCAAACCACTTTGATCATTAGGTCTGCACACAGTGCTCCAAGCCACCAGAGTTGGCCTTTTATCCTCCATGTTAGGGATTCTCCACAAACAATGCCTTAGGTACTTGATAATTTGCTTCTTGATGGTAATTGGGATATCAAGGCAGCACATGAAAAAATGGGAAGTGAGGCCAGCACATATTTGACCAATAAGATTTTGCCAGCCTGAGTCATGAAGGTGGCTAGCCCAGCCAGCCTTTTTGCAATTTTGGAGACTATGGGAAGGCATTGATCCACTGTAGGTTTTAATAATCCCAGGGGATGACCCAAGTATGTGAAAGGGGGTTGTCCTCTGGCACAGTTGATGGTATTAGTGAATATCTAAACCCTGTCTTCTTCAATATTTATTTGGACCAGGATTGATTTAGCATAGTTAACCCTCAAGCCAGTGGCAGATGCAAAAGAATTAAGGAGGGCCTTGAGGCAGAGGAGTTGTCTAAAATTGGCAGGCATCACAACCAGGGTATCATCTGCATACTGTATCATCGGAAAATCAGGGCATGAATTAATTTGCAGAAGGGCAAAGATAATGCCAAGATTCATAGCCTTGTTGAGAATAGTTTGAAGAAATTCTACAGCAAGCACAAATAGCAGTGGGGAGAGGGGGTCCCCTTGTGTGACACCTCTTAAATAATAAAATTTCTTTCTAGGAACCCCATTCAATAGAACTGCAGAGGTGGCAGAGTTAAAGAGAGCTTGAATCCAATTAATCCACTTTTCACCAAATCCTTTAGCTCTGGGGATATCAATAATAGCTTGGTGTTCAATTGTATCAAAAGCTTTTTCGAAGTCAAGTTTTAACACCACAATTTCTTCTCGTGACATGTAGCATTTGTGAATATATTCATAGGCCCAGCCCAAGCAATCCTGGATAACTTTGTCCTTGAGAAAGCCATATTGATTAACATGTATCATTTGAAGAGTCACTTTCTGCAATCCGTTTGCCAAAAGTTTGTTTATAATTTTGAGCACCCCATTCAATAGAGAAATTGGCATGAAATCATTAGGAGAGGTGGGTACTTCTTTCTTCGGTATCAATGTAATGAAAGATGTTTACTCTCTAGAGAAACATTGCCAGTATGGAAGTCCATGATTAGCTACCTGACATCTTCACCAATAATATCCCAGCAAGCCCTCAGAAATCCATTGTTGAAACCATCTGGTCCAGGAGATTTGTCAGTGGGGAGATTTTTTACCGCCTCATTAATTTCAGCTGCAGTAAAAGGCAATTCCAGGTCCTGGAAAATGGAGTTTGGAACCTGCTGGTCAAACAAGCTGTGCAGATCAAAGTGAATAGAATGGCCCTCAGACTGGCCCAATCTCTTGTAAACACCTTTCTCTATAATTTCCTTCAATAAGGTATTTTCTTGCTCAAGTGTAACTTGGCTAAGAGAATCGTTAGTGGAATAAAGAGCATTACTAGATGCAACAATATTGGATTTAGCATGGTCATTGTTACTACTGGAAGAAGAATCTTTCTTGCTCTTGTTACTATTTTTAACTAGTGGCATACAAGTAGACAAGAGGAGACGTTTGGCAATATAAGAAGAACTCTTCTTTTGAAGATCATCATTGATAGCTTTTAGAAACCCATGCTCTTGCTCTAAATTTAGCTCCCCATGAGTTCTTAGGAGCTCTCTATGATCCTATAGAGTTGTTTCATGAGCTAACTTAAGAGTTTTTAGTTCTTTAGTTAGACGCTCAATCTCCTTGTTATCATTATCATTCATTCCATCTTGACTATCATGATTACTAGCAAGTTCATTATATCTCACATCACTAGCTTTGTCAACAAGTAACTCATCATCACCTAGCAAATCATCTTCATCACTATTGAAATCAAGATACTCGGGTGTGATACCTTGGGGCCTTTATCCATGAAGCATCTTCCAATTCCTTCATTTGATGAATCAAATATGTCGTAGGAGTTGTACGATACTAGAGCAATTTTGGCAACACCTACATCTTGATTATAGTCTGAGTCGGAGTGATAACTTCTCTCGGAGTGAGTGTCGGAATCAGAGCCAGAAATCCATTCACCAACATGAGCTTGATGTCTTCGTCTTATGTAGCTCTTTGATGAACTGTCTTTCCTTTTCAAATCATTGCTTCTTTGAGAGGGTCTTCATTCATAATGATCATATCGACTCCTTCTCTCTCTATGAGGTGATTCATCTCTTCTACTTCTCCTTTTGGGTGAATATTCTTTTTTCTTGTAGGCAGCCGTACACTCATTGGAATAGTGTACGAGTCTTCCACAATTTTAGCTACTGCGATCATGACTAGAAGATCTTTTGTCATTGTAGGACCTTGTCTTGGAGCTTCTATCTTTGCTTCGACTCTTGTAGAATTTGTTAAAGATCTTCACCATTAATCTCAATTCCTTATTGTAGATTTGCCTGTCATTTGATGTAGTAGGAGCATCACATGAAGCTTTGTATGCACCACTAGACTTGTTGTGGAGCTCTTCCTTATCCTTGAGTGACATGTCATCAACAACAATTCTTCCAATGCCTTCCATGGGCTTGAAACCTTTGTAATCGGGCATCATTTGGATCAATGTGCACATGGTATCATATTTTCCATCCAAGGATCTAAGTATCTTCTTGATGATGAATTTTTTGGTCATCTCTTCACTTCCTAAGACGGCAATCTCATTTGTGATGAGATCAAGCCTAGAGTACATTTCGGCAACTCCTTCACCATCCTTCATTTTGAACTTGTCAAGTTGACTTTGAAGCACATCCAACTTGGATTCCTTGACAGACTCGGTATCTTCATGCATATCAACCAAAGTATCCCAAATTTCCTTTGCATTCTCAAGGCGGTTGATTTTGTTGAATTCTTTCGGGCATAATCTATTGAAGAGAATATCGCAAGCTTGAGCGTTGTATTGTAACATCCTCATTTCTTCTGCGGTCACTTCACGATTTGGTTCTCCACCATATTCAAAGAATTCACCTTGCAAGCCAATATGAACAACAACCCAAACAACGGGGTTATGACCAAGAATATGCATTTTCATCTTATGCTTCCAACCAGCAAAATTCGTACCATCAAATTAAGGACCTCTACGATGATAGTTACCCTCGGTAGACGCCATACTCTCCTAGGTTGTGAAACCAAGGATATGAGCACTAAAGCTATGGAAATCAAGGCTAATAGAGACCAAAGCTCTGATACCACTTGTAGGATCAAAAGTATGTCTAGAGGGGGTGATTAGACTATTTGACCAAATAAAATCTTTCCTTTCCCAATTTTTGTTGTTGGCAAATTTTAGCAATTAGCACAAGTCAAGCAACCGACCTACATATGGAATTCTAAGAGTATAGCAGCGAAAGTAAATCATTGCATATGATGCTAAAGGGAAGGGTTTGGAGAAGGCAAACACAAAGGAGACACGAGGATTTTTGGTGTGGTTCCAATATGTGGTGCTATCGTACGTCCACGTTGATGGAGACATCAACCTCCTAAGGGTAACGGTTGCTCGAGTCCATGGAGGGCTCCACGCACGAAGGGTACACCAAGAAGCAACCTTGTCTATCCCACCAGGGCCATCGCCCACCAAGGACTTGCCTCACTCGGGTTGATCTGCATGAAGTAGGTGATCTCCTTTCCCTTACAAACTTCTTGGTTCAACTCCACAACATGACGGAGGCTCCCAAGCGACACCTGACCAATCTAGGAGACACCACTCTCCAAAAGGTAATGGACGGTGTGTTGATGATGAACTCCTTGCTCTTGTGCTTCAAATGATAGTCTCCCCAACACTCAACTCTTCCTCATAGATCTGGATATGGTGGAAGAAGAATTGATGTGGAAAGAAACTTGGGGAAGGCTACAAATTAGGGTTCAAATGGTAGGAATGGAATCTCTTTATCTCAACACATGAGTAGGTGGTTCTATCTCATAAATGAATGATGGAAGTGTAGGCACGTTCTGATGGCTCTCCTCTATGATGAAGAAGGGGTGGAGGGGTATATATAGCCTCCACACAAAATCCAATCGTTACACACTTTTGACCAATCTCGATGGCACCGATTTGTGAACTCAGTGGCACCGATATGTGCGAAAACATGAATGTTGGGAATCTCGATGGGATGGACTGGAACAACTCGGTGGGACCAACGTGCTAGGTCTTAGGGAAAACTTCAACTCATTGGCACCGATTGCATCGTCTGGGTGGGACAAAAGTGAATGCAATGAGCAACACATAATTTCTCAAGCCAACTCGGTGAGACCGAATGCAACAACTCGGTGAGACCGAAGTGAATGCAACAAGTCACATAGCGCTATCAAGGCCATCTTGGTGGGGCCGAGATTCGCATCGGTCACACCAATTTGTTAGGGTTTAGGTAGTGGCTATGTGAAATGAACTCGGTGGCCGGGTAGGAAATATCGGTGGGGCCGAGTTTGGAAATTAGGGTTTGGACATATTTGTGGAGAAAATGGTTGAGGGTTTTGGAGCAATATCACTAAGAACTTGAGCAACCAGATCATTAAGCAACACCTCATACCCTTTTAATAGTATTGGCTTTCCTATGGAATCAATGTGATCTAGGATAACTAAAATAGAAATGAAGAGTCTTGAAATTTTGTCAATCTTGTTTCTTAGCATTATGAGGGTTCCACTTCTCTAGTCCATGCAATGCAAATCATTGAACATCCTGAAAAATACATGTCGAATGGATATTAATTCAATGAGATATATGTTGTTATGAATTACCAAAACCACCCGGGGATTAGTTGCACTTTCAGCGGGGCGACCAAGTATCCTGTTGTCGGGTAGTGGTATCTTTACGATGTCAAACACTATCTTCTCGGTCCTGTAGTTCACTAAATCACCGAAAGTGACTGGCTAAGTGATATATCCCTTGGGTCTGGTTCTTCCTGGATTCACTCCTCAAAACGCTCTTGTTTCCTTAAGATCCTCGTCGAGGATTTGCTTCTTCTTGATCACGGCAGGGGAGATCAACTTTAGACCAGCACCACCATCGACTGATTCGTCTCCAACGTATCTATAATTTTTTATTGTTCCATGCTATTATATTATCAATCTTGGATGTTTTATACACATGTACAAGCAACTTTATATCATCTTTTGGAACTAACCTATTAACTTAGTGCCCAGTGCCAGTTCCTGTTTTTTGCTTGTTATTTTTACAAAATATCTATACCAGACGAAGTCCAAATGCCACCAAACATTTTGGAGATTTTTTTCTGGTGATAAGAGACCCTGGAAGCTTCGGGGGGGAACCAGAAGATGGAAGTGGGCCTACTAGGCACGAGGGCGCCAGAGGCCCCCAGCGCGCCCTGGTGGGTAGTGGGGCCCACAGGTATCGTTTTGACCTACCTCCGACTCTATAAATACTCTAGAATCCCCAAAACTCTAGGCGAGTAGACAAAATACTTTTTTCGCCGCCGCAAGTTCTAGAACCACGAGATCCAATCTATAGACCTTTTCTGTCATTCTGCCGGAGGGGGCGGCGATCATGGAGGGGTTCTTCATCATCCCTGTTGCCCCTTCGATGATGCGTGAGTAGTTTACCACAAACCTACGGGTCCATAGTTAATAGCTAGATGGCTTCTTCTCACATTTTGATCTTCAATACGATGTTCTCCTTGATGTTCTTGGAGATCTATTTGATGTAATTGACTTTTTGTGGTGCGTTTGTTGAATTGTGAGTTTATGATCAGATCTATTCATGAATATTATTTGACTTTTCTCTGAACTCTTTTATGCATGATTTGTGTACCCTTGTATTTCTTCTCCCATATACTGGTTTAGTTTGGCAAACTAGATTGATTTTTCTTGCCATGGGAAGAGCTGCTTTGTGATGGGTTCGATCTTGTGATGCTCAATATCTGTCACAGAAGGAGACATGACACGCATGTATAATTGCTATTAAGAGTAACAAGATGAAATTTATTCATACATGAGTTTATCTTATCTGCATCATGTCATCTTCCTTAAGGCATTACTCCGTTCTTTCCTAAACTTAATACACTAGATGCATACCGGATAGCGGTCGATGTGTGGAGTAATAGTACTAGATGCAGGCAGGAGTCAGTCTACTAATCGTGGACGTGATGCCTATATGCATAATCATTGCCTTGGATATCATCATAATTATTTGATTTTCTATCAATTGCCCAACAGTAATATGTTTACCCACTGATGTCGCTTGAACTACATCGGTATTTCCCCAAAGAGGAAGGCATGATGCAGCACATCTACAGTAGGTATTTTCCACAGTGATGAGACCAAGGTTATCGAACCAGTAGGAGAACCACGCAACACTATGTAAACGGTACCTGCACACAAATAAAAAATACTTGCAGCTTGATGTATAAGAGGGGTTGTCAATCCGTCTCGGGTAGTAGATTGGTAAATAGATATGTTGATAATTGCAAATGGAAGAACAACAAATAAAATGCAGCAATGTGTTTATGTGTTTTTGGTAATATATATCTGAAAATAAAAATTGCAAATAGAGGAAAAAGCAAATAGCAATATAGATCTGAAAGTATATGATAGGAAAATAGACCCGGGGGCCGTAGATTTCACTAGTGGCTTCTCCCGAAAAATAGCAACGGTGAATGAACAAATTACGGATGGGCAATTGATAGAAAAGCGAATACTTATGACCATATCCAAGACAATGATCATGTATATAGGCATCACGTCCGAGATTAGTAGATCGACTCATGCCTGCATCTACTACTATTACTCCACACATCGACCGCTATCCATCATGCATCTAGTGTATTAAGTTCATGGAAAATGGAGTAATGCAATAAGAACGATGACATGATGTAGACAAGATCTATTCATGTAGGAATAGACCCCATATTTTTATCCTTAATAGCAATGATACATGCGTGCCTTGCTGCCCCTTCTGTCACTAGGAAAGGACACTGCAAGATCGAACCCATTACAAAGCACATCTTCCCATTGCAAGATAAATATATCAAGTTGGCCAGACAAAATCAAAATATTGGAGAATAAATACGAGGTTATAATAATCAAGAATGGATATTAAATCAAGGAAAATCTGATCACAAACTCATAATTCATCGGATACCAACAAACACACCGCACAAAGTCCTTACATCAAATAGATCTGCAAGAGACCATTGTATTGACAAACAAAGAGACAAGAAGCCATCTAGCTACTGCCTACAAACCCGTAGGTCTGAGGTGAACTACTCACGCATCATCGGAGAGGCACTAGTGAGAATGATAAACCCCTCCATGATCGTGTTCCCCTCCGGCGGAGAACCGGAAAAGGGATCTAGATTAGATCTCGTGGTTCTGGAACTTGCGGCGGCTAAAATAAAATTTCATTGACTCTCGTAGGGTTTTTGGAATATTGGGGTATTTATAGAGAGAAGAGTCGGTGCGGGAGGCCACCGAGGTGGGTACAACCCATAAAGCGCGTCTGGGGGCCTGGGCACGCCCTTGTGGGTTCTGCTCCCCTCGGAACAGCCCCAGGTGCTTCTTTTGCCCATTGGGTGTCTTCTGGCCCAGAAAAAATCTCGAAAATTTTTCACTTCATTTGGACTCCGTTTGGTATTAATTTTCTGCGATGTAAAAAACAAGCAAAAAACAACAACTGGTTGTAGGCACTATGTTAATACGTTAGTCCCAAAAATGATATAAAATGATTGTAAAACATCCAAGAGTGATAACATAATGGCATGGAACAACCAAAAATTATAGATACATTGGAGACGTATGAGCATCCCCAAGCTTAATTCTTGCTCGTCCCCGAGTAGGTAAATGATAAAAACAAAAAATTTGATGTGGAATGCTGCCTATCATGTTCATCACATATTCATTTCTTTATAGCATGGACATTTGGACTTTTATTTCATTCAAAACAATAGTTTAGTTTTGACATGAAGACTTTAATACTCCAGCATACCAACAAGCAACCATGTCTTCCAAAATATCAATACTAAAGCAAGTTATCCCTAGCCCATCATGCTCAGTCATTGATCCATTCATGAAACACACTCACATATTAGCTACAACAAATGTTGAAGTACGATCATAGTGCCCCTTAGGTTGTGCTTTATAAGAGAAGATGGAGAATCAAATAAAAATAAAATTGCATAAAGTAAATAGAAGGGCCATTCACAGAGGGAAGTAGGGATTTGTAGAGGTGCCAAAGCTCACAGCTTAAATTGAGATATAAATTTTTCTGGGAGGCAAACTTTTCCAATCGATGAAAATAACTTAGAGTTTCCAATACATTCTATGCTAGATACATCATAGGTAGTTCCCAAACAGAAAATTAAGTTTATTCATTTTTCCATCATTCTTTCACAATCCAAGCTAACCGTGTCCATGGGTGCCCTCCATACCAACACTTTCCAAGGAATTTATTATTTGTCAGCATAAAGTAAATTCATTTTTAATTTAGGGAGTGGGCATCCCTAATACCTTTGACGTACTCTCGTGCAATGACAAGTGAATAAACACTCATCTTGAGAATAACACATCTAGCATTGTCGGTGAACAACGACACCTACGGGTGTCGGGGAACGTAGCAGAATTCAAAAAATTTCCTACGCTTCACCAAGATCAATCTAAGGAGTCATCTAGCAACGAGCATAAAGGAGTGCATCTACATACCCTTTGTAGATCGCGAGCGGAAGCGTTCGAAGGAACGTGGATGATGGAGTCGTACTCGTCGTGATCCTTGTCACTGATGATCCCAGCGCCGAACGGACGGCACCTCCGCGTTCAACACACGTACGATACAGCGACGTCTCCTCCTTCTTGATCCAGCAAGGGGGAAGGAGAGGTTGATGGTGATCCAGCAACACGACGGCGTGGTGGTCGATGCAACGGGAAAAGCTGCAGGGCTTCACCAAGACCCTGCGGGAGGAGGGAGAGGTGTAACGGGGGGCGCCAGGGGCTGAGGTGCGGCTGCCATCTCTCCCCCCACTATATATAGGGGCCAGGGGGCGCCAGCCCTAGGAGATTAGATCTACTAGGGGCGGCCAAGGGGGTGGCTTGCCCCCGGAGCCTAGGGGGCGCCCCCACCCCTAGGGTTCCCAACCCTAGGCGCAGGGGGGAGGCCCAAGGGGGGTGTGCCAGCCCACTAGGGGCTGATCCCCCTCCCCCTACGCCCATGGGGCCCTCCGGGATGGGTGGCCCCACCCGGTGGACCCCCGGGACCCTTCGGGTGGTCCCGGTACACTACCCGCGACCCCCGGAACTCTCCCGATGGCCGAAACTGGACTTCCTATATATCAATCTTCACCTCCGGACCATTCCGGAACTCCTCGTGACGTCCGGATCTCATCCGGGACTCCGAACAACATTCGGGTTACCGTGTGCATATATCTCTACATCCCTAGCGTCACCGAACCTTAAGTGTGTAGACCCTACGGGTTCGGGAGACACGTAGACATGACCGAGACGACTCTCCGGTCAATAACCAATAGCGGGATCTGGATACCCATGTTGGTTCCTACATGTTCCTCGATGATCTCATCGGATGAACAACGATGTCAAGGATTCACTCAATCCCGTATGCAATTCCCTTTGTCCATCGATACGGTACTTGCCCGAGATTCGATCGTCGGTATACCGATACCTTGTTCAATCTCGTTATGGCAAGTCTCTTTACTCGTTCCATAATTCATCATCCCGTGACTAACTCCTTAGTCGCATTGAGCTCATTATGATGATGTCTTACCGAGTTGGCCCAGAGATACCTCTCCGTCATACGGAGTGACAAATCCCAGTCTTGGTTCGTGCCAACTCAACAGACACTTTCGGAGATACCCGTTGCGTACCTTTATAGCCACCCAGTTACGTTGTGACATTTGGCACACCCAAAGTATTCCTACAGTATTCGGGAGTTGCACAACCTCATGGTCTAAGGAAAGGATACTTGACATTGGAAAAGCTTCAGCATTACGAACTACACGATCTTGTGCTAGGCTTAGGATTGGGTCTTGTTCATCACATCATTCTCCTAATGATGTGATCCCGTTAGCAATGACATCCAATGTCCATGGCCAGGAAACCGTGAACATCTGTTGATCAACGAGCTAGTAACTAGAGGCTTACCAGGGACACGTTGTGGTCTATGTATTCACACATGTATCACTGTTTCCGTACAATACAATTCAAGCATGAATAACAGACAATTATCATGAACAAGGAAATATAATAATAACCATTTTATTATTGCCTCTAGGGCATATTTCCAACAGTCTCCCACTTGCACTAGAGTCAATAATCTAGTTACATTGTGATGAATCGAACACCCATAGAGTTCTGGTGTTGATCATGTTTCGCTCGTGGAAGAGGTTTAGTCAACGGATCTGTGACATTCAGATCCGTATGCACTTTACAAATATCTATGTATCCATCTTGAACATAATTCCGGATGGAGTTGAAATGGCGCTTGATGTGCTTGGTCTTCTTGTGAAACCTGGGCTCCTTGGCAATGGCAATAGCTCCAGTGTTGTCACAAAAGAGAGTCGTCAGGCTTGACGCACTTGGAATGACTCCTAGGTCGGTGATGAACTCCTTCATCCAGGCTCCTTCCTGCACTGCTTCGCAAGCAGCTATGTACTCCGCTTCACATGTAGAATGCACCACGACGCTCTGCTTGCAACTACACGAGCTGACTGCTCCACCATTCAAAATATACACGTATCCGGTTTGTGACTTGGAGTCATCTAGATCTGTGTCGAAGCTAGCATCGACGTAACCCTTTACGACGAGCTCTTCGTCACCTCCATAAACGAGAAACATATCCTTAGTCCTTTTCAGGTACTTCAGGATGTTCTTGACCGCTGTCCAGTGTTCCATACCGGGATCACTTTGGTACCTCCCTACCAAACTTATGGCAAGGTTCACATCAGGTCTGGTACACAACATGGCATACATAATAGATCCTATGGCTGAGGCATAGGGGATGACACTCATCTTTTCTCTATCTTCTGTCATGGTCGGGGACTGACCGTGCTCAATCTCATACCTTGCAATACAGGCAAGAACCCTTTCTTGGACTGATCCATATTGAACTTCTTCAATATCTTGTCAAGGTATGTGCTTTGTGAAAGACCAATGAGGTGTCTCGATCTATCTCTATAGATCTTGATGCCTAATATATAAGCAGCATCTCCAAGGTCCTTCATTAAAAAACTCTTATTCAAGTAGGCCTTTATACTCTCCAAGAATTCTATATCATTTCCCATCAGTAGTATGTCATCCACATATAATATGAGAAATGCTACAGAGCTCCCACTCACTTTCTTGTAAATACAGGCTTCTCCCCAAGTCTGTATAAAACCAAACGCTTTGATCACATCATTAAAGAGAATATTCCAACTCCGAGATGCTTGCACCAGCCCGTAGATCGAGCGCTGGAGCTTGCATACTTTGTTAGCATTTTCAGGATCGCCAAAACCTTCCTCATATACAGTTCTTCCTTGAGGAAGCCATTAAGGAATGCCGTTTTGACATCCATTTGCCATATCTCATAATCATAGAATGCGGCCATTGCTAACATGATTTGGACGGACTTCAGCATTGCTACAGGAGAAAAAGTCTCGTTGTAGTCAATCCCTTGAACTTGTCGATAACCTTTAGCGACAAGCCGAGCCTTATAGATGGTCACATTACCATCCGCGTCTGTCTTCTTCTTAAATATCCATTTATTTTCTATGGCGTGCCGATCATCGGGCAAGTCCACCAAAGTCCATACTTTGTTTTCATACATGGATCCTATCTCGGATTTCATGGCTTCAAGCCATTTGTTGGAATCCGGGCCCGCCATCGCTTCTTCATAGTTCGAAGGTTCACAGTTGTCTAACAACATGATTTCCATGACAAGGTTGCCGTACCACTCTGGTGCGGAACGTGTCCTTGTGGACCTTCGAAGTTCAGTAGTAACTTGATCTGTATCTTCATGATCATCATCATTAACTTCGTCCCTTGTCGATGCAGGCACCTCAGGAACTATTTCCCGCGATGCGCTACTCTCCGGTTTGGGAGGGGTGACTGTCACCTCATCAAGTTCTACTTTCCTCCCACTCACTTCTTTCGAGAGAAACTCTTTCTCTAGAATGGATCCATTCTTGGCAACGAAAACCTTGCCTTTGGATCTGAGGTAGAAGGTGTACCCAATCGTTTCCTTTGCGTATCCTATGAAGACGCATTTTTCCGATTTGGGTTCTAGCTTTTCAGGTTGAAGTTTCTTGACGTAAGCATCGCAACCCCAAACTTTCAGAAACGACAGCTCAGGTTTCTTGCCAAACCAAAGTTCATACGGTGTCGTCCTAATGGATTTTGATGGGGCCCTATTTAAAGTGAATGCGACAGTCTCTAAAGCATAACCCCAAAAAGATAGCGGTAAGTCGATGAGAGACATCATAGATCGCACCATGTCCAACAGAGTACGATTTCGACGTTCGGACACACCATTACGATGAGGTGTTCCTGGCGGTGTCAATTGTGAAACAATTCCACAGTTTCTTAGGTGCGTGCCAAATTCGTGACTTAAATACTCACCCCCACGATCCGATCGTAAGAACTTTATTTTTCTGTCACGTTGATTCTCAACCTCATTATGAAATTCCTTAAACTTTTCAAAGGTCTCAGACTTGTGTTTCATCAAGTAGACATACCCATATCTACTCAAGTCATCTGTGAGGGTGAGAACATAACGATAGCTTCCGCGAGCTTCAACACTCATTGGACCGCACACATCGGTATGTATGATTTCCAATAAGTTGGTCGCTCGCTCCATTGTTCCGGAGAACGGAGTCTTGGTCATCTTGCCTAAGAGGCATGGTTCACACGTGTCAAATGATTCATAATCAAGAGACTCTAGAAGTCCATCTGCATGGAGCTTCTTCATACGTTTGACACCAATATGACCAAGGCGGCAATGCCACAAGTATGTGGGACTATCATTATCAACTTTACATCTTTTGGCATTCACACTATGAATATGTGTATCATCACGTTCGAGATTCATCAAAAATAAACCATTGACCAGCGGGGCATGACCATAAAACATATCTCTCATATAAATAGAACAACCATTATTCTCATATTTAAATGAGTAGCCATCTCGCATTAAACGAGACCCAGATACAATGTTCATGCTCAAAGCTTGTACTAAATAACAATTATTAAGGTTTATAACTAATACCGAGGGTAGATGTAGAGGTAGCGTGCCGACGGCGATCACATCGACCTTGGAACCATTCCTGACGCGCATCGTCACCTCGTCCTTCGCCAGTCTCCGCTTATTCCGCAGCTCCTGCTTTGAGTTGCAAATGTGAGCAACTGCACCGGTATCAAATACCCAGGAGCTACTATGAGTGCTGGTAAGGTACACATCAATAACATGTATATCACATATACCTTTGACGTTGTCGGCCTTCTTGTCTACTAAGTATTTGGGGCAATTCTACTTCCAGTGACCCGTTCCCTTGCAATAAAAGCACTCAGTCTCAGGCTTGGGTCCATTTTTTGGCTTCTTCCCGGCAACTGGCTTACCGGGCGCGGCAACTCCTTTGCCGTCCTTCTTGAAGTTATTCTTACCCTTGCCCTTCTTGAACTTAGTGGTTTTATTCACCATCAACACTTGATGCTCTTTCTTGATCTCCACCTCCGCTGATTTCAGCATTGAATACACTTCGGGAATAGACTTCTCCATCCCTTGCATATTGAAGTTCAACATGAAGCTCTTGTAGCTAGGTGGGAGCGACTAAAGGATTCTATCAACGACCGCTTCGTCTGGGAGATTCATTCCCAACTGAGACAAGCGGTTGTGCAACCCAGACAACTTGAGTATGTGCTCACTGACAGAACTATTTTCCTCCATCTTACAACTGTAGAATGCATTGGAGACGTCATATCTCTCAACTCGGGAATGAGCTTCGAAAACCATTTTCAGCTCTTGGAACATCTCATATGCTCCGTGGTGCTCAAAACGCTTTTGGAGCCCCGATTCTAAGCGGTAGAGCATGCCGCACTGAACCAGGGAGTAATCATCACAATGCGATTGCCAAGCGTTCATAACATCTTGGTTTGCCGGGGCGGGAGCGTCACCTAGCGGTGCTTCTAGGACATAAGTTTTCTTGGCAGCTATGAGGATGATCCTCAGGTTACGAACCCAATCCGTATAGTTTCTACCATCGTCTTTCAGCTTGGATTTCTCTAGGAACGTGTTGAAGTTGAGGGTGACATGAGCGTGGGCCATTTGATCTACAAGACATATTGTAAAGAATTTAGACTAAGTTCATGACAATTAAGTTCATCTAATCAAATTTAATGAACTCCCACTCAGATTGACATCTCTCTAGTCATCTAAGTGATACATGATCCGAATCGACTAGCCCGTGTCCGATCATCACGTGAGATGGACTAGTCATCAACGGTGAACATCTTCATGTTGATCGTATCTTCTATACGACTCATGTTCGACCTTTCGGTCTTCCGTGTTCCGAGGCCATGTCTGTACATGCTAGGCTCATCAAGTGAACCCTAAGTGTATTGCATGTGTAAATCTGGCTTACACCCGTTGTATGCGAACGTTAGAGCCTATCACACCCGATCATCACGTGGTGCTTCGGAACAACGATCCTTAGCAACGGTGCACAGTTAGGGGGAACACAATTCTTGAATTTTTTAGTGAGAGATCATCTTATTTACTACCGTCGTTCTAAGCAAATAAGATGCATAAACATGATAAACATCACATGCAATCAAATAAAGTGACATGATATGGCCAATATCATTTTTGCTCCTTTGATCTCGATCTTCGGGGCACCATGATCATCTTTGTCACCGGCATGACACCATGATCTCCATCATCGTGTCTTCATAAAGTCGTCTCGCCAAATGTTACTTCTACTACTATGGCTAACGTTTAGCAATAAAGTAAAGTAATTACATGGCGTTATTCAGTGACACGCAGGTCATACAATAAATAAGACAACTCCTATGGCTCCTGCCGGTTTTCATTCTCATCGACATGCAAGTTGTGATTCCCTATTACAAGAACATGATCAATCTCATACATCACATATATCATTCATCACATCTTCTAGGCCATATCACATCACATAGCACATGCTGCAAGAACAAGTTAGACGTCCTCTAATTGTTGTTGCAAGTTTTTACGTGGCTTCTACAAGTTTCTAGCAAGAACGTTTCTTACCTACGCCAAAACCACAACGTGATATGTCAATTTCTATTTAACCTTCATAAGGACCCTTTTCATCGAATCCGATCCGACTAAAGTGGGAGAGACAGACACCCGCTAGCCACCTTATGCAACTAGTGCATGTTAGTCGGTGGAACCAGTCTCACGTAAGCGTACGTGTAAGGTCGGTCCGGGCTGCTTCATCGCACGATGCCACCGAATCAAGATTGGACTAGTAGCGGCAAGAAAATTGAACAAAATAAACGCCCACACCTTTTTTGTGTTCTACTCGTGCAAGATGCTACGTAAAGACCTAGCTCAGATGCCACTATCGGGGAACATAGCAGAATTCAAAAAAATTCCTACGCTTCACCAAGATCAATCTAAGGAGTCATCTGGCAACAAGCATAAAGGAGTGCATCTACATACCCTTTGTAGATCGCGAGCGGAAGCGTTCGAAGGAACGTGGATGATGGAGTCGTACTCGTCGTGATCCCTGTCACCGATGATCCCAGCGCCGAACGGACGGCACCTCCGCGTTCAACACACGTACGGTACAGCGACGTCTCCTCCTTCTTGATCCAGCAAGGGGGAAGGAGAGGTTGATGGAGATCCAGCAGCACAACGGCGTGGTGGTGGATGCAACGGGAAAAGCTGCAGGGCTTCGCCAAGACCCTACGGGAGGAGGGAGAGGTGTAACGGGGGGGAGGCGCCAGGGGCTGAGGTGCGGCTGCCCTCCCTCCCCCCCACTATATATAGGGGGCAGGGGGGTACTGGCCCTAGGAGATTAGATCTCCTAGGGGACGGCGGCCAAGGGGGTGGCTTGCCCCCCAAGCCTAGGGGGGCGCCTCCCACCCCTAGGGTTCCCAACCCTAGGCGCGAGGGGAGGCCCAAGGGGGGTGCGCCAGCCCACTAGGGGCTGGTCCCCCTCCCCCTACGGCCCATGGGGCCCTCCGGGATGGGTGGCCCCACCCGATGGACCCCCGGGACCCTTTCGGTGGTCCCGGTACACTACCGGTGAACCCCGGAACTCACCCGATAGCTGAAACTGGACTTCCTATATATATATATATATATCATTCTTCACTTCTGGACCATTCCGGAACTCCTCCAACATCCGGGATCTCATCCGGGACTCCGAACAACATTCGGGTTACCATGTGCATATATCTCTACAACCCTAGCGTCACCAAACCTTAAGTGTGTAGACCCTACGGGTTCGGGAGACACGTAGACATGACCGAGACGACTCTCCGGTCAATAACCAACAGCGGGATTTGGATACCCATGTTGGTTCCTACGTGTTCCTCGATGATCTCATCGGATGAAGCACGATGTCAAGGATTCACTCAATCCCGTATGCAATTCCCTTTGTCCATCGATACGGTACTTGCCCGAGATTCCATCGTCGGTATACCGATACCTTGTTCAATCTCGTTATGGCAAGTCTCTTTACTCGTTCCATAATTCATCATCCCGTGACTAACTCCTTAGTCACATTGAGCTCATTATGATGATGTCTTACCGAGTTGGCCCAGAGATACCTCTCCGTCATATGGAGTGACAAATCCCAGTCTTGGTTCGTGCCAACTCAACAGACACTTTCGGAGATACCCGTTGCGTACCTTTATAGCCACCCAGTTACGTTGTGACATTTGGCACACCCAAAGTATTCCTACAGTATTCGGGAGTTGCACAACCTCATGGTCTAAGGAAAGGATACTTGACATTGGAAAAGCTTCAGCATTACGAACTACACGATCTTGTGCTAGGCTTAGGATTGGGTCTTGTTCATCACATCATTCTCCTAATGATGTGATCCCGTTATCAATGACATCCAATGTCCATGGCCAGGAAACCGTGAACATCTGTTGATCAACGAGCTAGTAACTAGAGGCTTACCAGGGACACGTTGTGGTCTATGTATTCACACATGTATCACTGTTTCCGTACAATACAATTCAAGCATGAATAACAGACAATTATCATGAACAAGGAAATATAATAATAACCATTTTATTATTGCCTCTAGGGCATATTTCCAACAACGGGGTCACGTGGATCCCTTCTATGGTTTGGCAGGGAAGAGGGGTAGAGCAAAGAGCGGATCTAATGATCAACACAACGGATTTTTACCCTGATTCGGGCCGCTGAGAAGCGTAAAACCCAAGTCCTGCTTGAGTGTATATTCTGTGTTCTTGAGCTTCAGCTCGCTGCTACGCATGCATACTCGGCCGAGAGGTTCAAAAAATCGAATCCTCCTCCAGTACACCGTGGGCCTCCTTTTATATGTCAAAGGGGCTGCCATAGTTGCATACAGGAGGTGTAAAGTAGCTACAATGTCTCTGTTTATCATTGGTGTCTTAGGACAAACGCATTAAATGCATTGCTTACATGCCCCCCAGCTTTATCCGGGACGGGAGTGTAACCCATCCCGTCCGTCACTGCCCCGCTCCGTCTTGACACGCGTCTATGCCGACGAGGCATGCAGCCCCAAGTTGGCTGGCCAGCTGCTGCGCTAGAGTGGTGAAAAGTTCATCGCAAAGATTTGCATGCCACCAAGCATGTGCTTGCTAGGCTGGCAGGCCAGCTACTGTGCTGGAGTGGTGATGGGGTGGCGGAGTCTTCCCGCGGTTTTCCCGAGTCCTCGGCAAGGATCTTGCCGGCGCCTCACAGACATCCCTGGCAAGGATCTTGCTCGGTACCTTGTCTTCTGGCCTTCACAAAGATCTGCACGCCACTACGCGCGCGCCCCTGGGTCTTGGCCTTAACATTTTCGATGGTGTCAGAGCTCTCAACCCCGACGGTGGTTGATACGGGGTCAACCCGATCTAGGCCGATCTTTCACGAAATGGAGGGGATCCCACGATGAAAATGAAGAACACAAAGGGAAAAACACGAGGAATCATGAGAGAAACAAATGGGAGGAACACTCAAATCAACAAGAAAGTAGTCACACAAGTGCTAGATCTGGAAACACAAAGAGATACACGATCCATGATCAACTAAGGATGATACAAGTAGCAATAGTCTTCTCCGTGAGGAGGTCTTCCATCCGTGTGGATCTTCTCCATGAGGAGGTCTTGAATCCGTGTGGATCTTCTCTGTGGAGTCCGCGGTCTCTCGAGGAGATGAACCACTAATGATGAGCAATGATCTAGGTTTAGATGAGCTATCACAATGCTAACCCTAGAAAGAGGTAGGTGGAGGAGTATATATAGTCTTATGGGGCGAAGGTGTACATGGGCCACGGCCCAGACGAAATGCACGCAGGCATGGGAGGTCGGACGTCCGGGTGTCGGGCCGGATGTCCGTGCTGTCACGAGTCGCCGGATGTCCGGGCCTGACGAGGTCAAGCCATGGGTATGCTTCGGTAGTGGCATCGGATTTCCGGGCTGCGGTCCGGATTTTCGGGCTCTGGTGCCGGGCCGGATGTCCGGGACCTGGCCGAATGTCCGGCCCCTGTAGCTTCGGCTGTGGGGGCTTTGCTGTTGAATACGCTCCAGGGGCTGGATGTCCGGGATTGGTGGCCGGATGTCCGGGGCCTGGAGCCTTCTCCGGTTCAGCTTGCTGCATCGCTTCTTCCGTGCACTTGGAAACTTGTCCATCTTCATGAGCCTCTTCGAGGTGGTCTTCTTGGTACCTGAGTACACATAGCACATCCCTTGATGTACTATCCATGTCACGCATGATTCACATTGAAGTTGGTTAAGGAGAGATGTCACCTCGGTCTTGAGAGCTCTTGCACGTGCTCGAGTCATGGGTCCACTTGGCACTTTGTGAGATGATGATAGGTCCATGGGGATGACCATGGGATGCTCCGGATCATCTCCCCTCCCTTGGGAAAGATCCTTCCTCGGATCGAAATCTTCATCACCGTGGAAAGGAGAGAGATTGTTGATGTTGAATGTATCGCTCACATTGTACTTGTCGCGTGGAATGTCGAGCTTGTAGGCGTTGTTGTTGTAATGGGCTAACACCTTTAATGTCCCATCGGCACGTGGAAGAAGCCTGGGTTTGCGCTCATTGCGGAAGTGTTCCTTGCGTAGGTGTAGCCAAACTAGATCACTCGGTTGGAATACCATCAGCGTCTTGTTGGTGTTGAGCTTGGTGGCAAGGCATTGGACTTGCCGCTCGATTGTGGACCTCATTTCTTCGTGCACCTTCTTGAGGTAACTTGCTCGAGCACTTGCGTCCATGTTGATGCGCTTTTGTAGAGGTAGAGGAAGGATGTCCAATGGGGACAACAGGTTGAAGCCGTAGACGACCTCGAAGGGGGACTTGCCGGTAGTCGAATGTCTTGCGCGGTTGTAGACGTACTCGGCTATGGGCAAACATTTGTTCCCATTCCTTGATGTTCTTCTTGATCAACACGCATAGGAGCGTCGAAAGTGTGCGGTTTGTCACTTCTGTTTGGCCATCGGTTTGTGGGTGGTATGCAGAACAAAATAGTAGCTTGATGCCGAGCTTGGTGCAAAGGGTATTCCAAAAGTATCTCAAAAACTTGATGTCCCGGTCCGATACAATTGTCTTGGGCACTCCATGTAGACGTATGATTTCCCTACAAAAGAGATTATGAACACGTGAAGCATCGTCTATCTTGTTGCATTGACTAAAATGAGCCATCTTGGAAAATGTATCCACAACAACAAACACGGAATCCTTTCCATTTTGAGTTCTAGGCAACCCAATTACAAAGTCCATGCTAATGTCCTCCCAAGGTTGGTATGGAATACGAAGTGGCATGTAAAGACCATGAGATTGAGCTTTGGACTTAGCTTTGCGGCATGTAGAGCACCGATTGGTGAAGCGTGAGACATCACGGAACATCTTGGGACAAAAGTAATTCTTGGAGAGCGTTGCTAATGTCTTGTGGCATCCAAAGTGTCCCATAAGTCCTCCTCCATGAGATTCTTGCAAAAGGAGAAAACGAAGAGACGACTCGAGAATGCAAAGTTTGTTAGCTCTCATAAGATATTCATCCTTGATATAGTATCGTTCCCAAGAGGTGTGTGTCACACATTTGGCATAAGGATTTGCAACGAAAGGATCATGCTCATATTCCTTTATGTGCTCAAAGCCAATAACATTCAGCTCAAGTTTGGTAACAATCATGCATTTGCGAGAAAGCGTATCCGCCACAACATTCTCTTTGCCTTTGATGTACTTGATGACATAGGGAAATGACTCTATGAACTCACTCCACTTAGCGTGATGCTTGTTCAACTTAGTTTGACCCTTGAGATACTTGAGTGTCGCATGGTCCGTGTGAAGAATGAATTCATGATGTCGAAGATAGTGTTCCCAAACACGCAAAACTCGTACTAAGGCATAGAGCTCTTTATCATAGATGGGGTAGTTAAGTTGCGCTCCAAAAAGGTTTTCGCTAAAGTACGCAATCGGGCGCTTTTCTTGCATTAACACGCCTCCTATGCCAGTACCACTAGCGTTACAATGTATCTCAAATGGTTTGTCAAAGTTTGGTAGGGCAAGAAGTGGTGCGTGGGTAAGCAAGGTTTTTAGCTCATTGAACGCGGCGTCTTGCGAAGGACCCCAAATAAAGGGTGTATTCTTCTTGCTCAAGGCGTGTAGAGGCATATCAATTGTGCTAAAGTTCTTCACAAAACGTCAATAGAAACCGGCTAAACCAAGAAAGCTACGCACTTGTTGGAGATTCGTTGGTTGGGTCCAAGTTTTAATTGCTTCAATTTTAGTTTCATCAACGTGAACACCTTGTGAAGAAACGACAAATCCTAGGAAAACAACCTTATCAACACCAAAGGTGCATTTATCCATGTTAGCATATGGGCGTTCTTTCTGAAGGGTTTGCAAAACCATATGGATGTGTGTGACGTGATCCTCAAGCGACTTGCTAATGATGAGGATGTCATCAAAGTAAACCACTACAAAGACACATATATAAGGTCGGAGAACGAAATGCATGAGATGCATGAATGAGTCAGGTGCTTCCGATAAGCCCATCGGCATGACCAACCACTCATATAGCCCAAACTTGGTTTTAAAAGCTGTTTTCCACTCATCACCCTCTTGAACGTGAATTTGGTAATAGCCACTTTTAAGATTGATTTTTGAAAAGATGGTAGTAGCACATAATTCATCAAGCATGTCGTCTAAGCGTGGAATAGGGTGACGGTATCTAACGCTGATAGCACTTATCGGACGACAATCGGAGCACATGCAAAAACTTCCATCTTTCTTAGGCACGAGAATAACTGGAACGACACAAGGGCTTAAGCTTTCACGTACATGACCTTTGTCGATGAGTTGTTGTACTTGCCATTGTATTTCCTTGGTTTCCTCGAGGTTGACACGGTAAGGAGCCTTTTTTGGAAGTGGTGTGCCGGGTATGAGGTTGATACGATGTTCAATGCCGCGAAGTGGAGGTAGACCCGGTGGTAGCTCATCGGGAAAGACGTCCGAGAATTCCTGCAACAGTTGAGACAACACTAAAGGTAGAGGTGGTGAAGTGTTAGTAGGTTTTGCTTCCCCTTTGCATAGAAGCACAAGGTGAAAGACACTTGATGGGTTCTCCCACACTTCTCTCATCTCGCTTTTGGTGGCAAATAACACTTGTTGTTTCTTGTCGCTCATCACGGAGGTGCTCGGATTTGGCTTGTGGCTCTCACTCTCTTTTTATGTCGTTCACTCTCTCACCATTCTCTCCACGATGGTTGGTAGGTAGTTGTTTGTCGGCGGCTACTTTACTTGGTCACATTGGGCGTAGCATGAACTCTTTGCCTTTCATCTTGAAGCTATAATGGTTGGTCCATCCATTGTGTGTGACTCCGTGATTGTATTGCCATGGTCGTCCAAGAAGAAGGTGGCACACGGACATAGAAACCACATCACACTCAAGTGTGTCCTCGTAGGCGTCTATCTTTAAAGATACTTGTACGGTGTGCTCGAATCGAAGAGTTCCGACGTCGCTAAGCCATTGGACCTAGTAGGGATGAGGGTGCTTCGACTTGATCAATTGGAGCTTGTCGCACAGCTCTTCACTTGCCAAGTTATGAAAACTTCCCCCACCGATGATAACTTTCACAGAACGTTCATTGATGCCGGCCTTGGTGTGGAAGATGTCACATCGTTGATCTTCATCTTGATGATGTTGAAGTGTCAAGACCTTGGAGACAACGAGATTGGGACTCAATTCATTGTCACAAAACACTTGATGGTCTCCATCTTCATTCACTTGGCGATGCACAACTACATGTTCAAGGGCTTCCATCTCATCGTCGCTCATTGAGTCAAAGGATCTATCGTCATTGATGATCATGGTGCGAATGGTCTTGCACTCAAATGACTTGTGGCCTCGTCTTTGGCATTTGAAACACTTGATGGAACTCGTCTTGGAGTTATCCTCGGTTGGAGTTGTAGATGATGAAGCTCTTGGCTTGAATTTGTTCGTAGAAGGGAGACGATTTGATGTAGTCGAATTCTTGTAGCTTGATTTGTCACCCAAGCTTGTAGATGGTTTGGTAGAGGTAGGAGGTGCCGAAGTCGTTGAAGCTTGGTTATAGGAGCCTTAGTTCTTGGAGGTGAACTTTGAGTACTTGTAGTCTTCTTGAAGTTGTCACTCCGCTTAGGTTGCTTGGTGTACTAGCTCTAGGAGATTTGTGTATGGTTGAAAGTCCGCAATCTTCTTGATAGGATAGTTGAGTCCATTCAAGAATCTCGCCATAGTTTGCTCTTCATCTTCCATGATGTTGGCTCTTACTATGGCAATCTTCATTTCCTTGTAGTACTCTTCAACGGACTTGGTTCCTTGCTTGAGGAGTTGCAACTTTTTGAACAAGTCACGGTTGTAGTGTGTTGACATGAAACGTGCTCTCATGACTTCCTTCATTTCAGTCCAAGTAGTGATAGGTGGTTCGCCTTGTGCTTCTCTTCTCTCGATGACTTGCTCCCACCAAATGAGAACATAGTCTTGGAACTCAAGGAATGCCACTGCTATCTTATTTTCTTCATCAAAGTTGTGGAGGTGAAAGATCTTGTCAACTTTCAATGCCCATGAGAGGTAGTCTTTGGGATCAATGCTTTCGGAGAACTTTGTCATGGTTAACTTGAGCTTGCCATAGCAATGCTCTTCATTCTTTGCTTGCCTATTGTGATGGCGTTCTTGATTTGGTGGATTGTCAACCTCATGTTGCTCTTGGCAGATTTGATGCTCATTGTCATGTTGTTCTTGCTGAGCTTATGGTTCTTGTTGCTCTTGAGGAGGAGCTTGACGTTGCATTCGTGCTTGATAACGCCTCTCTTGTATCTCATCGTGAAGTTCGTCATCTTCTTGACGAATGTGTCGATTGCGAGTTGCAACATTGCAATGGGAATCACGTAGGGCACGTTGCGCCTCAAGATCTTGAGCTTCTCGGCGTTGTTGTGCTTGATGTTGAGCCTCGTCATCTTGTTCTTCTTGTTGGTGACGTGCTCGCTCTTGTTGTTGTTGGCGTAGTCGTTGTCATTCTTGTGCTTGCTCAAGTGTAGCTTGGTTTTGACGATGTCGACTTTCTTGCTCTTCAAATAGCTCTTGTGAACTCTTTTCATGAAGTGTGTTCTGGTTTTCATGGCGAGCTTGATGCACGGCTTGACGAAGAGTGTTTGATGTAGGTGTACTTGAGCCGGAAGTGTAGTCAGTATGACGACTTGAGAGGCTCCGTCTTTGAGAAGACGTGGATGAGGAGCATCGGTTGACTATCAAAGTCCGTAGCTCATCGAATTGAGTAGACATGTTGGTGTTAATGATATCGAATTGAGTAGACATGCTGGCGACTTGCTCAATGCGCTCTTGCATAGCTTCATTCTCTTGATGTAGAGCTCGTTGGATACCGAATAGTAGTTTGGTGACGTAGTTGTTCGATTCTTGAGGATCTTCAAAGAGCGTGTTCGTAGATGTACTTGGCCTATCCATCATTGCAAGCAAGAATGTGAGTGAGAGAAAGGAGAAGACAATACCAAATGTACCTTGACCGAAGTTGAAGATGGATCAATGATCACTCAATAATGTAACCCAGAAATGGCACTATTGGTACCACCTCTTGCCGATTCTCACAAGAACGGCACAATATCAAACAACAACACAAAATCAAATCAATCCTCGAACTCGGTATCGGCTCTCGGCTCTACCCAACACAAGAGCACAACAACGGCAAAATATCAAACACGGTGCAATGCACAATCAACATGATGCAACACATGACATAGGATGCAAGTATGATGTGCATATGCATGAGGATGTTCTCGAGCATAAGGAGAAGATGATAGAAATGGCTTCATCTTGGGAAACCAAGCAAGCCTTTGGATAGAGGGGAAGATTTTGGTTGAAAACGATATAAAGATCACCGGAAACAGATGCACGGTTTGCGAATGACAAGCAAAACAATATGCAATGCAAAACAACAATTATCAGCAACATGGCATCTTTGGAGCAAGAAATAAATATGCTACAACACCCAAACATGAAGACAAAAGGCATGGATGTGAAATAGACATGATACTTAACAAGCATGAACTTATATCACACCCAAAACCTTGCTAGAACACAATTAAACAATCATGGCAAGATTCAATAAGTTTACAGATTTCTCAGACTTGGTGAAAATTACAAGACATAGCAGAAATTACAACAAGTAGGCATGTTTGCAAGCTTGTGAAACTCAACTCAAAGCATAGCATGGCATGTGAAGATAACCAACAGCAAGAAGACATATTTGAGAAGCTACTCATTGCAAGAACATGGTCATAGGATACATAGAACACTAGCTATTCACATGGCAAAACTGAACTTGTTGATAACATGCTGACAGAAACATTTTATAGCATCTTGAGAGCTTGAAAACAACAAGCTACAGCCACTCCTCATGGCAACCAAGAGCATGGATAGCTAGAGCATAACATATACTTCAAGTAACACCCACTGGAAAACTCTAACCATGCACAACAACGACGGTGGCATCATGGGAACATGGCATACAAGTTAACAGATTCACACTTAGCAGAAATTTGACATCACGATGACATGTTAACAAGCTTGTTGCACTCATCTCAAGACATATCATGACATGAAAATGAATCTATCATGTAGAGCACATTCCAAAGAGCAAAACTCATGTTGACACCTAGCTCATATGACACCTGTATTAATATACACAAGCAAGACAAAACATCATCTCATGACAAGTTCAAAAACTTATCAGCCAAATGCACTTTTGCAACAGATATAAACATGGCATAATGCATCATATCATGCAAGCAAATACATCCATCTTGAAGATCATGACAAGACAAACATCTGGACCTATCATTCACTCCATTCGGACCAACATGCACAAAGTTACTAGCTCATGAACATGCCACTAAATTTACATAGACAACAAGTGATGAAACAGTTTCATCACGAAGCACTCTTGACACAAAGATTAAGCCAACTAGATGATCCCTACCATGCATGAAACTGATGCTAACATGTAGAGCACATCGAAACGAACATTTCGATATATCATATGCGCAAAAAGGAGCACCGAGCACGAAGTTATCAAATGTTGAAGGAGGCAATAAATTTACGCGGATCTGGGACTTAGTGGGATTTTTACCTCCGTGAAAGTCAATGCGGGACAGATCCGTGCGGGGCGGGGAGATCCGGGCGACGGAGACGGGGCGTTTGGTTCACCGAACTGGGGGATCTGATCCACCCTCGGGTGGATCCAGATCTGGCCGGGCGGGCTCGCCGGAGCGGCGACGGCGGTGGAGGCGAGGGCCGGCGGACGAGGCGGTGACCGGAGAGGTGGGGCCGACCGGAGAGGTGACCGGCGCTGGCGGCGGAGGTGGCCCGCGGCGGCGTGAGGCGGCGTGGAGGCGGGGCCGGAGGACAAGGCGGCATCGGCGGCGTGTGAAGCCGGCGGCGGGGCGTGGTGGCGATGCCGAGGCAGCCGGCGGCGGAGCGCGTCGGGCGCGGGGCGACGAAGCGGGCCGCGGGGTCCGGCTCCGGGCCGAGCGGGTCCGCGGCGGCGCGGAGGAAGGTGGGCGGCGGAGCGCCACGTGGTGGGTTGTGATTCACCGGGCTCGTCCGACAGACGTGTTCGGTGGCGTCCGGACGTGTCCATCGGCGCGAGGAGGAGGTTGGACTACGGTTTCGCCCGAAAATGGAGGGGATGGAGCCTTTTTATAGGTAGAGGGAGCTAGGATTGTCCAAATGAGGTGCGGTTTTCTCCCACACGATCACGATCCGACGACTGAGAGGATGGGAGTGGTTGTGCTGGGTTAGTGGGCTGTTGTGGAGAGGTGTTGGGCCAAAAGAGAGAGAAGCTTTTAGCCCACGAGGTTCACCGTTGGAGTATCAAACAACCTCCAAACGCGACGAAACTTGACAGGCGGTCTCCACGTACTAAAACAACAACGTACAACAAGTCTCACCACATTCCGAGAACGTTCTACGGCCACATACGAAAGAAGGACTCGGAGGTGCCACGGGCACGTGTGTGAGTGTCAGAACTCAAAACGGACAACAGAGACGATGCAACTTCACGCGGATGCAAGTCACAACATGAATGCAATGCAATGCACATGATGACATGACATGGATGATATGCACACACGCACACGGAAAAACGAAGAAACCCGAAATGAAGGAAGAGCCCAGAATGGAATTGATTAAGTCAACAAAGATTATATTGCCATAAATGGAGTTGTTACATCCGGGGTGTTACAAGCTCTCCTCCACTACAAAAAGCTCTTGTCCCGAGATCTAGGACTGAAAGAAGGCAGGATACTCGGAACAGAGATGATCTTCTCGTTCCCATGGAGCTTCTCGATCGGTATGGTGTAACCACTTCACTTTCAAGAATTTTATGGACTTGTTGCGGGTCTTGCGCTCAGTTTCTTCAAGGATAGCAACATGGTGCTCACGATAAGACAAGTCTTGCTGAAGATCAATCTCTTCGAAAGGAATGGTGCGTTCAGCCGTCTTGAAGCACTTGCGGAGTTGTGACACGTGAAACACATCGTGCACATTTGCAAGGTTGGAGGGAAGCTCGAGTTGGTAGGCTAGATCGCCTCTCTTGCCAAGAATCTTCAAAGGGCCCATGTATCTTGGAGCAAGCTTGCCCTTGATACCGAACCTCTGAGTGCCCTTCATGGGAGAAACACGGAGATAGACATGATCGCCAATGTCGAAAGCCAAGTCATGATGCTTGCCGTCATATTAGCTCTTTTGACGCGATTGCGTGGCTTTGAGATTCTCACGTATGACTTTGCACATTTCTTCGGCTTCTGAGATCAAATCATTTCCCAGGAGTTGACATTCACCAGTCTCGGACCAGTTGAGAGGGGTACGGCACTTTCTGCCATAGAGGATTTCAAAGGGAGCTTTGCCTGCACTTGCTTGGAAGCTGTTGTTGTAGGAGAATTCGGCAAATGGAAGGCAATCTTCCCATTTCATACCGAAGGAGATGACACAAGCTCTGAGCATATCTTCAAGGATTTGATTCACTCTTTCGACTTGACCACTAGTCTGAGGGTGAAACGCAGTGCTGAAGCGAATCTTGGTGCCCATGGCTGACTGAAAAAAATTCCAGAACTTGGAAGTGAACAAGCTTCCACGGTCTGAGGAGATCACTTGAGGGATGCCATGCAAAGAGACAATTCTGGAGGTGTACAGCTCTGCCAGTTGAGCTGCGTTGATGGATTCTTTGATTGGAAGAAAATGAGCCACTTTAGTTAGCTTGTCAATCACCACAAAGATAGCATCATTTCCTCTCTTGGACTTGGGAAAACCGGTGACGAAATCGATCTCAATGTGATTGAATTTCCACTCAGGAATAGGGAGAAGTTGGAGGAGTCCGGTTGGACGTTGATGCTCTGCCTTCACTCTTCTGCAGACATCACACTCGTTCGCGAATTGAGCAATCTCTCTTTTCATGTGAGTCCACCAATACGATTGCTAGAGGTCATGGTACATCTTGGAGCTTCCTGAATGTATCGAGAGGAGTGAGTCATGTGCTTTGTTCATTATGAGCTTTCTGAGATCACCTTTGGGAACCACAAGTCTGTCCTCAAAGAACAAAGTGTCTCTGTCAATGCGATAGCACTTATACTTGGGAGTACCCTTAGCAATACCATGTTTCACTTTCTACACCATAGCATCACTGAGTTGGGCCTCACGGATTTGATCTTCCAAGGTAGGAGCAACTTGAAGGTTGGCAAGAAATCCTTACAGAACGACTTGGAGGTTGAGCTTCCTGAATGACTCACAAAGTTCAGGTTGGAACGGTTTGAGAAGGAGACTGTTGAAATACGCCTTTCTGCTCAAGGCATCTGCAATGACATTGGCCTTGCTAGGAGTATACTCGATGCTTGGATTGTATTCTTGAATCATTTCAACCCAACGAGTCTGGCGGAGGATAAGGTTTTTCTGAGTGAAGATGTACTTAAAGCTCTTGTGATCGGTGAAGATGTCCACTTTTCTGCCCAACAGAAGGTGTCTCCACGTGATCAAGGCATGAACAACTACTGCTAGCTCAAGATCATGTGTGGGGTAATTCTTCTCATTTGGTTTAAGCTGGCGTGAAGTGTATGCAACGATCTTCTTTTCTTGCATGAGAACACCACCAAGACCTTGCAATGAAGTATCACAAAAGACTTCCTAAGGCTTGGACTCATCCAGAGGAGTAAGAACCGGAGCAGAAATGAGCTTCTCTTTGAGGGTGTTGAATGCCACATCACTGCTACTTCTCGAGCTTGCGTTGTATTCCGTCGAAGAGGAAAGGGAGATGCATCACAGTAGCGTAAGTATTTCCCTTAGTTTTTGAGAACCCAGGTATCAGTCCAGTAGGAGACCATGTGCAAGTCCCTCGCACTTGCACAAACAAATAAGAACTTCGCAGCCAATGCGATAAGGGGTTGTCAATCCCTTTACGGTCACTTACGAAAGTGAGATCTGATAGAGATGATAGTTTATATTTTGTGTATTTTTTGGTTTATAAGAACAGAAAGTAAAAGCCGTAAAAGTAAAGTAGATGTAGATTGATATGTTAAGAATAGACCCGGGGGCCATAGTGTTCTCTAGTGGGTTCTCTCATGATAACGATATTCTACGGCGGGTAAACAAATTACTGTCGAGCAATTGATAGAAAAGCGAATAATTATGAGACTATCTAGGCATGATCATTGTACATAGGCATCACATCCGAGACAAGTAGACCGAAACGATTCTGCATCTACTACTTTTACTCCACACATCGACCGCTATCCAGCATGCGTCTAGTGTATTGAGTTCATAAGAACAGAGTAACACCTTAAGCAAGATGACATGATGTAGAGGGATAAAATCAAGCAATATGATATAAACCCCATCTTTTTCTCCTCGATGGCAAAAATACAATACGTGCCTTGCTGCCCCTACTGTCACTAGGAAAGGACACCGCAAGATTGAACCCAAAGCCAAGCACTTCTCCCATTGCAAGAACTATAGATCTAGTAGGCCAAACCAAACCAATAATTCGAAGAGACTTGCAAGGATATTATGAGCACACATAAAAAGTTCAGAGAAGAACCAAATATTTCTCATAGATAATATTGATCATAAACTCACAATTCATCGGATCTTGACAAACACACCGCAAAAGGAGATTACATCGAATAGATCTCCTCGAAGACCGAGGAGAACTTTGTATTGAGATCCATAGAGAGAGAGAAAGCCATCTAGATACTAGCTATGGACCCGAAGGTCTGTGGTAAACTACTCACAACTCATGCTGAGGGCGATGATGATGATGTAGAAGCACTCCGTGATGGATCCCCCCTCCGGCGGAGCTCCGGAACAGGCTCCAAGATGGGATCTCACGAGAACATAAGGTTACGGCGGTGGAATTAGGGTTTTCTCTCTGTTGTCGATGGTTTCGGGGTATGTAGACTTATATAGGAGGAAGGAGGACACAGGGGGGGTGCTCGAGGGGTCCACGAGGCAGGGGGCGCGCCTTGGGAAGGGGGGCGCGCCCCCACCCTCGTGGACACCCCGAGGCTCCCCTGACGTGGTTCTCAAGTCCCCTATGCGTGATTTTCTCCAAAAATATCTCTCGCGAAGGTTTCATTCTGTTGGACTCCGGTTGATATTCCTTTTCTACAAAACCCTGAAACAGGCAAAAACCAGCAATCTAGACTAGGCCTTTGGGTTAGTAGGTTAGTCCCAAAATGATATAAAAGTGTATGATAAAGCCCATTAAACATCCAAGACTTCATAAATAATAGCATGGAACAATCAAAAATTATAGATACGTTGGAGACGTATCAATCACAATCAGGAGTCCACGAGTACTCGACATTCTTCTGCAACAGGTTGGAAAGAGGCTTGGCAATCTTGGAGAAGTTCTCAACGAACCTTCTGCAATAGCTTGCGAGACCAAGGAAACTTCTGAGTTGTTTGACATTCTACGGAGGTTCCTAGTTGACAATAGCTTCAACCTTCTCGGGGTTAACAGAAATGCCATCGGCAGAGATAATATGGCCAAGATAGAGGACTTTATCAAGCCAGAATTCACACTTGGAGAACTTCGCATAGAACCGGTGCTCACGGAGCTTGTCAAGGACCAAACAAAGGTGCTTGGCATGGTCTTCTTTATTCTTGGAGAATACCAAGATATCATCGCGGTAGACGAGCATGAATTCATTGGTGTAGGGGTTGAATATGAAGTGCATCATTCGAGAGAAGGTGGGTGGAGCATTTGCAAGGCCGTAAGACATGACCGTGTATTCATATGAGCCATAACTCGTGTGGGGACCCCGACTCATAAGTCGTGATCACCGAATGCACGTGTAAAGTGATCCCAGAGATCAATGCTCATTGAACACTCAGAAGATGAATAACAAGAGTCTTACATCCATACGTACTGTATTACACAAATAGGACCATTATGGTCAAGTCTTGAGTTAATCCTCGCAGTGGAAATCTTCAATAACAACTTGGACCCATGCCATCTGCCTTAACCCTACAGGCATTCTGACTGGGAAGCATCCTAGCTCGCATGTTCGTCTCCATAGAATTCTTCTTCAAATTCCTGCTCTCTCATGCCTGGCCAATAAAATAACCAGTGGCAAGCCAATGAGTACTTTGAATGTACTCGCAAGAAACCCATGATTTGGCTCAAGGTAACAATGCAATGATCAACAACGAGCAAACTAGCTACAAGTTAGATTAAATATTCTACCATCATGAATCATGCATCAATAAATTTGGGTAACCTCAAAGACAGGTTACAGATATCAACATGAATAGGGTTCAGCTCAACGAGTCAAGTCACCACCTTGACTCATCACACACACATACTTTCACCGATTTGGTAAAATTCTGGACATAGTTTAAGTAGCACCACCCAACTGTCCATGACCGTGGACACGGCTATTCGAATAGTTTTACACTCTGCAGAGGTTGCGCACTTTACCCACAAGATCCGGGAAGCTTTCGTGTCACCCACAATCCCGCAGTACCTGAAGTACTCGGGGGAAGCACCCGATCATTATCTTTCCTTAGACAACACTAACATAGGGTCCACTCATTGGTGCACAGCCCTCGAGTAGAAACAGTAGATCATGGGACTTGCCCTATTTTCAATGTCACGCGTACACGAAGGGACCAACGGTATGTCCGGTGCCCTGTGAAAACAGTCATGGTCGCCTATCCGAGCACGACCCCGTCCAGGGAAAGACCTCAAGTCTTCCCGTCACTAGTAATGTGGGCACCATGCTAGTATCGGCCTAAGTAATCAATAATGCCCCGTCCCATAAGGGGTAGAGTGGTTGCACATGTTTGGTTGGGACGGTAGTCACACATAAATCTAATCCATCATTTCACCCATGCACAAGATCTTTATCGGCGCATCACTTCTTCCTCAAGTGATGACCTAACTTAACATCACCCTCGGGCATTAGGGGCACCCGATGGGGTTTTCTTTGAAAAGAATGCAACCACATAGGTTTCATGGCACACATGCATCACTAAGCATCACTACTAATCATTTTCATTGCATCTAGCACATAGAAAGATCACGAGTAAAGCATGCATCATGTGGTGGTTCTCAACTAGGTCACCACCGTCACTCTTATCATCATGCATTCGGAAATAAATGGGTTCCGAAGAACACAAGGGTATCATGGTCAAAGGGCTGCTTGCCTTATCCTTCCGAGTCTTCAAACCTTCTGGTCCTTCTCCGAGTACTCCATTTATTTCGTCAACTAACGATGGAAACAATCATAATAAGCAACACAACAAGGCAAAAATAAAAGTGCTCTAAAAATAGGAGTTGGACTTTTCTAGGATACCTCTGGTCATATGAAAAATAACCAAGGTGGTTTCATTGGAGTATGATCAATGGATGGTTTGGCACATTTCAATATGATGGAATCAGGGGTTTATGGATTTGAAAGAAGTGTACAGAAATATATATTTTGAATAATGAGCAAAGGCACCCATTAATCAAGTCATGATTTTAGAAGCATCTAGGAGTTGGTTTCACTAGATTTGGAATTCAAATGAATTCCCTAGGATTTTGCAAAGTTGATAAATATGAAGAAATGGCTCATTATTTGGTGGGGTACAGAAAGTATTAATAAAAATGTTCCAAAACTAAGTTTGGATATGACAAGCACCTAGGAATTTGAACCTCTGCATTTGGATCAAATTTGAGCCCTCTGTGATTTTCTAAAGTTCATCACAGAAATGGAATAATGACATTTGATAATTATTTGTGAAGAAAAGGTTTCTGGAAAAATGTGCATGTTGCACCAACAGGTAGATCAGGATTTTAGAAACTACCAGAAATTTGAATCATCAGATTTGGAGTTAATTTGAATTGTTTATGGGTTTTTGAATTTTACAGAAAAAGAAAATGGGAAAAGGGGAGGGGGTATTACCCCTTTACCGCGCGCAGGGCGCAGTATTGTGCCGTAGCGCACTGGGCCGGCCCAGCTGCACAGCCGCGCGCAGGGGACCAGGCCACGTCGAAGGCGTCTTCCAGGTAAGCCGTCTTCGCGCAGGGGAGGCGGCTCTGGCTGGCGCCGCTTCCACTTAAACGGTTGGGGCCCGCCCACCGGGTCGCTGACGAGCGAGGCCCGGAGCTCAGGCCGTCTTCTACCTCCTGCTCGAACAGAGGTGAGGCAGGGGAGGCAGGGCCGAGCGCTCGCCGGCGCGGCCCCGTCGACTCGGGCCGTCTCCGGCGACGCCCCGGCCATCGGAATGACCAGCGCGGAGAGGCGCATCCAGCCATGGGTAACATGCCTGCCGGGGAGGACCAGGTCGAGCAGGGGTCCAACCATGGCGGAGAAGGGCCTCGACCACCTTGGGCTTCGAGCGCACGGGCATCTCGGGGAGGATTGGCGGAGGTGGGGAGCTTCCTGGAGATCGTGCGATGGCACCGGAGTGGCCAGGAGGGAGAGAGGGGCTCGGGGTTGCTTGAATTCGAGGGGCGGCCGTCGGCGAGCCTCCGGCCACAGAGGTGCATTGAGGGCGCGGGGAGAGGTGTGGGTTGGTCCAGGGGGTTGCTGGGAAAGAGAGAGAGCGAAGAGAGCCGCGAGGAGAGTCAGGGGTGCCCTATAAGTAGGTGGGCGACGGTCCATCGAGGTCCCGTGCACCGGCGAGCACGTTGTCATCGCCACGGGTCATGGGGCCGCGCGTGGGTGTGTCCGGGGTGTTCGTGGGGTCGGTCCAGGTCGAGAGGAAGGGAGAGAAGGAGCGGGGAGCGTCAGGGTAGCGCGCGTGTGAGGCTGCCCACTGGAGCGCTCGGGCGGCCATGGCGCGCGTGCGAGCAGGGGCCGGAGAGAGAGAGGAAGGAGGGGGCCGACCATCTAGCGTGTCCCGGATGCCGAGGCGGCCTCGGGGGACACAATCCTATCGCCCCAGGCTGTCGGGTGCAGCTGATTGGGGGTGGCTACAGTGCGCCAGGGCACTGTAGCGCGCTCCAGAGCGCCCGTTTGGCCGGCATGGCCGTGTCCTCGCCGCTCTGGACGTGTCCACTTTGCCCAATGATGTCTAGGGGGTCAGGGGAGGAGTAAACAAAGAGGTTTTGGTCTTGGATGCCCTAATGAGCTTCTAGAAGGGGAGTGTGCTGAGAGACTAGGGTGAAAATGGAGATTCAGAGATGTAAAATGGGGTTTCACCCCCCCCCCCTCAATCATTGAGCTGTGGAGGAGAAAGAGTCCCTGGAGGTAGAAGGTGACTAGGAGGAGTTGTGGTAAAAAGTTGAGCTCAAGTAGAATAGTGAAAGGGGGCAGAACAGTGGTTTTGGTAAAATGGCAGAAGGTGTTTGATGTAGTTTTGGGCAAGCAAATGACTTCCAATTGACATGGGACTTAACAGGATGGAATGTCACATACATTTAGGCCCTTCTACCAAATTTGAGCTCATTTGGGCAAAGTTTCCAATGTAACTTTGGTGAACCCTAGAAATCAACAGAAATGGATTTCCCAAGATTAGGTTAGGCAAATCATCTCCCCTTGATGCACCACTTGGTGTAGTGTCATAATTTGGGATTGTGAACATGTCCACAAAATTTGAGGCCCCAAGTAAAAAGTTGGCAATGTAGAGTTGTTCAAATTTGGATCTGGTCAGAAAGGGTTTTGGGGCACTTAGATCAAGTTATGCTTCTCCAATACTTGTGCCATTTGGTCTAGATGCATAATTAGACCATTCTAGCATGTGCACCAAGTTTGAGAGCATTTGGACAAGTTTGGCAATGTAAAGTTGCTCAAACTTCAAAATGGATAGAAATGGTTTTGAGGGGATTAGATGATGTTTTCTTGATCTTCAAGGCATGAGGCTTTGCAAGATCATCAAATATGTCATGTTTGACATGATAGAATTTCCCTGGAATTTTTGGAGAATATTTCCTTTGTAAATATTTCAAAACTTGAAATATCCAGAAAGGGTTTTGGAAGGATTTGTCCAATATTTTGAACATGAGCATGTGCGGAAACTCTTATATATGGAGAATATATGTCCTATGAGTTTCCCTGAATTTTGGCAAATATTTTTGAAATAGTTAAATAATTTTTCCCTATTAAAGACCATTTCTGGCCTTAAGAAAAAGCTTTTAAATAAAATATAAAAATAACTTTTAAAATTATAATTTTGTGGTTTCTGGGAGTCCTATACCTAATAGGATTCAAATATACCTTTTGAAAGATTTTTCACACCCTAAATAAGGTACTTGTAGTGCAAACCTCAATTCAGGGGTTTTTTGGAAAACTAATTTTAGAAAATACTATTTGGCCAAAACATTTTTATAAGAAAATTCTATATTGTTCTATACACATGGCATGATCATTGAGAAAAGGTTTTGGATCAAGGAGATGAAGTATAAGAGTTGGAGGATTTATTTGATTTTTAGAGCACTAGCAAACAGCAAACAAAATCAAATCAAGCAAAGTCAAAAACACTCCAAAGTTTTTGTCAAGCCACATTTTTAGCATGATTATTAGCTTAAGCAATGTGGCATGAAAATCAGGGTGTGACAACTCGTTCTGAATGCGGTCTTGGGAATATCCTCTTCACGGATACGAATCTGATGGTAGCCCATCCGGAGATCAAGTTTCGAGAAAACCTTGGCTCCTTTGTGCTACTCGAACAATTCATTGATATAGGGGAGCGGGTACTTATTCTTTATTGTCTTCTTGTTCAATGGCCGGTAATCAACGCAAAGGCGTTCCGTGCCATCCTTCTTCTTGACAAATAGAACACCACAGCCCCAAGGAGAAGTACTTGGTCTGATTAGACCCATTCGTTCTTGCTCATCGAGTTGTTTCTTCATCTCCTTCAACTCATTAGGAGAAAGCTTGTACGGACGCCGACAGGCTGGCTTGGTACCTGGTTCAAGTTCAATGACGAATTCAACTAGACGGTTGGGAGGCATGCATGGGATCTCTTCAGGGAATACATCCTCATATTCACAAAGCACCAGAATCTGAGATATTGCATTAATCTCGCCCTTATAATTGAGAGAGAATAGTCTGATTGTGTTATCTCGAGATGCGAAGATAATCACGTCTTCGTCAGGATGAGTTAGCTTGACCTCCTTGTTTGCACAATCAATATTTGCATCATGCTCGGAGAGCCAATCCATCCCAAGAATAAGATTAATGTCCGAGTTACCGAGAATAACCGGGGAAACCAGAAAAATGTAATCACCCATATGAATAGATATATCCGGAGCAAACACGCTAGAATGCATTAGTTTTCCCGGAGAAACAATTGATAACTCCCTTGGTAAACTTTTGATGTTAATATTATGCTTCGATGCAAAAGGTTGGGATATGAAAGAACATGATGCACCCGAATCAAACAAGACTTTTGTAGGAATTGAGTTAACTGGAAGATTACCCAATATCACATCAGAAGAATTCTCTGCTTGAGCTTCATTCACCAGGTTCACTCTTGCTGACTTGGGGTTGTGCTTGACAATAGCATTGCTGACAGGTGGAGGATGCAGAAGGCGCATTTGAGTACACTTGTTTGCATAGTGACCTTTCTGACCACACTTGTTGCAAGTAACTTCTGAAAGAGGCCGATGATAAGGACCACTTGGTCGTGGAGCTTGGAACTGAGGCTTGGACTGGTTGCTTGGGTTGGGTGGGTGGGAGAATCCATGACCACCTGAGTGCTTGTTGTTGCTTGGAGGACGGAGCACTGGAGGAGGCGGTAGCCAGAACTTCTGCTGCTTGGCAACCACTTGAGAGGAAGAGGAGGAATGAACATCATCTCCTATCCTCTTTTTGGAAGCTTCACACTTGAGCTGAGCTGCCTCTTGCTTGAGAGCCATATTGTAGAATTGATCAATTTCATCCGGCTCGAACAAGGTGAGAGCAAGTTGGAGTTCATCTTTCAGACCACCTCGGAATTGGTAGATGTTTCTCTTGGCATTGGGGATGTCTTGCTTCGCATAGCGGGCATGATTCTGGAACTTGACATTGTATTGATAGACGGACATGGTGCCTTGCTTCAGGTTGCGGAATTGCTCATGCATGCCTTCAATGACACTGGTTGGAATGTAATGAGAACAGAAATCGCGGCAGAAATCTGTCCACGAGATCTCACGACCACCTCTGGAGTCTTTGTACTGTTGCCACCAATCTGCAGCTTGATCTTCGAGTTGGAAAGTGGAAAACTTGACATAATATTCAGTTCTGACGTTACTGCATTCAAAGTGCATTTTGATGTCCGTGATCCAATCTTCAGCATCTAGCGAGTCCGCACAGCAACTGAAAGACTTTGGCTGATTTGCCAGGAATTGGTTCAGTGTCGCAGGGTGAGGTTGATTGAACAGATTTCCTTGGCCTTGGTTCCCTTGATTGCCTTGATTTTCTTGGAAACTCTGCATCATTTGCATGAGAATCTGAGTGTTCTAGTTGGTTGCCTGCATAATCGCTCTCCATGCCTCAGACGGAGGAGGAGGGGAAGGAGGACACTCTTCTTCACCCTCTTGGTTCGGGTTGGGAACCTTCTTAGGTGCCATACTGAAGATGATGACAACTATTAGCCATTGAAGCAATTAATAAATAAGCTGAATCAACGGCTAGAAATTTGCAACATATAGTCTCCACAATGAACATCCGAACAAAATTGAATGAATGAATTCCATAGCTTAATGGTACAACAACTTGTGGAGAAGCCACTTGGGAGAATAAAATGATAGAATAAAACAACAAGGTACAGATGGAACAAATACATAATAGAAGTTTCGTCCCACATGTTCGTGCTAAATGCCCCATGGTACGTGTTACAAAGGGTCTTGCAATCCCCGGATCAGCATAGCCAAGGATCCTTTAAGATGCAACTCCCAATTGGAACAGCGCCCATGAAACCTCTTCAATCGATGTTGAACCCCAAACCTCATTCCATGCACTCGTTGGAAGATTACCTACGAGCTACTTGAAACAGACGTATTAATTCCCAAAGCTTTTCGGTTATGCAATTTGGTGTTGGGGATACAGGGGGAGCACCGCGCACTCAACTCTAAACCTACATCCAGCTGTATCCATCTGTCAACACATAACCAGTCATCTTCGGAAACTGTTTACCTCGGACCTTCGAAACGCATCCGCTATACTAGCTATGGCAATACTCCCGAACTATCTCCCCAGTACTGGGTGACGTCGGGGTTATCTCACCACCATACATGCATAGAAGAGTTTTCGATGTCGGCCGCCTCTGGTATTCTAGAACCGCTACGATACATTTGTGACGACAACCCCTCGGAGCTCAACTCCCCGGGACACTGCCACAACTCCTAAATGACTGGAGGCATCGAGAACAATGTTCTTGTCACACAAATATCGGAACAATCCAAACAATACCCGCATGAACCTAAAAAAATTGGTGAAATTTTGAGAGTAGAGGAGATAGAACAACGTCAGGAGTCCTCACCAGAGCGATGAAGGGGGTGAGGAGTAAAAATAAATCCTAGTCTATGATATATATATATATATATATAGGACTCAAAACATTTTGTGTGTGTGCCTAGACTCAACCGTCAACGGTTCGATCAATCAGGGGGCTCCTAGGTCGGAGAAGGCTCTGAATACTAACTTGTAATGCCCAGGATGCGACTGTGTCTCCTACGTGTCGAGGCACGACTTAGAGACATAAGCGCATGCTGGAATGATCTCAAGTATGGTATCTTTGCACATCTCATGTATCGTGGATGAAATTGTAAAAGATAGTTGGCTTACACTCGCCACGTCACACAATGAGTACAATAACATACAATCATCCGAATAACACAGGGTCCGACTACAGACGAAATCCAAACGAGAAAGATACCATAAACACAAGCCCGGATCCTCCTAGTAAGAACCACTACTGATCGTCGGGATACGTAACATAGTAACGACCACGCTCTTCATCGAACTCCCAGTGAAGTTCTGGTCCATCTCCTGCATCGTACTCGGCTGTACCTGCATCTGGTGTGTGTTGAATCTGTGAGCCACAAGAACTCAGCAATCCCGTTTCCGGGTATCAAAACTAGCAAAGCCTTAGGTGTGGAAGGGTACTAAAGAGTTTGTAGCAGCACTAAGCAACTAGCTTACGAGTTCAGAGCGAGGTGAGAACAAGTGCCGACGGTCGCCAAGTTGATCAAGAAGTGATCCTAGCTACTCATGATCATACATAACCCAACCGTGTTCACTTCCCGAAACCCTTCGGAAGGAGACCATCACGGTTACTCACACAGGTAGTGTATTCTTAAGGATAAGGTATCAAGTTATCTACAACCGGATATTAACAAATTCCGATCTGCCACATAACCGCGGGCATGGCTTTCAAAAGATCAAAACCCTGCAGGGGTGTCCCAACTTAGCCCATTACAAGCTCACGATCTGCGGAGTCGCAACTCCAAAGTGGGAAGACCCGAGTATTCTCGGAATCCCGTGCTCAAGATATTTCTACAAAGGTAAAACTAATATAGCAAGACCTCCCGGCGTGCCGACACCCTGATAGTAGCCGCACGTATCTCGTCTCAGGCCACGACCGGATGGGTGATCATACAGGTAATACGAGATACCTCGGGTTTCCCCAAGGTGGCCCCGCATAACCCCCTAGTTTGGACCAACACTCATGAGGAGCACTAGCCCGGGTTGTTAATTAAGTCCACGGGGTAGCTAGTCCCTATGCAAATTTTAGTTGTTAGGCAAATGGAGTACCAATGTTGGGCCTTGCTGGAAAAGCTTTAAGCAGTGCGAATTATCAAGGGGGGCCCATAAACCCCAGCCGTGTTAGGAACGCAAAATCAAGGAACATAACATCGGTTTATCGGGTCCTAAGGTGGCATGAGTGGAACAAAACACCAAGCAAAAGGCCTTCCACCCATTGCCAATATATATGTGCATTAATATGATTAAGATATATATTGTGATATCTTAATAGCAAGTTCATCATGGAGCAATCTTCAAACTTCACCTGCAACTAACAACGCTATAAGAGGGGCTGAGCAAAAGCGTACTTAGCCAATCAACGGTTTGCTAGGAAGGTGGTTAGAGTGTTTCATGGCAACAATAGGAGGCTGACAAACATGAATAGGCATCGAGGCATATGTAAAGAGCGAGACAACTAGCATAGGCAAAGATAGAGGTGATATCGAGGAACGGTCATCTTGCCTGGTAAGTCGTCGGTGGGATGGTAAGACGGCTCCTCGAACTCAGTCTCGACAACATCCTCGAACTCGATATCGGCTCGCGACTCTACCCAACACAAGAGCACAACAATGGCACAATATCAAACACGGTGCAATGCACAATCAACATGATGCAACACATGAAATAGGATGCAAGTATGATGTGCGTATGCATGAGGATGTTCTCGAGCCTAAGGAGAAGATGATGGAAATGGCTTCATCTTGGGAAACCAAGAAAGCCACTTCATAGAGGGGAAGATTTCGGTTGAAAACGATATAAAGATCACCAAAAACAGATGCACGGTTTGCAAATGACAAGCAAAACAATATGCAATGCAAAACTGCAGTTATCAGCAACATGGCATCTTTGGAGCAAGAAATAAATATGCTACAGCACCCAAACATGAAGACAAAAGGCATGTATGTGAAATAGATGTGATACTTAACAAGCATGAACTTATAGCACACCCAAAACCTTCCTGGAACACAATTAAACAAGCATGGCAAGATTCAATAAGTTTATAGATTTCTCAGACTTAGTGAAAATTACAAGACATGGCAGAAATTGCAACAAGTAGGCATGTTTGCAAGCTTGTGCAACTCAACTCAAAGCATAGCATGGCATGTGAAGATAACCAACAGCAAGAAGACATATTTGAGAAGCTACTCATGGCAAGAACATGGTCATAGGATACATAGAACACTAGCTATTCACATGGCAAAACTAAACTTGTTGATAACATGCCGACATAAACATTTTATAGCATCTTGAGAGCATGAAAACAATAAGCTACAGCCACTCCTCATGGCAACCAAGAGCATGGATAGCTAGAGCATAACATATGCTTCAAGGAACACACACTGGAAAACTCTAACCATGCACAACAATGACGGTGGCATCATGGGAACATGGCATAAAAATTAACAGATTCACACTTGGCAGAAATTTAACATCACGATGACATGTTAACAAGCTTGTTGCACTCATCTCAAGACATATCATGACATGAAAATGAATCTATCATGTAGAGCACATTCCAAAGAGCAAAACTTATGTTGACACCTAGCTCATATGACACATGGATTAATATACACAAGCAAGACAAAACATTGTCTCATAACAAGTTTAGAAACTTATCAGCAAAATGCACTTTTGCAACAGAGATAAACATGGCATAATGCATCATATCATGCAAGAAAATACATCCATCTTGAAGAGCATCACAAGACGAACATCTGGACATATCATTCACTCCATTCGGACCAACATGCACAAAGTTACTAGCTCACGAACATGCCACCAAATTTACACAGACAACAGGTGCTGAAACAGTTTCATCACGAAGCACTCTTGCCACGAAGATTAAGCCAACTAGATGATCCCTATCATGTATGAAACTAATGCTAACATGTAGAGCACTTCGAGATGAACATTTCGATATATCATATGCGCAAAACGGAGCACCGAGCACAAAGTTATCACATGATGAAGGAGGCAATAAATTTGTGTGGATTTGGGACTTAGCGGTATTTTTACCTCCGCAAAAGTCAACACGGGACGGATCCGTGCGGGATGGGGAGATCCGGGCAACGGAGACGGGGCGTTTGGTTCACCGAACTGGTGGATCTGATCCACCCTCGGGTGGATCCATATCTGGCCGGGGCGGGCTCGCCGGAGCGACGAGGGCGGTGGAGGCGAGGGTCGGCGGACGAGGCGGCGAACACAGAGGCGGGGCCGGCCGGTGAGGTGACCGGCGCCGGCGCCGGCGGTGGCCCGCAGCGGCGCGAGGCGGCGTGGAGGCGGGGCCGGAGGACGAGGCGGCGTCGGCGGCGTGTGAAGCCGGCGGCGGGGCGTGGCGGCGATGCCGAGGCAGCCGGCGGTGGACGGGCCGGCCGGGGCGCGGTGGCGGAGAGGGTCGGGCGCGGGGCGGCGAAGCGGGCCGCGGGGGCCGGCTCCGGGCCGAGCGGGCCCGCGGCGGCGCGGAGGAAGGTGGGCGGTGGAGCGCCACGTGGAGGGCTGCGATTCGTCGGGCGCGTCCGACGGACGTGTCCGGTGGCGTCCGGACGTGTCGGGCGGCGCGAGGAGGAGGTTGGACTAGGATTTCGCCCGAAAATGGAGGGGATGGGGCCTTTTTATAGGTAGAGGGAGCTAGGAGTGTCCAAATTAGGTGCGGTCTTCGCCCACACGATCACGATCCGACGACCGAGAGGATGGGAGTGGTTGTGCTGGGTTAGTCGGCTGTTGTGGAGGGGTGTTGGGCCAAAAGAGAGAGAAGCTTTTAGCCCACGAGGTTAATCATTAGAGTATCAAACAACCTCCAAACGCGATGAAACTTGACAGGCGGTCTCCACGTACTAAAACAACAACGTACGACAAGTCTCACCTCATTCCGAGAACGTTCTATGGCCACATACGAAAGAAGGACTCGGAGGTGCCACGGGCATGTGTGTGAGTGTTGGAACTCGAAACGGACAACGGAGACGATGCAACTACACACGGATGCAAGTGACAACACGAATGCAATGCAATGCACATGATGACATGACATGGATGATATGCAGACATGCACACGACAAAACGAAGAACCCAAAATGAAGGAAGAGCCCAGAATGGAATTGATTAAGTCAACGAAGATTATATTGCCATAAATGGAATTGTTACATCCGGGGTGTTAGATGGTACCTTGCTTCTCGATCTTGGCGTTGCGCTTGCTCACGTGCTCGAACTCGTTCTTGTAGTCCATTGCCATGGAACGGGTGTTCTTGTGCTGGGCGGTCTTGAGTGTCGTCACGTCGAGGAGAACTTGAGTTGGAAGATTAGTGTGATGACGAAGGGCGACCTGAGTGGCGTCGTCTTGGTGAAGTGGTTGATGAAGGCGAGCGGCATGTAATCAAGTGGTGGAAATCGTCCATTTGTTTGGAGAGCTTGTCATCCAAGTAGTCTCCTTGTCTCGCCTCCGATTGACGTAGGTCGTTGGCGATTTGTTCGATGCGATCGCCCAAAGCTTCACTCTCTTTATGTAGGGCTCGGTGGGCGATGAAGAAATGCTTCTTGGTGACTTAGTCGCGGTCGACATCTTGCTCTTCAAAGAGAGGGTTCACCGAAGAAGAAGGCCTATCCATCATGTGGAGGTGGTGGTGAGTAGGAAAATGAGAAAAACAATACCAAAGTTACCTTTTCCGAATATTGTGGATGTATCAAGTACGATCCCACGTGATGCTATAATAGTAGAATTGGTACCGGGTTTTGTTGTCTCACACCTACACATAAAAGGCTTTTCGAGGATCCTGGTTAGGATGTGACACAAATAATTCAAGCAAATGATTGTCAAGATGTTGAAAAAGTTGAAAAGATGCACAAATCACAAGTAATACAAATAGATGAAACCCAAGGATATCACTAGGTACACACACACGGAAGATAGATGGGATCGCACAACCAAGGGGTGAGCTCAAAATAAAACCGCGGAAAAGCTCTTGTTGCACGGATACTAGAGAGACGCTAGCTCGATTGCACTAATGGGCTAGATACACTAGTGCACCAACCTAATAGAGAAACGAGTCATCTTACTATCCCAAATATGCTTAAGTAGATATGAACCTTGATGATGAACTAGGTGAATGATATGCAAAAGGCTCAATGCTTTGCGTACAAGCTCTTGCTTCTTTTCTCTTTTGCTTAAAAGCTTCTCTTTTTTTGACTATGCCACAACGCTTGATATACGAGCCACAATATGAGGTAACAAGTAGTATATGCACGGGAGAGACGTAACACTAATGGTGCACTAAGGCTTTGCCTGGCAATACTCAACAAGCTAGTCTCAATGGGTAAGCTAGGCAAAAGAGGCTCGAGGCTATAAAGGTAATGGCAAGTGTAGCACAAAGGCGTCGTTGAGGTTACTGTCCTTGCTTACGGTTGGTATGAAGATGATGTTCTTGAAGATGTTGTGGAGTCCAAGTTGATGGTCGAGTGGCGGTGATGATGACATCCAAATCACGCCTAAGTAGCCGAAACACCTTAGGACATGAGGGAAACCGCAACCCAAAACTCAAACAACAACGATAAATATACGGAAGAGCACGAGTGTCGGTGGGATAAAAAATGGGATAAAAATAGGATGGCCAAAAGTTTCTATGAGGGCCGTGCGCACGGGGTCTGTGAGGCCCGCGTGCACGGGGTCCCGATGGCCCGTGTGCACGGGATGTGCAGGTGGCGGTTGATCTTGGCCGAATTCGTGGCTAAAACCCAAAATTTACCTAGATTAAGCCGTGGGGATGGTTGTGGGATGTGGTGGAGGGGTAGATCCAAATGCCAAACAAGAATTTTGTGGATCAAATCAACCAAATCTCACAATATCAAACAAATTGCAAGAAAAAATTTGGGGCTATTTTTGGTGGGGATTTTCGGATTAGGACGAAAACACAACAAAAACAAGCTAGAAATGCGGGGGGTAGGGACTCCAAGATGTGAATCAACGTTGCTCATGATACCAAGATGATGTAGGGTGGAACCCTAAGTGGAGATCTTTTCACACTTGGAGGGGGAAAAGAGGATGAACACCAAGAACACAAAGAGGAATTCACTCCAACAAAACCCAATTACACATCCACTAGAATAGAAAACACATAGATCTACAATAATACATGAACAATCCAAGATATAACCACTAGATAAAGATTCTTCCCATTCCTAGAGGAGGTGAGGTCTTGATGATAGTCTTCTCCCTATGGAGGTCTTGAAATCCACAAGGATTCTTCCTAAGATGGGGTCTTGATCCACAAGAGGGGAGGAGCAAACCTCACAATATCTGACATATACTTTGCTAACCCTAAACATAACCCTAGGTATGAAATATATAGGCTTGGGGTCGAAGTGGAGGAAGAGGGGATCCAAAACAGCATCTCAGCCGCCCATCCTGTGGGGCCCGTGCGCACAGGGTAAGTTGGGCCCGTGCACACGGGGGTCTCGTGAGCACGGTACAGGCCCGTGCGCACGGGGTCGCTCCAGCGCCGTCTCCTGTGTAGCCCATGGGCACGGGGTCTTGGGGGCCCGTGCGCACGGGGTTGCCTGGGACTTTCTGTCCAACACTTGTCGGCCCTGTTCTTCCTCCGCGGTGACTTGGGGCACTTCTCCTTGGACTTGGTGATGTTCCACAGCTGCTTGGGGAGGATCCTCTTCGTACCTAATGAGGCATAGAGCATTTTGATGAGGTAGCAACCAAGCTCCACTTGTATTCATATGCAAATCAACTAGGAAGGAGTTCACCTCGGTTTTGTATTGCACGTGCTCTAGCTCTTGTCATGGGTCCAAGTGGGGCTTGAAGTGTTGAAGTAGAGTCCATGGGGATGAGTGTCGGATACTCTGTATCACTGCCGGAGCCTGTCGTTCCCCGGCAAGCTCGGCGTCCCCACCAACATCCTTGTCGGCGGCTCCTGGGAGCTCGGCGGGAAAGTACTTGCCGGGGCCTAATTTTCTTTGCTTATTCTATCCTGCCGACGGTTCAACGGATGGCTGAATCAGTTGGAGCACAAAGGTCCCTGGTTCCACAGGTAACTTGAGGGCGGCACGTTTTGATAGGTCATCAGCAATGATGTTCTCTGCCCGAGGAACATGCTCTGCTTGTAGACCATCAAAACGCCCTTCCAAATTCCTCACTTTGTCCACATAAGGTTCCATCAGCGGGCTCTGATAATCCTTGTTCACCTGCTTCACTATGAGCTGTGAATCCCCATGGACGATCAACTTTCTAATCCCAAGGTCTGTCGCGATCCTGAGACTGGGAAGTAGCCCATCATACTCCGCGGTGTTGTTCGTCAATCTCTCCCGCGGAAAATGCATTTGGACTACGTACTTGAGGTGCTCTCTGGTGGGCATGACAAGCAGCACGCCGACACCGGCGCCTTGCAGCGAGAAAGCCCCATCAAAGTACATAATCCAGTTGCGGCTTGTTTCCTTGCCGGGGAGAGTGGTCTCTTGAATTTCTTCGTCGGGCGTTGAGGTCCATTCTGCAATGAACTCCACCAAAACCCTGCTCTAGACTATTGAAGTGCTTTCAAACCTGAGAACAAAGCTTGACAGTTCCAACGCCCATTCCACAATCCTTCCGATTGCATTTGGGTTGTGCAAGATCCGTTGTAATGGGAAGAGAGTGATAACGGTGAACTCATGTTCTTGAAAATAATGGCGCAGCTTCCTCGAGGCCATAAGGAGGCCGAAGAGTAGCTTCTTCACACCAGAGTATCTTGATCTAGCCCCCTGCAAGAGGGAGCTGACAAAGTAAACTGGGTGCTGTATCATTTTCTTCCTCTGTACCACTTCGTTTGCTTGTGCAGATCCTGCCTTGCTAGCGCTAGACTCTGTGGGGGCTCCTGCATTGCCGATGCTGGACTCTGCCAGGGGTCCTACCTTGCTGGCACCAGACCCTGCCGGGGAGATCTTTGGCTTGTCATCCGACAGTCTTGCCACTGCTACCGCCTCTTCGTCAACTTCCCTCTGCACCACTAGCGCAGCACTGAACACTTAATTCGTTGCCGCTAGATATAGCAGCAATGGCTCTTGTGGTTTAGGCGCAACTAGTGTTGTCGTAGAAAAGAGGTACCTCTTCAAATCATGCAGCACTGCCTTGGCCTCCGGGGTCCATTTCATGGGCCCTGCCTTCTTCAAAATCTTGAAGAAGGGGAGGGCGCGCTCAGAAGATTTGGAGATGAACCTACTTAAAGCAGCAACGCAACCAACAAGCCGACGCACATCTTTGACTCGCCTTGGCGCTTCAATCTTCTGAATTGATTTGATCTTGTCGGGGTTCGCTTCGATCCCGCGCTGAGACACAAACAACCCGAGAAGTTTGCCGGATGGAACACCGAACACACACTTCTCAGGGTTGAGCTTGAGATTGATCGTGCGCAAATTTGCAAATGTTTCTTCCAAATCTTGCACAAGTGTTGCTGATGTGGGGCTAACCTGATCTAGGATGACCTTTCACGGTTGGAGGGATCCCCGAGGATGAACACGAAGAACGCGAGAGATAATCACAAGGGGAAATGAGAGAAAACACTCAAATCAACAAGAAACGATCACACATGTGCTAGATCCTCAACACAACGAGATACATGGTCCAAATCCAACAAAGTAAAGATACAAGGTAGCTAGTTCATCTTCGTGAGGAGGTCTTGAATCCGCGAGGGATCTTCTCCGTGAGGAGGTCTTGAATCCGGTGTGGATCTTCTCCGTAGAGGTCGCACTCTCTCTCGTGGAGTAGAACCACTATGGATGAGCAACGCTCTAGGTCTCAAATGAGCTAACACAAAGCTAACCCTAACTAGGAGGTGGGGGAGGAGTATATATAGTCTTAGTCACGAAGGGGTAAGTGAGAAGGGGATACATGGGCCTTTGGCCCGATTCTACGCGCAGGCAGGCGCCGGATATCCGGGCTGGGGGCCGGATGTCCGACGCAAAGATGGTAAAACTTCTGGTGCATTCTGTCATCGATGCCGAATTTCAAGGGAAAAGGCCGGTTGTCCTGGAGTTGGCGAAGCACCGGATGTCCGACGTCTGGCCTGGATGTCCGGCTGCTATAGCTTCCATAGCTCCGTCTTCTTCTGTCGTCGCTTCCAAGCTTCCCTCGCGGATGGTGTAGGTGTTCCTTGGCTCTTGCACTCCTCCTCATCGTCCGTGAAGCTCCGACAATACCTATGCATGCACACGGGTGGAGTGTCAAGTAGTAACCATCCTCGAAGGGGTCAAGGGAACACATGTAAAGGAGATGATTCACCTTTATGTATGTGAAGTAGGTGTCGCACATGTCACTTGCCAAATGGACTCTTGACATGGTGATGTACGTAGGATGCTCCACATCATCCCCTCCCACTTGGAAAAGATCCGACCTCGGATCGAAAGCCAAATCACCACGAAAAAGATATGGTGTCGCCCTGTCGAAATGGTCGATCACCAATCACTCATCATCTTGAAGATCTAAATGGGCACCCTCCAATGTCGCACCGTCTAGTGATTCCCTGAAAAGGAGCAAGGACAACAAACACTTGGAAAAACAAATGTGGTTAGTGTTAGTGCAAAACCAAGCATTCAAGAGGTGATTCACCCAACAAGTGTGGTCATCAAGCATAGCATATGGTGTGACAAAGGATTGTGACATGGCATGTAAGCATATGGATTGAGCACAATCAAGGTCATCATGGAAACAAGCATGTAAATGTGAGGTAGAGATGCACATATGTGTGACAAGAGAATAATCATCTACCTCAAAGTCATAGCAAGCATGCATAAAGCGCTCAATGAAAGGTTTGTGGTAGGCATATGAATCATTCACGACACCAAAGAAAATGAAGTGTCTAAACACATGGGTCAAGTGCAAGACAATCCAAGCATAACGTGCATAGGGTGTAGTGAAAATTATGTGGCACTCAACACAATAGAAAGAGAAATTGTTCAAAATGTGTGAGGCAATCATGTTAACCATGTAGCAATCAATGGGACATGGCATATGTGAAGAGATGACATTGATGCAACTAAGCATATTATAGGAGCAAGTAATCCAAGAATTGGATGCACCACACAAGGCATATATAGCATGAGGCATGGCAATGTGGCAATGGCAAGTCAAAGAAAGATCTCTAGCATGTGTGCAAAGTTTCATGGTGCAAACAACACATGAAGTATGGTCCACAATATTCATGCTCATGGTTTTGGAGTTCTCGAAGGATATCACCTTGAAAGCGTGTCCTTGTGCGTCCTTCACAATGCCGAAGCACCAGCAAGTGCGAGGTAGAAGCATCATGAACGAAGGTGGTTCACTCTCAAGAGCTCGAATAGTGATGCGGAGCATCCGGCGAGCACCCCCATGGACACTCCATCATCGGCACAAGCACGCAAAGGACCAATGACTAGAGCACGTGCACGCGCTATTGAGGACGAGGTGAATTCTCTCCTCTTCGAGTTTCGTTTGGATTCGCACGAGGATTGGGTTCTACTTCACAAGGAAATGTTGTGCATTCTCAGTTGCCAAGGAGATGATCACGTGGAAGCAAAGAAGGACCTGTTCAGTCCGGATCGCGTGGAAACGAATGAAGACATGCTCAACCCGGAACGAGTCTGTCACACCCTGATTTTCATGTCACTTTGCTTAAGCTAATTATCATGTTAAAAATGTGGATTTGCAAAAACTTTTGAGTGTTTTTGACTTTGCTTGATTTGACTTTTATCTGCTGTTTGCTAGTGCTCTAAAAATCAAATATATCCTCCAACACTTATACTTCATCTCCTTGATCCAAAACCTTTTCCCAATGATCATGCCATGTGTATAGACCAATATAGAATTTTCTTATAAAAATATTTTGGCCAAATGGTATTTTCTAAAATTAGTTTTCCAAAAACCCCTGAATTGAGGATTGCACTGCAAGTACCTTATTTAGGGTGTGAAAAATCTTTCAAAAAGTATATTTGAATCCTATTAGGTATAGGACTCCCAGAAACCACAAAATTATAATTTTAAAAGTTATTTTTATATTTTATTTAAAAGCTTTTTCTTAAGGCCAGAAATGGTATTTAATAGGGAAAAATTATTTAACTATTTCAAAAATATTTGCCAAAATTCAGGGAAACTCATAGGACATATATTGTCCATATATAAGAGTTTCAACACATGGTCATGTTCAAAATATTGGACAAATCCTTCCAAAACCCTTTTTGGATATTTCAAGCTTTTGAAATATTTACAAAGGAAATATTCTCCAAAAATTCCAGGGAAATTCTATCATGTCAAATATGGCATATCTGATGATCTTGCAAAACCTCATGCCTTGAAGATCAAGGAAACATCCTCTAATCCCCTCAAAACCATTATGTCCATAATTGAAGTTTGAGCAACTCTACATTGCCAAACTTGTCCAAATGCTCTCAAACTTGGTGAACATGCTAAAATGATGTAATTATGCATCTATGCCAAATGGCACAAGTTTTGGAGAAGCATAACTTGATCTAAGTGCCCCAAAACCATTTCTGTTCAAATGCAAATTTGAACAACTTTACATTATCAACTTTTTACCTGGGGCTTCAAACTTTGTGAGCATGATCATAACCCCAAATGATGATACTAAAACAAGTGGTGCATCAAGGGGAGATGATTAGCTTAACTCAAACAAGGTGAAACCATTTCTGTTGATTTTTAGGGTTCACCAAAGTTACATTGGCAACTTTGCCCAAATAAGCTCAAATTTGGTGTAGGGGCCTAATTGTGTGTGACATTCCATCCTGTTAAGTCCCATGCCAATTGGAAGTCATTTGCCTCCCCAAAACCTGATCAAACACCTTCTGTCCAATTACCAAAACCCTTGTTTGGACCCCTTTTACTATTTCCCTTTACCTCAAATTCTTACCACAACTTCTCCTAGTCCTATTCTACCTCCAGTAACTCTCCTCTGCCTCAGCTCAATTATTGGAGGGGGGTAAAACCCCAAATTCACTTTTCTGGATAGCAGCTTTCACCTTCTTCTTCACCTCCCTCCTCATTCCAGTGGCTCCCTAGAGCATCCAAGGCCACAGGCCATTTATTTACTCCTCCCCTGACCTTCTAGACAACCTTGGGCACGATGGACATGACCAGAGCGGCGAGGACACGACTGTGCCAGCCAAACGGGTGCTCTGGAGCGCGCTACAGTGCCCTGGCGCACTGTAGCCTCGCCCAACCAGGAGCCCCCGACCACCTCGGGCCTCCTCCTCGTGTCCCCCGAGGTCTCCTCGACGTCCGCAACCTGCCGGGCTGTCGGCCTTATCCTCCCCTGCCCTCCTCCTCTCTCCACGAGCTCGCCCGAGCGCGTCCATGGGCGTCGCTCACGGTGCACCGCGGTTGCACCTATAAAAAGCCTCCCCCCCCGAGCACCCCTTGCCTCTTCTGGACCCTACTCTCTCCCGTGCACCTCCCAGACATCCTCAACCTCTCTCCCGTGGCCTCATACCCTCTCCATGGCCAGAATGTCGCCGCTGGCTCCGCTCTGATTCGGGCAAGGAGGACTCCCCCGCTCCTCCTCTCCCCACCAGTAGATGCGCCAGGGTCCGGTGACTCTTCCCCCCTCCCTTCTCCTAACGTTCCGGGGCACCATGCCTCCCCTTCTCGCGGACACCCGAATGGCCGTCCGCCAAGGCCCGTGCTGGGGCCGCCTCGGCCGCCGTCCGCTGGCCTCAGCCCACCTCCCGGATGCGCCGCTCCCCGAGGATCCCTCCGGTGGCCTCGGCCTGGCCAGAGGTGGCCTGTGTCGCCGGGAGAAAGCGCCGGCGTCGCGCGGCCAGAGCCTTCCCTCCCCTCTATCGCGGGAGCGGGAGGAGGAAGATGACCCTGCAGGGGGCCACACCTGGCAGCGACCCGGCCAGCAGGGCCCAGCAGTTTAAGTGGAGGCGGTTACGGCGCAGCCCGCCTCCCCAGGGCGGAAGCGTATCCCCGGAAAGCCGCCTCCGGCGTGGCCCCCCCTCCGCATGTGCGGCCGAGCCGCTGGGCCGGCCCACGGCCTATCCACCGCGCTGAGCACAGTGAAGGGTATACCCCTTTTTTCCTGTTCTTTTCTTTTCCAGACAACTTCATAAATTGATTTATAATTCATTTGAACTCCAAATTGCATGATTCAAATTTCTGGTAGTCTCTAAAATCATGCTCTATCACATAGTGCAACATGCACACTTTTCCAGAAACATTTCCTTCACACATAATTATCAAATGCCCATATTCCATTTTCTGTGATGAACTTTAGAAAATCACAGAGAACTCAATTTTGATCCAAATGCAGTGGTTCAAATTCCTAGATGCTTGTCATATCCAAACTTAGTTTTGGAACATTTTTATTAATAGTTTCTGTACCCCACCAAATATTGAGCCATTTCTTCATATTTATCAGCTTTGTAAAATCTTAGGAATTCCATTTGAACTCCAAATCCAGTGAAACCAACTCCTAGAGGCTTCTAAAATCATGACTTGTTGATGAGTGCCTTTGCTCATCATTCAAGAATATATTTCTGTACACTCCTTTCAAATCCATAAACACCTTGGTTCCATCATATTGGAATGTTCCAAATCACCCATTGATCCAATACCTATGAAACCACCTTGGTCATTTCTAATATGACCAGAGCTATCCTAGAAAAGTCCAACTCCTATTTTTAGAGCACTTTTATTTTTTCTTTGATTGTGTTGCTTATTATGATTGCTTCCATCGTTAGTTGACGAAAATAAACGGAATACTCGGAGATGGACCAGAAGGTTTGAAGACTTGGAAGAATAAGGCAAGCAGCCCTTTGACCATGTTCGAGAAACCTTTTTATGCATATCTCATAGCACCTTATTATCAATGCATCGGAATCATGTTGAGGTGGAGACCACTTTGGTTGCTACCTTTGTTATTTCACTATTGAAACTTGCATCAAACATGACCCTACCTTCCTATGAGGGTTATGTGGGTGGGAGTAGATAGATGTATGTTATACCAGTTGGCTACGCAAAATGGGTCAGGGTTATGCATTGAGTGAAACAAGTGTGGTCTGACATACTTGCAAACGACCCAGAGGGTGCCATTAATGCCCCTGGGAGATGACGAGGAGCTAGGGCACTACTTGGTGAAGAAGTAGTGTGCCGAGGCTTGACGAAAGTGTTTTTTACATAGATGGATTAGATTTATGTGTGACTACCGTCCCAACCAAACATGCGCAACCACTCTACCCTTATATGGGAAAGGGCATTATTGATTACCTAGGTCGATACTAGCATGGTGCCCGCATTACTAGTGATGGGGGTGACATGAGGTCACTCTTGGGACGGGGTCGTGCTTGGATAGGCGGCCATGACTGTCTTTACAGGGCACCGGACACACCGTTGGTACCCCGTGCTTGTGGTATGTGATGAATATGGGAGCGAGTCTCCACAATTATTGAGATGTGAATGTGGGGCACGGGGATTGCTACCAATCGAGTGGACTCTGTGTTAGTGTCGTCTAGGGAAAGATAGTGATCGGGTGCTTACCCCTGGTACTTGAGGTACCGCGGGTCGTGGATGTCACGGAAGTTCCCCGGATCTAGTGGGTAAAGTGTGCAACCTCTGCAGAGTGTCAAACTATTCGAATAGCCGTGTCCGCGGTCAAGGACAGTTGGGTGGTGCTACTTAGAGTATGTTCATAAGTTTCTGGGAAATAACACGAGTGGGTAAATCTGTTGATGTGATTGTGAGAATGTCACAATGAGTTTGAGCATGAGTTGATTACAACTATTTCTCGATAATAATGTTTGTGACCTCCTGATACTTGTTGCAGACACATCCATGTCCATGTTATATGTTGATCATACTTGCATATGAAAAACTAGCTTTCCGCAAAACCGCCAACTTAGCAGTAGAGCCTTGCATAATTATTCTGTCATCACACTTGGGTTGCTTGCGAGTACATTCAATGTACTCATTGGCTTGCCACTGGTTATTTTATTGGCCAGGCAGGAGAGAACAGGTTATGATGAAGATTTCTTGGTGACGAGCATGCGAGCTAGGACGCTTCCCAGTCAGAATGCCTGTAGGGTTAAGGCAGATGGCATGGGTCCAAGTTGTCATTGAATATTTCCGCTGCGATGATATACTCAAGACTTGACCATTATGGTCCTATTGGTGTAATACGGTATGTGTGGATGTAAGACTCTTGTTATTCAGCTTCTGTGTGTTCAGTGAGCATTGATCTCTGGGATCACTATACACGTGCATTCGGTGATCTCGACTTATGAGTCGGGGTCCCCACAGAGCTGGTATCAGAGCCATCCTGACTATAGGAAGCCTTAGTTAGCATGGTCGTTAGTTAGGGTAAAACTATTTTCAAAACTATTACTAGTTTTCAAAACTATCTATACTTGTCTTCCCTTCTCAGTTTTTCGAAAACTAGGCTATACTTGATCTCTTCCCCTTCAAAACCTTGGTCGCTAGAACCCTTATGACCCTGACGACTGGATTTTCTGTAATCCTCGTGGAGTGCACCTTGCCAAACACTCACCCACCTCTTCTGAACGCAAGATTGACGGCACCACGACAAGACGGTACCAACAGAAACTACATCCTCGATGAGTGAGGACATGAAGACCCAGAAGATGGGGCACACCCTTGGCAAGAGCCCCCAAGATGGTGCAACTTTGGCCTATGATGACCAGGGTATAGGTTATGCAAAATCATGATATGCATCGCTAATAGAGTAATCCTGTCACTACCGGGGTTGTATCAGCAACCACCAGTGGATGAGAACCTCGCCATTTTGTCCGCCTCACTATAGTGAGCAGGAAAACGGTTCTCTTCGTCCCCCGCTCTTGGTGTCGATGCTTTCATCAACGAAACCGACATGTTGGACCTCTATTATGCCTTGTTATTGTCATTGCATATCGATTGCCTACCTGGTACCCTCGACGCCCTAGAAGGCACAAGGGATCGTCATGAATAAAGAGACAAGAGAAGACCAAGTCAACACCAGCTACAAGGAGGCACCTTCACCACCTCTCCTCATCAGGCGAGAAGTTGTTGAAGATTCTTCAGGCTCAACCCGGATCGTTCATCAAGCAACTACAAGGGACATAGCAACACCGGAGGAAAACTCAGAAGACTGCATGAGGCTTAAGTCACGACATTGAGTCCGAGAACCCCTAGGGTAGGATGAGTCGTGTACCCCCTATGCGCAGTCAAGTCCGTATGATGGTTCGAATAGAACCATGATTGTGAGTTGCTTGCTTTTATTTGTTTGTGTTTTGATATAAGTCGCACTTTTGCCCCTGGCAACAAGTGCATGGCTATATCACCTTCCTTGCCTTGTTTCTTTTGTTTCGGCCTTTTTGCACCTGTTTGTTGCACCTGCACTATAGAACCCCCTTTAGGCATTTCCCTCCTCTACGCTGCTTCTTCCCTCTATTCTCTCTCTCCCCAACTAAAGACCCGCAAGACAAGATGCACCAAGGATTCTACCTTGGCAGCCAACTGGCACTGAAGACTTCTGCTACAACCTTCGCGATCAATTGCAATCCCGTAGAGTTATGTTTAACCCTCCAGACCAGTAACCCCATTCCTAGACCCTTTGAGACTTCACGAGATACTCCAGCACGAATCCTTAACCATGTGCCTAACCCATAGTAAAGCGAGAGAACCTATTAAGCCTATATAACCGTGCACAACACTGGGTTCGTAAAGGAGCTAGTGGACACAGTGAGTGAGCACATTTTCATCCTAATATAGCACGAGAATTGACGATGCCATAGATAGACCAGTTCGAGGATATTAGACAGGTAACTTGGTGACTTTATATCAGTGACTTTGAGGAATTATCTGAGACCTTGGTGGATTGTGAGATTTCATATTGATGGGATCATGACTTTGGGGAAGCATGTATGAATTCTCGTTGAGCATGAGATTTGGATTTATGTAGGTGATTCTGGTTGGTATAATGCTGGATATGTCTGCATGGTTCGGAGTAAAATTGCATTTAGGCCTATGATCCTGATTATGATATCATGCTTCTCGGTGGACAATAACCTAGGAGATTGGATTATTTGTCGGAGTTGATTTAGGGATCTATATAATCATGACCTTGGAGTTTACTTGACCCGGATGATGAGAATTTGGTGGACTTACTATCATAATGCATAGTCCTTCCAAGTATTTGGGTATCATAGGGACTTGAGATCTTGTGGAACACCGTAGACATCGGATTTGTAGAATGGTCGGATTATGTGGTGATTGATAGAAATTACCGGGCTATTGGAGGTGATCTATAGGAAGGAAACAAATCTTGGAGTGGCATATGACGTGTTTCCTTAGAATAGAGATGCATTATCGTGAGCCTTGCAAGAATAGATGGAGTGCTTGGATTGTGGAGTTTAATTCAAGCTTAGTAGCATGTATGACCTACCCATGGATTTTAGGGGAAGGCATGCATATGGATTTGGGGATCGTAGACAAGTATAATTTTGGTAGACCGTCTCTTGAGAGTCATGAGGATATGTATGGCATGAGTGGTGATTGAAGTTGGTCTATGCGAGAGGATGCTTTTTTTCGTTCGAAGTACTAGATAGAGCTATTGGCATCTCAGAAACTATGCTTAAGGATAAGATGATAAAAGTTCACTCACTCACTAGAATCCTTGAAACCCTTAAGCCCCACCAAGCCACAACCTGGTCAGATTCTGACCACGGGCCTTCACTCTAAGTCAGGAAGGCCTCTGCAAATACTCAACCGAGACCACCACCAATACCCCAGCCTACCTTGCGTACCCCCATAGACCTCATGGAGTAAGTGGACAAGTTGGGTAACATCATTATTTGATGGCCTACTTGTCTGCCCGAAGACATAGAAGAGTCGGACAGCTGGATAGAAGACATTTGAAGACCGCCCTGTCAAGAAGGAAGATCTACACCGACCACCGTCATCAAGAAGTAAACTTCCGCGTCGAAGACCGGGCGTATCTGCAAACCACCCCTCTCAAAAGGAACGCTCACACCAATATGTATCAAGACTTGAAGGCACGATTCTGGTGGCACGAGATGAAAAGAGAGATTGCAACCTATGTTGCAAAGTGTGATGTGTGCCAAAGGGTCAAGGCTGAATATCAGCGACCTGCTGCATTGCTTCAACCACTCAAAGTTCCTGAGTGGAAGTGGGATGAAGTCGAAATGGACTTCGTCACTGGATTACCAAGGTCGGGTAGAGGACATGACTCTATCTAGGTCATAGTCGATCATTTGACCAAGGTGGCCCATTTCATTCCTGTCAAGACCACTTATGATGGCAAACCGGTTGGCAGCTCTCTACATCGACCGAATCGTAAGTCTTCACGGCGTTCCCAAGGAGATTGTGTCAGATCGAGGAACCCAGTTCACCTCAAGGTTCTGGAAGATGTTCCAAGAAGCCTTGGGAACCAAGTTATCTTTCAGCACGACTTTCCACCCACAGACCGGAGGTCAGACAGAACGAGTCAATCAGATTCTCGAAGACATGCTCCGAGCCTGTGTCTTGGCATATGGAACCAAGTGGGAGGATTATCTCCCTTTTTGCCGAGTTCTCCTATAACAACAGTTACCAGTCGAGCCTTCAGATGGCACCATTTGAGGTGTTGTACGGACGCAGATGTCGCACACCCCTCAATTGGTCAGAGTCTGGAGAAGGGCTAGTCTTTGGACCGGATATTCTCCGTGCAGCAGTAGAGCCAGTCCAACTAGTCAGAGAGCGTTTGAAGGCAGCCAAGTCAAGGCAAAAGAGCTGTGCTGACACTCACCGTTGGGACATGAGTTTCTATGTCGGGGACCGTGTGTACCTGCGGGTAACTCCTCTGAAGGGAACCAAGCGTTTCCACGTCAAGGGGAAGCTCGCACCAAGGTTCATTGGACCCTTTGATATCATGGCACGACGAGGAGAAGTGGCTTACCAGTTGAAACTACCACCCGAGCTATCCGGTGTGCACAATGTATTCCATGTGTCACAACTCCGGAAATGTCTCCAAGTTCCAGACAAGCCTAATCTCTACAAGGATGTTGATCACCAAGCCATTGATCTGCAGCCTGATTTGACCTACCGCGAGAAGCCCATCCGCATTCTGGACGAAGCAGAACGACGGGCGCGAAGCCGTACCACCAAGTACTTCAAGGACCAGTGGAGCACCACCCGTAAGCAGAACCAACAAGAAGAAGTGAAGACTACCCCGTATCCAAGACTCCGCCTTTCTTTCCACGCCTAGTCTGGGAATCTCAGGGACGAGATTCTTATAAGGGGGGTAGGTCAGTCACACCCTGATTTTCATGTCACTTTGCTTAAGCTAATTATCATGTTAAAAATGTGGATTTGCAAAAACTTTTGAGTGTTTTTGACTTTGCTTGATTTGACTTTTGTGTGCTGTTTGCTAGTGCTCTAAAAATCAAATATATCCTCCAACTCTTATACTTCATCTCCTTGATCCAAAACCTTTTCCCAATGATCATGCCATGTGTATAGACAAATATAGAATTTTCTTATAAAAATATTTTGGCCAAATGGTATTTTCTAAAATTAGTTTTCCAAAAACCCCTGAATTGAGGATTGCACTGCAAGTACCTTATTTAGGGTGTGAAAAATCTTTAAAAAAGTATATTTGAATCCTATTAGGTATAGAACTCCCAGAAACCACAAAATTATAATTTTAAAAGTTATTTTTATATTTTATTTAAAAGCTTTTTCTTAAGGCCAGAAATGGTCTTTAATAGGGAAAAATTATTTAACTATTTCAAAAATATTTGCCAAAATTCAGGGAAACTCATAGGACTTATATTGTCTATATATAAGAGTTTCAACACATGGCACTGTAGCATCGCCCAACCAGGAGCCCCCGACCACCTCGGGCCTCCTCCTCGTGTCCCCCGAGGTCTCCTCGACGTCCGCAACCTGCCGGGCTGTCGGCCTTATCCTCCCCTGCCCTCCTCCTCTCTCCACGAGCTCGCCCGAGCGTGTCCATGGGCGTCGCTCACGGTGCACCGCGGCTGCACCTATAAAAAGCCTCCCCCCGAGCACCCCTTGCCTCTTCTGGACCCTACTCTCTCCTGTGCACCTCCCAGATATCCTCAACCTCTCTCCCGTGGCCTCATACCCTCTCCATGGCCAGAGTGCCGCCGCCGGCTCCGCTCTGATTCAGGAAAGGAGGACTCCCCCGCTCCTCCTCTCCCCACCAGTAGATGCGCCAGGGTCCGGTGACTCTTCCCCCCCCCCTTCTCCTAACGTTCCGGGGCACCATGCCTCCCCTTCTCGCGGACACCCGAATGGCTGTCCGCCAAGGCCCGTGCTGGGGCCGCCTCGGCCGCCGTCCGCTGGCCCAGCCCACCTCCCGGATGCGCCGCTCCCCGAGGATCCCTCCGGTGGCCTCGGCCTGGCCAGAGGTGGCCTGTGCCGCCGGGGGAAAGCGCCGGCGTCGCGCGGCCAGAGCCTTCCCTCCCCTCTGTCGCGGGAGCGGGAGGAGGAAGATGACCCTGCAGGGGGCCCCACCTGGCAGCGACCCGGCCAGCAGGGCCCAGCAGTTTAAGTGGAGGCGGTTACGGCGCAGCCCGCCTCCCCTACGCGGAAGCGTATCCCCGGAAAGCCGCCTCCGGCGTGGCCCCCCTGCGCATGTGCGGCCGAGCCGCTGGGCCGGCCCACGGCGTATCCACCGCGCTGAGCACAGTGAAGGGTATACCCCTTTTTCCCTGTTCTTTTCTTTTCCAGACAACTTCATAAATTCATTTTTAATTCATTTGAACTCCAAATTGCATGATTCAAATTTCTGGTAGTCTCTAAAATCGTGCTCTATCACATGGTGCAACATGCACACTTTTCCAGAAACATTTCCTTCACACATAATTATCAAATGCCCATATTCCATTTTCTGTGATGAACTTTAGAAAATCACAGAGAACTCAATTTTGATCCAAATGCAGTGGTTCAAATTCCTAGATGCTTGTCATATCCAAACTTAGTTTTGGAACATTTTTATTAATGGTTTCTGTACCCCACAAAATATTGAGCCATTTCTTCATATTTATCAACTTTGCAAAATCTGAGGAATTCCATTTGAACTCCAAATCCAGTGAAACCAACTCCTAGAGGCTTCTAAAATCATGACTTGTTGATGAGTGCCTTTGCTCATCATTCAAGAATATATTTCTGTACACTCCTTTCAAATCCATAAACCCCTTGGTTCCATCATATTGGAATGTTCCAAATCACCCATTGATCCAATACCTATGAAACCACCTTGGTCATTTCTAATATGACCAGAGGTATCCTAGAAAAGTCCAACTCCTATTTTTAGAGCACTTTTAATTTTGCTTTGATTGTGTTGCTTATTATGATTGCTTCCATCGTTAGTTGACGAAAATAAACGGAATACTCGGAGATGGACTAGAAGGTTTGAAGACTCGGAAGAATAAGGCAAGCAGCCCTTTGACCATGTTCGAGAAACCTTTTTATGCATATCTCATAGCACCTTATTATCAATGCATCGGAATCATGTTGAGGTGGAGACCACTTTGGTTGCTACCTTTGTTACTTCACTATTGAAACTTGCATCAAACATGACCCTACCTTCCTATGAGGGTTATGTGGGTGGGAGTAGATAGATGTATGCTATAGTAGTTGGCTACGCAAAATGGGTCAGGGTTATGCATTGAATGAAACAAGTGTGGTCTGACATACTTGCAGACGACCCAGAGGGTGCCATTAATGCCCCTAGGAGATGATGAGGAGCTAGGGCACTACTTGGTGAAGAAGTAGTGTGCCGAGGCTTGACGAAAGTGTTGTTTACAGAGATGGATTAGATTTATGTGTGACTACCGTCCCAACCAAACATGCGCAACCACTCTACCCTTATATGGGAAAGGGCATTATTGATTACCTAGGTCGATACTAGCATGGTGCCCGCATTACTAGTGACGGGGGTGACATGAGGTCACTCTCGGGACGGGGTCGTGCTTGGATAGGCGGCCATGACTGTCTTTACAGGGCACCGGACACACCGTTGGTACCCCGTGCTTGTGGTATGTGATGAATATGGGAGTGAGTCTCCACAGTTATTGAGATGTGAATGTGGGGCACGGGGATTGCTACCAATCGAGTGGACTCTGTGTTAGTGTCATCTAGGGAAAGATAGTGATCGGGTGCTTACCCCGGGTACTTGAGGTACCGCGGGTCGTGGATGTCACGGAAGTTCCCCGGATCTAGTGGGTAAAGTGTGCAACCTATGCAGAGTGTCAAACTATTCGAATAGCCGTGTCCGCGGTCAAGGACAGTTGGGCGGTGCTACTTAGACTATGTCCATAAGTTTCTAGGAAATAACACGAGTGGGTAAATCTGTTGATGTGATTGTGAGAATGTCACAATGAATTTGAGCATGAGTTGATTACAACTATTTCTCGATAATAATGTCTGTGACCTCCTGATACTTGTTGCAGACACATGCATGTCCATGTTATATGTTGATCATATTTGCATATGAAAAACTAGCTTTCCGCAAAACCGCCAACTTAGCAGTAGAGCCTTGCATAATTATTCTGTCATCACACTTGGGTTGCTTGCGAGTACATTCAATGTACTCATTGGCTTGCCACTGGTTATTTTATTGGCCAGGCAGGAGAGAACAGGTTATGATGAAGATTTCTTGGTGACGAGCATGAGAGCTAGGACGCTTCCCAGTCAGAATGCCTGTAGGGTTAAGGCAGATGGCATGGGTCCAAGTTGTCGTTGAAGATTTCCGATGCGATGATATACTCAAGACTTCACCATTATGGTCCCATTGGTGTAATACGGTATGTGTGGATGTAAGACTCTTGTTATTCAGCTTCTGTGTGTTCAGTGAGCATTGATCTCTGGGATCACTGTACACGTGCATTCGATGATCTCGACTTATGAGTCGGGGTCCCCACAGAGTGGTACTACCGCCCCCAGAACGGTACTACCACTCCTGCCAACAAGCGGTACTACCGCTCCTTAAGCGGTACTACCACCCTGCCTGCGCGCAGCCTTCGGCCTTTGGCCATGTACCCCCTTTTCCCTCTTACCCCTTTGTGGCACAGACTATAAATAGACCTCCTCCACATCTTTTGAGGGTTAGCAAAGATATTGAGAGACCTTGAGAGCTTTGCTCCTTGTATCCCCTCCTTTAGGAGATCAAGACCTCCAAGGGAGAAGAATCCTCCTGGATTACAAGACCTCCCAAGGGAGAAGAATCCTCTTGGATTGCAAGACCTCACCTCCTTTAGGAGTGGGAAGAACCTTACCTTTGTGCTTGTTTCCTTGGATTGATCTTGTGATCTTGTGGATCCTTTGTATGCTACTCTAGTGGATGTGATATTGGGTTTGTTTTGAGAGATTTGTGTCTTGTGTTCTTGTGTGTTCTTCCTCTTTTTCCCCTCCAAGTGTGAAAAGATCCCTCCTAGGGTTTCACCCTACAACATCTTGGTATCATGAGCAAGGTTGATTCACATCTTGGAGTCCCATCCCCCCACTTTCTAGCTTGATTTTGTTGTGTTCTTGCCCAATTTCGAAAATCCCCACAAAAATAGCCCAAAAATTTTCTTGCAATTTATTGGATCTAGTGAGATTTGGTTGTTTTGGTCCATGAATTTGATGTTTGGCAAGTGGATCTAGCCCCTCCACAACAATCCCCACCCATCCCACCACGAAATCCATCCAATTTGACCCCCGAAATCATCCATTTCCGCCCATAATTCGCCCCAATCCTGATCTGCGAACTTTTCCTGACACCAGTGGTACTACCGTCTATAACCACAAGCGGTACTACCGCCCTATAAGCGGTACTACCGCCCCTCACTATTTCAGCTTTCTGAGTTTCTCTGTTTTGACCATAACTTTCACTCCCGAACTCCGATTAGAGTGTTCTTTGGCTTGTTGAGAAGCTAGCGACTTGCCCGAGCTGCTCATCTTGGTTTTATTACCATTATCTTCCATCCAAAAATCAACACAAAAACACCTACTTTGAGTTGCGATTTGGCGTTTCCTAAGGTGTTTCGGCTACTTAGGAGCGTGTGACATCGACATCATCGCCTCGGAGTCATCTTCGCCGCTAACTGTAAGCAAGGACGGTAACCTCGACGACACTTACCTTTTGCTTTTTGCATTGATAGCCCGAGCCATTTGTGTTGCTTACCTATCGAGACTAGTGAGTTGAGAATTACCGGGCCACTCTCTTGTGCACCGTAGTGATCATGTTATCATCGTAGTGCCATAAGTCTCTCCCGTTCATATCTTGCATACTTGTCTCATATTATCCTCGGCTCGAGCATCAAGCTTTCAAACAAAAAAATGAAAAGCTTTTAAGCAAAAAAAGGAGCAACAATGAGCTTATAAGCAATAGCATTGAGAAAATTTACTTACTCATATCATCTTGGTCGCCGCATACATAGCATAGTTGGGATCGAGGACGGCACGTTTCTCTCATAGGTTGGTGCACAAAGCGTATATCGCCCATTTGAGCAATCGAGCTAGCGTCTCTCTAGTATTCGCACAACAAGAGCATTTTGCGTGGTCACTCACATTTTGCGCTCACCCTTGGTTGTGCGGATCCCATCTATCTTCCGTGTGTGTGTTCCTAGTGATACTCTTGGCTTTGATCTATTTGTTTTACGTGCATCTTTGTGAATCTTCTCAACCTTATCGATATCTTGACTAACATTTTGTTTGAAATTTTCCCACCATCCTAACCAAGATACTCCATAGACCTCTTTACTTGTAGGTGTGAGGAACAAACCCGGTTCCAATTCTAATATTGTGGCATTTCATTGAGTGAAACTTGTTGCACTTTGAATCTTCGGAAGAGGTAACCTTGGTATTGTTCTCTCATTTACCTACTCACCTCCTACTTACATGATGGATAGGCCAAGTTCTTCGATCGATCCGATCGACGAGCATCTAGTGGAAGCACCGAACTATGTCACCAAGAATCACCTTTTCGGTGTACAACGAGCTCTTCACCAAGAAAGCGAAGCTTTGGGCGACCGCATCGAGCAACTCGCTTCCGACTTCCGCACACAAATGCAAGAGTTCCGCCACATCTTGGTGAACTGCACGTCTCCGCCTCCTTCATCAAGACGGCGCCATTCAAGTCGACGCTCAAGTGACAACTCTTCGGCTTACTCTTCCACGGATGCAAGTCCTCCACGTCCTCGGCAAGCCCAACAATTCGTCAATCAAGATCGACAATCTCCGGACAGTCCATTCCATGGCAATGGGTTACGAGCTCGAGTTCGAGCACGTGAGCAAGGGCGCCGCCAAGAGCAACAACGCCCACATCAAGTACATGAAGATGACGATGCAATTCGGCAAGCACAAGAACGGCGTGACAATCAAGCACGCACCGCGCAACAAGCTCTTCGTGACTCCATGCGCATCTTCGCCGACCGCAACCGCCAAGTACGTCAACAAGAAGCACTTCATCAAGAGCGACAAGAGGAAGCCGCTCATCGCGAAGCGGAGCAAGAGCAACGAAATGGGAACGACGCGCCGCGCCACCAACGGCAAGACCATCGTGATGAGCAAGCTTTCGTGGAGCGACCACCTCGTCATGAGCGACACCACCGTCATCAACATGATGAAGAACAACGCTTCGGCAAGCTAAAGTTCACTATGCCCAAGTTCTCCGGAAGCACCGACCCCGAGGAATACCTCTCATGGGCATTGAAGGTCGACAAGATATTCCGCCTCCACAACTTCGAAGAAGAGAAGAAGATTGCCATGGCCTCTCTCGGGTTTCAAGACTATGTCCTCATTTGGTGGGAACAAATGATCAAGCAACGACATTCAAGAGGCGAACCACCCATTACAACTTGGTCAGAAATGAAAAATGTCATGCGAGCTCGCTTCGTGCCTACACACTACACCCGCGATCTCTTCAAGAAGCTGCAACTTCTCAAACAAGGCACGAATACGGTGGATGAATACTACCAAGAAATGGAGATTGCGATGATACGAGCCAATGTCAAGGAAGATGACGAGCAAACAATGGCACGCTTCTTGAACGGCCTCAATCACCCAATCAAGCGGATTGCCGATTTCCAACCATACTCCAACCTTCTCGAGCTAGTTCATCAAGCGTCCAAGGCCAAGCGACAAGTCCTGGATGCCTTCAAGTATGCCAAATACTCGTCCAAGACCTACGGCTCCTACTCTCAAGCTCCCGCGACTTCGGCACCTCCTACCTCAACTAGAGCATCACCAAGTACTGGCGACAAGTCAAGTTCCAAGCAAACTACACCTTCCTCGACTCGTGCTCCGGCAAGCAACTACAAACCCAAGACTTCCTCGCCTTCGGCACCACCTTACGACACCGAGAAGACTAGTTCCTTCAAGTGCTTCACATGTGGTGGCCGAGGTCACAAGTCCTTCGAGTGCACCAACAAGAGAACCATGATCTTCAACGACGACGGCACATATGACTCAATGAGCGAAGACGAAGTGGAAGCCATCGAGCACGTGGCCATGCACCAGCGCATCAACGAAGATAAAGATGATCAAGTGTTTTGTGACAACGATTCAAGTCCCTCTCTCGTGGTATCCAAGGTCTTGACCCTCCAACACCATCAAGACGAAGACCAACGATGCCATATCTTCCACACAAAGGCCGGCATCAACGGATGTTCCGTCAAGGTCATCATCGACGGAGGAAGTTGTCACAACTTGGCAAGCGACGAGCTATGTTCCAAGCTCCAATTGGTCAATAAGAAGCACCCTCGTCCTTACAAGGTACAATGGTTGAGCGACTCCGGCACCATTCAAGTGGAACAAACGGTACAAGTTTCTTTCAAGATCGGCGCCTGCGAGGACACCTTGGAGTGTGATGTAGTTCCCATGACGGTGTGCCACCTTCTCTTGGGACGACCTTGGCAATTTGACCGTGGAGTCACCCACAACGGACGAACCAACTACTACAGCTTCAAGATGAAAGGAAAGGACTATGTGCTTCGACCAATGTCACCAATCCAAGTGATCGCCGATAAGCAAGCATCCACCCATCATGGAGATCCTAGTGAGAGAGTGATCCACCAAAAAGAAAGTGAGAGCCACAAGCCAAAATTGAGCGCCTCTTCGCCAAGAGAGAAAAACTTAGTCCTCCTAGCCACAAAACATGAGATGAGAGAAGTGTGTGAGAACCCCTCGAGCATCTTCCACCTTGTGCTTCTATGCAAAGGGGAAGCCAAACCTACTAAAACTTCACCACCTCCACCTTTTGTGTTGTCTCAATTGTTGCAGGAATTTTTGGACGTCTTTCCCGATGAGCTACCACCGGGTCTACCTCCACGTCGCGGCATCGAACACCGCATCGACCTCATACCCAGCGCACCACTTCTGAACAAGGCTCCTTACCGCGTCAACCCGGAGGAAACAAAGGAGATACAACGTCAAGTACAACAACTCATCGACAAAGGTCATGTACGTGAAAGCTTAAGCCCTTGTGCAGTTCCCGTTATTCTCGTGCCTAAGAAAGATGGAAGTTTTCGCATGTGTTCCGATTGTCGTCCGATAAATGTTGTCACCGTTAGATACCGTCACCCTATTCCACGCCTAGATGACATGCTTGATGAATTATGTGGTGCCACCATCTTTTCCAAAATTGACCTTAAAAGTGGCTATTACCAAATTCGCATTCAAGAGGGTGATGAGTGGAAAACAGCTTTCAAAACCAAGTTTGGGTTATATGAGTGGTTGGTCATGCCGATGGGCTTGTCCGAAGCGCCCGGCTCTTTCGTGCGTCTTATGCATTTCGTTCTCCGACCTTATATCGGCGTCTTTGTAGTGGTTTACTTTGATGACATACTAGTCTTTAGCAAGTCGCTTGAGGAACATGTCAACCACGTCCGTATGGTTTTGCAAGCCCTTCGAAAACAACAATTATATGCTAATATGGAGAAATGCACTTTTGGTGTTGATAAAGTTGTTTTTCTAGGATTTGTCGTGTCTTCACAAGGTGTTCACGTTGACGAAACTAAAACTGAAGCAATTAAAACTTGGCCTCAACCAACGAACCTTCAACTAGTGCGTAGCTTTCTTGGTTTAGGCGGTTTCTATCGACGCTTTGTGAAGGACTTTAGCACCATTGCTATGCCTCTACACGCCTTGAGCAAGAAGAACGCACCCTTTGTTTGGGGTCCTTCGCAAGACACCGCGTTCATTAAGCTCAAACCCTTGCTTACGCACGCACCACTTCTTGCCCTACCGAACTTTGATAAGCCTTTTGAGATCCATTGTGACGCTAGTGGTACCGGCATAGGTGGCGTTCTCATGTAAGAAAAATGCCCCATTGCGTATTTTAGTGAAAAACTATCCGGCGCAAAACTTAACTACCCCATCTATGATAAAGAGCTCTATGCTTTTGTGACGCCCGAAGACCGACGTCCCAGAAGGTTCCAGAAGATTCCAGATGTTCCGGGCTGCCCGTGTGTTCTTTTGTGCTTGTGTTATTTATTTTGCATTGCATCATGTCATCATGCCATCATGTCATATTTATTTATTTTGCATCTCAACCAAATAAATTTTGTGGACCTTCGGTCCATTTAAATCGAGGGAAGGATGACTTCTCTTTGAAACATATAAAAGCCTCTCAATATTTAGGGAGCTATATAAAAATATTCCATTGTTTGGAATTACCCAACACACTTGCATATGTCCCATGCAACACCCATCCTTCTTCTTCTTCTTCCTCTTATTCTTTTACCTCATCATGCAAGTGAGTTCTTCGCTACCTCCTTTAATGTTCATTCTTTTCCTAAAAATTCTAGACCATGCCATATGCCCCTCCTCCAAATTTCATCCTTTTCAGATATGCTCTGGTCAGATTCAGAAAAATGGCTCTAGTTTGAACTAAATTCAAACTTGAATTATTTTCTATCTCTAAATAATGCCAGAGTATTTTATTTAAATGGTGCATAATTCCAGGAGTCCAGAAGTATTGCTACTTCTTTCAAATTCTTCCCGTGAACCCCCGGCCTTTTCCCGTCTTATATTCTGTGGATTTGTTATTTGCAGAAATAATTTAAAAGGAAGAGGTCAGCCAGCCTCTTGGGCCTCCTCTTCCCCTCACCAGCCCAGCTTGGGGCCCTCCTAGCTAGGCCCATCTTTCCTTGGTCCCTCAGCCACCAGCCCACTTGGGCCTCCAACCACCAAGCCTCCCTCGCCCGAACCCTAGCCTCTAGCCGAGCGATCGCTCTCTCCTCCTCCTACCGACGCCGCCGCCAGCTTCTTCTCGATCCCATCGAACCCCCCCACTCTGCCTCGCTTTCCCTCGCACCCATCGCTCAATCCCAGCGAGCGCCCCCATCTCGCGCCTCTGCCCTGAGCCCAGCGCTCGACCCCGAGCGATCTTCTCGCTCCCTGCCTCATCTCGCGAGCCTCCCTTCGATCCCCTTGTCAGGCCGGCACCCCGCTCCCTCCTCTCGAGCACCCCATCGCCTCTAGCATCGCTCTCCAGGGCGCAGCGCCCCATCGCCCCGTTCGTCCCCCCGCGCCATCAGCCCCACCTCGCGACCTCCTCCTCTGGCACGAGCCGCCCCGCGCACGGGCTTCCTCCTCCATGACGCGCAGCCGCGCAGCCGCGCCCCTGCCTCGTCCTCCCTGCGTCGCCGAAGCCCATCGCGCTCGGCTTTCTTCCCCAAGCTCCATTCGTTCACCAAGAGCAGCCGCCCCAAGCCAGCGACGCCGCCCGGCCTCAGCCTCCAGCGCTCAGGAGCTGCGCATCCCTCCAGCCCGTGGCCTTCCTCCTCGCCTCGTCTCTGGCCCCCTCCGCGCCGCGACGTCCAGTGCGCAGGCCGCCGTCCCGCAGCACACTCCGGCCAGCCAGGTCGAAGGCCTGCGCCTCTACCCGCCTCCTCCTCCATCAACCAGCGCCCTGGCCTCGTCGAACCGCTGCTGCCGCCTTTCTGTTGCCTTTGTTTTGCCTACAGGAGACCGCAGATTCGACATCTTCGCCTCATGTTCATGTTGACCAGAAGACCTCAAGTACCTCTACTGCCATCTACGAGATCGGCAAGTCCGAAGACCCGTGTACGACTCGAGACCGAGACCCCAAGTACCCCTCCGATGGCATGTACCTCTACGAACGGGAACACCTACACGACTACACGATGACTCGCCAAGTACCACGACATGACGGATGAACATCTACAAACGTGTACCACGACGACCGAGTACATCTACGGCTACGAGCTCCGTGAACGACTACCGTCACCGTGTACCACTACCGTCGCCGAGACCGCTAGTACATCTATGAACTCGACGCCGGAACGGCTACTTCCTCTCCGAACGTGAACGACTCCTTCCTCTACGATCTCGAACCGTCCCGAAACGAATGTTTCGAAGGTATAACCCGAGACGATGACCCGTGTGATGCTTGCTTGTGTTGTATGAAATGTTTCTCGTGTGTGCTTCGAGCCCGTTTCAGCTTTTGTCTTGTTCCTCGGTTGCCTCGTCGCCGACCCGTGGGAACCCGGCAACGGGATCACCCCATCATCTTGTTTCGCTCACTCCACCTTATCTTTTGCACCGGTCTCTCAACGAGTTACCGGTACCGATATGTTGCCGTTGCATCATTTTCGGTTCGTTGTCGTGGCACCCTTTCATTCCACCACGGTGACAAATGCTTCTTATCTTCTTCTTGTCACCTTTTAATAAACTTGCATAAACTTGATCATGTCATCCGCATCATGTTAACAACACTAAAATGTTTAATTGTTGTTGCTTTATAATTATTAAACATGCTCATGGGGATTTTCCGAATATGTTGTTGTTATTTCCGGCCTCATTTAAAATGTCTTAATAGTGTAGTTTCTTTATGTTTCACCTCTTGCCATGCTAAAAACATTTAATCTTGTCTTGTAAATAAACAAGAGTCAACTAAATAAATAACATGTCGTGTTTCATCAATATGCAACTCGTTGCATATTGATCTCCACTTAACTTGTAGTTTTGTTTGTGCACTTTGCCATGCCTTGCATATTTTTTTAAACCGGACATGCATCATACTTGGATGTGCATCGTATGCCATGTTGATGTTTGCGTGTTTACCGTGTTGTTTCTTTCTTTCCGGTTTGCTTCTCTTCTTAGCTTCGGTTTCGTTCCGGAGTTGTGAGGTTTCTCTCGATTGTTGCTCCGTCTACTTCGTGGATCCGTTCTTCTCCCTTGTGGAATCCCAGGCAAGATGACCGAACCCCGATAACATTACTATCTTTGCCTATTGCTAGTAGTCTCGATCTATAGTTTTGCCTCGATGCCCATGTCTTTCTTGTCAGCCTCCTACTTGTAACCATGAACCTGTTTAACCACCCTACCTATGCAAACCGTTGCTTGGCTAAGTACGCTTCACTCAGCCCCTCTTATAGCATTGATAGTTGCAGGTGAAGATCGAAGATGCTCGCTTCATGTTGAAGTTTGGTTGGGTTATATCACACTATATAAATGCTTAAAAATGAAATCATCTATATACTGGCAGGGTGGAAGGCTAAGCCTTTTGCTTGGTGATTTGTTCCACTCATGCCGTTAGGAACCGTATAAACCGTTGTTATGTTCCTTGATTATGCGTTCCTAACACGGTTGGGGTGTATGGGACCCCCTTGATAAACCGCTAAGTGCTAAGTCTTTTCCAGCAAGTCCCAACATTTGGTACTATTTGCCTCATAATAACAACTTAATTAATTAATTAAATTTGCATAGGGGGTCGCTCCCTCGACGATTCCTAATTCTACATAGCAGGGGGGGCCAGTGCTGATGGTGTTGGTCCCAAACGGGGGTTCTGCGGGAACCACCACGGGGAAACTCGAGGATTGGGTCCTGTAGAATCGCCCATCCAGTCGTGTCCTGAGACTTAGATACGCGCGGCTACTATCAGGGTGTCGACACGCCGGGAGGATTTGCTGGATTAGCCTTACCTTAGTTCGGTTTAACTTGAGCACGGGATTCCGAGAATACTCGGGTCTTCCCACCTATGGAGTTGCGACTCCGCGGATCGTGGGCTTGTAATGGGTCAAGTTGGAACACCCCTGCAGGGTTTGAACTTTCGAAAGCCGTGCCCGCGGTTATGTGGCAGATGGGAGCTTGTTAATATCCGGTTGTAGAAAACTTGACACAATGTTCTAATACACTACCAGCGTGTGTACCGTGACTGTCAATTTCCGAATAGGGATTCGGGAGTTGAACACGGTGGGGTTATGTTTGACCGGCTTTTAGATAGGATCACTTCATGATCATCTCTCGACCGAGGCACTTCTCTTCTCGCTCTCTATTACGTAAGCTAGTGCTAGTTGCTGCTGCAGACCCTTGTTGTTCCTTCACCTCTACTCTTTCTTCAGCCTTGATCCTCACCCAAGGCTTAAATAGTCTTGTTACCCGGGAACGGGATTGCTGAGTCCTCTGTGGCTCACAGTTACTTCACCACACCAGATGCAGGTTCAGCCGAGTTCGTTGCAGGAGTTGGATCAGTTCTTCACCCGGGAGTCCGATGAAGATCGTGGCTGTTTGTTTGTGACGCTTCGACGATCAGTAGTGGTTTCTACTAGGATTCGATCCTGACCTGTGGCTTTATGTTGTTTTGGTATCTTTCTTTGGATCTTCACCCGTAGTCGGGTTGTGTTGTTTTGAATGATGATTGTTATGTAATGTATTGTGTGAAGTGGCGAGTGTAAGCCAACTATCTCCTTTTGCAATTTAATCCCTCTTTTACATGAGTCGTGCAAAGATACCAAACTTGAGATCATTCTAGGATGGGCTTATACCTTTAAGTCGTGCCTCGACACGTAGGAGGTATAGTCCCATCCTGGGCATTTCAGCTTTGGTGAGAGTTTTACGTGTTTGGGAACACTATCTTCGACCCCATGAATTTATTCTTCACACGGACCATGAGACGCTCAAGTATCTCAAGGGTCAAACGAAGTTAAACAAGCGTCATGCTGAGTGGAGTGAATTCATTGAGTCTTTTCCCTATGTCATCAAATACATCAAAGGCAAAGAAAATGTTGTGGCGGATGCTCTTTCCCGCAAATGCATGCTTGTTACCAAACTTGAGTTGAATGTTATTGGCTTTGAGCACATAAAAGACTTATATGAGCATGATGTTTTCTTTGCAAATCCTTATGCCAAATGTGTAGCACATACTTCCTGGGAGCAATACTACATAAAGGATGGATATCTCATGAAAGCTAACAAACTTTGCATTCCCGAGTCTTCGCTTCGTTCGCTCCTTTTGTAGGAATCTCACGGAGGAGGGCTCATGGGACACTTTGGACGCGACAAGACATTTTCTACGCTATCCAAGAATTACTTTTGTCCCAAGATGTTCTGTGACGTCTCTCGCTTCACCAACCGGTGCTCTACATGCCGCAAAGCTAAGTCAAATGCCCAATCCCATGGCCTTCACATGCCACTTCCTATTCCTTTCCATCCATGGGAAGACATTAGCATGGATTTCATTCTGGGATTACCTCGAACTCGCAATGGAAAGGATTCCGTATTTCTTGTTGTGGATAGATTTTCCAAGATGGCACATTTCATTCCTTGTCACAAGATAGACGATGCTTCACATATTGCGACTCTCTTTTGTAGGGAAATCTTGCGCCTACATGGCGTGCCCAAGACGATTGTCTCGGACCGTGACGTCAAGTTCTTGAGCTACTTTTGGAAAACACTATGCTCCAAGCTCGGCATCAAGCTACTCTTCTCCACGGCATACCACCCTCAAACCGATGGCCAAACCGAAGTCACCAACCGGACGCTTGCAACTCTCCTACGTGTGTTGATCAAGAAGAACATCAAGGAGTGGGAGGAGTGCCTACCCATCGCCGAGTACGCCTACAATCGCGCGAGACACTCTACAACCGGCAAGTCCCCCTTCGAGGTTGTCTATGGATTCAATCCATTGTCACCTTTGGACATTCTTCCTCTCCCGCTTCAAGAACGAGCCGACATGGACGCAAGTGCAGGAGCAGCCCACCTCAAGAAGATGCATGAAGAAACCCGTTCCACGACCGAGCGTCAAGTACAACGCCGCACCATCAAGCTCAACACCAACAAAACACCAATGGTGTTCCATCCGGGTGATCTCGTTTGGCTACACCTTCGCAAAGACCGCTTCCCCAAGGAACACAAATCCAAGCTTCTTCCACGAGCCGACGGACCATTCAAGGTGTTAGCACGCTACAACGACAACGCTTACAAGATCGACATCCCCCGTGACAAGTACAACGGCAGCAACATCTTCATCGTCAAAGACTTGGCCAAGTACCATGGTGATGAAGACCACGATCTGTGGACGGATCTTCCCCAAGGGGGGGGGGGGGAGATGATGCGGAGCATCCGGCAAGCACCCCCATGGACATTCCGTCATCGGCACAAGCACGCAAAGGACCAATGACTAGAGCACGTGCACGCGCTATCGAGGACGAGGTGAATTCTCTCCTCTTCGAGTTTCGTTTGGATTCGCGCGAGGATTGGGTTCTACCTCACAAGGAGATGTTGTGCATTCTCAGTTACCAAGGAGATGATCACGTGGAAGCAAAGAAGGACCTGTTCAGTCCGGATCGCGTGGAAACGAATGAAGACCTGCTCAACCCAGAACGAGCGGTACTACTGCCCCCCTAGAGCGGTACTACCGCTCCTGCCAACAAGCGGTACTACCGCTCCTTAAGCGGTACTACTGCCCTGCCTGCGCGCAGCCTTCGGCCTTTGGCCATGTACCCCCTTTTCCCTCTTACCCCTTCGTGGCACAGACTATAAATAGACCTCCTCCACATCTTTTGAGGGTTAGCAAAGATATTGAGAGACCTTGAGAGCTTTGCTCCTTGTATCCCCTCCTTTAGGAGATCAAGACCTCCAAGGGAGAAGAATCCTCGTGGATTACAAGACCTCCCAAGGGAGAAGAATCCTCTTGGATTGCAAGACCTCACCTCCTTTAGGAGTGGGAAGAACCTTACCTTTGTGCTTTTTTCCTTGGATTGATCTTGTGATCTTGTGGATCCTTTGTATGCTACTCTAGTGGATGTGATATTGGGTTTGTTTTGAGAGATTTGTGTCTTGTGTTCTTGTGTGTTCTTCCTCTTTTTCCCCTCCAAGTGTGAAAAGATCCCTCCTAGGGTTTCGCCCTACAACAAATACTCAACTCAGGTGAAGTGGAAGTCGACACGATGTCCGAGTATCCTACACATGCACACAACAAAACAAAGAACGTATGCCCATGGTAGATAAACACATCATCCATCTTGATGGTTCTCTTATCTTGCACATAACCATTAGAAGCAAAAGTGCATGAATAATATGATGCAACAATGGCTATAATCATGGCACTATGCATATGGTGCAAAGAGGTAAGACAAGCATGCTTCACAAGAATTATATCAAAATCTCCAAATAAATGTGAGAATGCTATGGGGGCAATCTCATTATCAAGACTAAAAGCATGTTGCACTCAATACATTTCAAATCATCTAGCATAAGAGAGGCAACATGTGGAGACATATGACAAGTAGCAATATCAATCAAGCATGGCAATAGTGGCAATCAACCGCATGAAACGAGCAAGTATGAATCATCGATGATGCAACAATCAAGGCAAGCATATCAAATATGTCATGTGAACTAGTGGAGCGAAGATGCAACACACTAGAGGAAATCATGGAAATCATGTCATGTGGGCAAACAATAGGCATAGGCAATGCACAAGACATATCGCACTCTTGACAAGTAATGGGGCAAACATCAATATCATCATAGGCATGGGACACGAAGCAATCATGGCAATAACAAGGAATATCTCCACCAAGCTTGCAAATACACATAGAAGTACTAGAATCATGGATCATGTGTAATGCAAAGCATGGGTCACAAATGCATGGCAAAGGCATCGTAATGAGCATATCATGCAAAGTGAACATGGCAATATGGGCATAAAGTGATAAGTGGTAAATAACCCACAACCATGTGATGGCCATGTAGAAGAATTGTGCGAAGTCTTTGCGCAAGAATAGCGGTGGGAAAGACAATCCACGGTATCCCAAGTCATCATTTCTCTCTAGAGCTCTTTTCGTTAACTCATGCCCTTGCGAGGTTGACGAGTATGCATGGGTACCTAGACAAAAGAGACACAAACCAAAGAAATTGTGTGTGTGGTAAATGTACACATCATCCATCATGATGTGTATGTGCACGTGTGAGTTAGCACAAGCTAAGCATCGCTCAAAGAAATTTGATGCATGGTATAAGAACATGTCATCCATCATGAATGAATAGTTATTATGTATAGCATGATGTGGATGCAAATTGAGCATACAAGTATGTGTCATAACAATAGCATTTTCATTCATGGGGAGCGTATTGTGCACACAATAATGAAAATCATGCAATGGATGGGATGGATCAAAATCTCATAAAATGTATGAGGAAACTATGGGGGTCTCCTAATGAGTAATATTGAAAGCATAATGTGGAGAAGTGGAATAACATCGAAAACAATGCATATCCGAAGCTAGGAGTTCATGGCATGGCATATGAGATAAATGATGCATAGGGAGCCTGTCAATATCATCACAAGAAAAACAAATGCCAATAATCATGGGCTTGTCATCTATGCCATAAGTGCAAATTTGGTTTATCTTAACGGCATATGCATAGCCACTATGAAGAGAATGCAAATGTGACCTATTGTTGATCTCATGCATAGCATATGACAAGTCAAGCGGATTAGCAAACATGATGTGACCAAGAGAATTATCACAGGAAATCCTATCCAACATGGCATCACAACTAATAGACTCCACGTGGCAATCATCAAACTCATCATAAATGGGTAAATCATCGCATGGGGAAATCATACTAGCATGAAACATGGCAATAGGTGGATCAACATCACGCAAGCAATCAATGTCAACATAGTCCACTAGTGGGACGAGGGCATCACCTTCACCTATGTTACCTTTTTCATTCCACTCATGTGGTGTAGGTGAGGTGGGAAAGACCAAATGGTGGCCATCATCTTCATCTTGAAGGAACCATGTGGGGGGGGGTGCATAATATTCCACCATGGCCATCGTCTTGTCCATAGGAAGGACGAAGTCGTCGAGGATCGGCGCGTCATCAAATGTGGGACCTAGCACCAAATGAGAAGACACAATAGAGGTAGAGGTCAAGTCGTTAGTGTTGAAAGTGGCCTCACATGCCTGTTGAAAGTGGCCTCACATGCCATATCAACTATCTCACTCTCTCTATGTGGTGGCTCACTCACTCCCTCAAAATAGGTGCACTCAAACTGACATTTGGTGGAGTCACTTGTCTCACTCAAGTGGTGGGGGTTGTGGCTCTCATCACATGAGAATTTGGGCAACTCATCATATATGGGGCTAGTGATGAAGTCACACTCACTCTCAATATGGTGGCAAAAGTCACTCAAGTCATCATACGTCGCCGTGGTCGATGGGAAAATCCCATGCTCAACCATCTCGTCATCGTCACCATGGATGAAGGCCGAAGATGGCATGTCATCACTCTCGCCTCCAAAGATGGAAGCATCATCCTAGCTCGCCACCTTGTCGCTCGCCTCCAAAGCTTGGTCCTCGAATGGCTACGTAGTCGTAGTCGTCGCTGTGCCGTCTTGAAAAAGAGTCAATGTAGACTCGGCAACATCAATGCCACAAAGAGGGATGGCGACGAAGTTGAACTTGGGAACATTGTCTTGGAGCTCGTTGGGCTTGGACTTCGTTGTGGTACTAGCCTCATGCTCGTTGTCTTGGGGCTTGTTCTTCGAGAATGTACTTGCGGTGGACAAACCTTGGCCTTCATGAGTTCTTGTTCCGCCCTGAGAGCACCAATGTAGTTGTCGTCGAGGGACTTCTAGTTCTCAAGGAAGATAGTCTTGGAGATGTCGTTGTTCAATCCCATCATGAAGTGGAACTTCATTGACATGGGTTCATCCACGCCGGCTTGTCGCAAGGCATTCTTCATCCCCTTGAAGTACTCGTCGATGGACTTGGATCCTTGGATGGTGTTCTCCAATTGGCGTAGAAGTTGTTCCATGTAGGTGGGAAGCACAAACTCTCGCTGCAAATCTCTCTTCATCTTGGGCCAACTCATGCCATAGTCCTCCGAAGGTGTGTGAAGCCACCATGTCGACGCGTAGTCTTGAAAGTTCCTTGTGGCGCACTTCACTTGATCTTCGTAGGGAACTTGAAGTAGCGTGAGGTAGTCGTCCATCAAGCGCTCCCACTCGAGATACTCCTCGGGTTCTTGAGTCCCATAGAAAGGAATAGTGTGGTCGTTGTCGAGGTCATAGTAGCTCATGAAAGTCGTGGACTTGAGCTTGGGGATCTTCTCTTGAGCATAATCTTGAGGTGCATCTGGGCAAAGATGCCTTGAAGTCGCTTGGCGAAGATGCCCAGGTAGATGGTGAAGTCGTAGAGCGGTTGTTGGTGTTAAGCTCTTGACTTTCACGTTCTTGTCGTTTATGGTGTCGATGTCGATGTGATCTTGCCGGATATGGTAGGTCGGAAGGATGTGCACTTGAGTGTCTTCTCGAAGATGAGGGAGACCTCGTGTGGTTCTTGATGAGGGCTTTGAGCTCCTCCATTTGAGCACACACCTTGGCATTGAAGAAGGGGTTCGTGGCATCGAACTTGTCGTTGTTGGTGTAGACCGGAGATGAAATGCTTTGGCTATCTATCACTAGACTCAAGTAGTGGTGAGTGGGAGAAAGAGAACAACTAGACCAATGTACCTTACCCGATGTTGAGAATGGATCAATGATCACTCAATATGTATCAAAGAAATAGCACAATTGGTACCGATTCTTGTCAATTCTCACACCTACACAATAAAGCTTTTGGTGGAGCTTGGTGAGGATAGTGGCTCAAAAATTTGATGCAAAATGTTAGAAAGAGTCAATAATGTTGAAAGAGATTCACAAATTCGCAAATGAAACAAGTAGACCAATAGCAATATGGGTGGCACACGGAAACACACACACGGATAGATAAATGTGGTCATGCAACCAACACAGAAAACGCTCGTGTTGGACAACTCAAGAGAGACGCTAGCATGATTTCTCTATAGGCGGATAAGACACTTGTGCACAACCTATGAGATGCAAAATGTATCAACTTTATATCCCAAGTATGCTATTTATGTATGATGTTCCGATGATGGTCCAAAATGATCGGATATGATATCATGTGATGGGATGCTATGGCTCTTTCTTACAAGCTTCTTTGTTTTTCTCTTTTGCTTAAAAGCTGTTTGGCTCTTTTCTCTTTTGACCTCTTTTTGTTGGCCACTTATGGAAAATGCACTAACCAAGATAGCAATTGTGTATATGCGGGAACAATCTTGTGACACAAGAGATGATATGATGATACCAAGATGATATGGTATGTATGCAATGGAAGCGTGTATCATTGATCACTAATGTGCACAAGTAACGTTGCCGCCAATACTCAAATGGCTAGTCTTGATAGGCAAGTGACGCAAAATGGGCTAGGGGTTAATAATGCAATGTCAAAGGGGATATACAATGATGTCGTTGAGGTTAACGTCCGATGATGATGATGAGAAGAGGTGCTCTTGATGTAGGCCCGTTCCTAATTAGCCGAAACACCTAAGGAAATGGGAAAACCCACAACTCAAAATCTCAAGGAAAAATGGCAAATGGTGGTAGCGGGAAAGCGGTGGTTGTTGCGGAAGAGGATGGTGGGGCTATACACGTTGTCAGAGTTGAAGTGACCCTCCCTAAGTAGCCTAAACACTTTAGAGACACAAACCACAACTCAAACAAGCACAAATGCTATAGGGGACAAAATGGGTTAGGTTGCGAAAGTCGGTGGAGGTATAGCGGATGATATGGTGGAAGGCCTAGGCACAGATGCCAAAATTCACAAAATATGATGGAGTGAAATGATTACGGTGGTATTTTTGTGTTATGAGGGATGTCAAGAGCTTCAAAACGAGCTAAAGAACGTCAAAATCGGAGTTCAGATGAATTAGTTATGGACAAAACGGTGAAACATGGTTGGCTGAAACTCCAGGGTCCGGACATCCGGGGTTATGTCCGGAAATCCGAGGTCTGTGTACAGAAACTTGACCGATTTTGAGCTCCATGAGCCAGATGTCCGGCTGGGGGCCCAGATGTCCGGCCCGACGATTCTAGATTGGGATTGGGACTTTAAAACTCGTTTAGGGGCGGAAATTGATGATTTTGGGGGCAAAATTTGAGAGATTTTGTGGATGAAAGATGGGGAAACTTGGGGAATGCTAGATCCACCTGAAACCAACCAAATCCACAGATCAAAATCAACAAAACATCATCAAACCAACATATCACAAAAACATTTGGGGCTATTTTTGGTGGGGACTTTTCGAATTTAGGACGAAATCGAACAAAATAAGGCTAGAAAACGGTGGGGGGGCTCCAAATTCGTGATGAACCATGGCTCATGATACCATATGATGCGGGGCTAACCCGATCTAGGCTGACCTTTCACGATTGGAGGGATCCCCGAGGATGAACACGAAGAACACGAGGGGTAATCACGAGGGGAAATGAAAGAAAACACTCAAATCAACAAGAAACGATCACACATGTGCTAGATCCTCAACACAACGAGATACATGGTCCAAATCCAACTAGGGAAAGATACAAGGTAGCTAGTTCATCTCCGTGCGGAGGTCTTGAATCCGCGAGGGATCTTCTCCGTGAGGAGGTCTTGAATCCGGTGTGGATCTTCTCCGTAGAGGCCGCAGTCTCTCTCGTGGAGTAGAACCACTATGGATGAGCAATGCTCTAGGTCTCAAATGAGCTAACACAAAGCTAACCCTAACTAGGAGGTGGGGGAGGAGTATATATAGTCTTAGTCATGAAGGGGTAAGTGAGAAGGGGATACATGGGCCTCTGGCCCGATTCTGGGCGCAGGCAGGCGCCGGATATCCGGACTGGGGGCCGGATGTGCGAGGCTTCGCGAGTCGCCGGATGTCCGGCCCGAAGATGGTGAAACTTCTCGTGTGTTCTATCGTTGATGCCGGATTTCCAGGGAAAGGGTCGGATGTCCGGGAGTTGGCGAAGCGCCGGATGTCCGGCGTCTGGCCCGGATGTCCGGCTGTTGTAGCTTCCACATCTGTGTCTTCTTCCGCCGTCGCTTCCAAGCTTCCCTCGCGGATGGTGCATGTGTTTCGTGGCGCTTGCACTCCTCCTCGTAATCCATGAAGCTCCGACAATACCTATGCAAGCACATGGGTGGAGTGTTAAGTAGTATACGATCCTCGAAAGGGTCAAGAGAACACGTGTAAAGGAGATGATTCACCTTTATGTATGTGAAGTAGGTGTCGCACGTGTCACTTGCCAAATGGACTCTTGACATGGTGATGTCCGTAGGATGCTCCGCATTAGTTGCCCTGTCCTTGGTTTTGACCACTATGTCATCCATGTAAGCCTCCATATTTCAATGGAGTTGTGGCTCAAAACCGATCAGAATCGCTCTTGCAAATGTCGAACCAGCACTTTTCAACCCGAAAGGCATTCGCATAAGACAATATGTACCACAAGGGGTGATAAAGGCGGTCTTCTCTTCGTCTTCCTTCGTCATGAAGATTTGGTGGTATCCTGAATAGGCATCAAGGAACGATAGCAGGTCGCACCCTGCAGTGGAGTCCACATCTGGTCAATGCGCGACAAAGGGAAAGGATCCTTTGGGCAGGCTTTATTGATATCTATATAATCAATGCACAGCCTCCACTTACCATTGGCCTTGCGGACCACCACCGGATTGGCCAACCATGTTGGGTGGAGCACTCCTGATGTAGGGCGGAACCCTAGGTGGCCAATCTTTCACGAAAAGGAGGGATCCCAAGGATGAACACGTGAGGCACGAGGGAAAACACAAAGGGACAAGAAGAAAACACTCAAATCAACAAGTTTAGGTCACACAAATGCTAGATCCGGGTACACAAAGTGCGGTACACGATACACGATCAACTAAGGACGATACAAGTAATGGTAGTCATCTCCGTGAGGAGGTCTTGATGTTCTTCTCCGTGAAGGAGGTCTTGAATCCGGTGGATCTTCTCCGAAGAGGCCGCGGTCTCGTAGGAGAGGAACCACTCGGGTCTATGATGAGCTATCACAAAGCTAACCCTAAAATATGGAAGGGAAGGAGTACTTATAGTCTAGGGGTAAGTTGGGGGGATTCATGGGGTGAAACCCCTTCAACTGCGCGCAGGCAGGGCGGTAGTACCGGTCCTGGGGCCGGTAGTACCGGTTTGTGCGGATATAGCGGATGCACCGGCCTTGCACCGGTCGATCACAGAAGGTTGACCGTAGTTGACCGGTAGTTGGGCGGTAGTACCGGTCGACTGGTAGTTGGGCGGTAGTAGACCGGTAGTACCTCTATCTCTGCGCTGGGAAAATCCTGGTTCATGCTCTTGGCATCCGTCTTGCACTGTAACTTCTCCTTGGCACCTAAGCATACAAAGTGTCTCCATTTGAGATAGTAGCCATGTCTCAAGGTGGTCAAATGGGAATTCAACAAGGAGAGAGTTAACCTCGGTTTCAAGTGCTCTAGCATGAGCACGTGTCATTGGTCCTTGGGGCACTTGGTGAGACGATGGATGGTCCATGGGGATGACCTTGGGATGCTCCGCATCATCTCCCCTCCCTTGGGAAAGATCCGACCTTGGATCGAAATCTTCATCACCATGGAAAGGGGCTAGATCCTTGACGTTGAAGGCATCGCTCACGTTGTACTTGTCTCATGGGATGTCGATCTTGTATGCGTTGTTGTTGTAGCGTGCTACCACCTTGAAGGGTCCGTCGGCGCGAGGTAGTAGTTTGGACTTGCGCTCGTGTGGGAAGCGGTCCTTGCAAAGATGAAGCCAAACAAGATCTCTCGGTTGGAACACCATTTGTGCCTTATTGACGTTGAGCTTGGTGGTGAGGCGATGGACTTGTCGCTCGACCGTTGCCCTTGTATCTTCATGCACCTTCTTGAGATAGCTTGCTCGTGCACTTGCGTCATGTTCGTGCGCTCTTGTAGAGGTAGAGGTAGGATGTCCAATGGATACAAGGGGTTGAAGCCGTAGACGACCTCGAAAGGGGACTTGCCGGTAGTTGAATGTCTCGCGCGGTTGTAGGCGTACTCGGCAATGGGCAAGCATTGCTCCCATTCCTTGATATTCTTGTTGATCAACACGCGAAGAAGCGTCGAAAGTGTGCGGTTCGTCACCTCCGTTTGGCCGTCGGTTTGTGGATGATATGCCGAAGAGAATAGTAGCTTGATGCTGAGTTTGGCGCATAGAGTCTTCCAAAAGTATCTCAAGAACTTGACGTCCCGGTCCGACACGATCGTCTTGGGAACTCCATGTAGACGAATGATTTCCCTACAAAAGAGATTTGCAACATGTGAAGCATCGTCTATCTTGTTACAAGGAATGAAATGAGCCATTTTAGGGAATCTATCCATGACAACAAACACAGAATCCTTCCCATTTTGAGTCCTAGGCAATCCAAGTACAAAGTACATGCTTATGTCTTCCCATGGATGATATGAAATAGGAAGTGGCATGTAAAGACCGTGAGATTGAGCTTTTAACTTAGCTTTGCGACATGTAGAACATCGGTTAGTTAGGCGTGTGACTTCACGGAGCATCTTGGGCCAAAAGTAGTTCTTTGAGAGTGTAGCAAATGTCTTGTCGCGTCCAAAGTGTCCCATGAGTCCTCCTCCATGAGATTCCTGCAAAAGGAGCAAACGAAGCGAAGACTCGGGAATGCAAAGTTTGTTAGCTCTCATAAGATATCCATCCTTTATGTAATAATGTTCCCAAGAAGTGTGAGTCAAACACTTAGCATAAGAATGTGCAAAGAAAGGATCATGCTCGTATAAATCTTTGATGTGCTCAAAGCCAATAACATTCAACTCAAGTTGTGTAACAAGCATGCATTTGCGGGAAAGCGCATCCGCCATAACATTTTCTTTGTCTTTTATGTACTTGATGACATAGGGAAATGACTCAATGAACTCACTCCACTTAGCATGACGCTTGTTCAACTTAGTTTGACCCTTGAGATACTTGAGAGTCTCATGGTCCATATGAAGAATGAATTCATGAGGTCTAAGATAATGTTCCCAAACATGTAAAACTCTCACCAAGGCATATAGCTCTTTATCATAGATGGGGTAGTTAAGTTGCGCTCCGGATAGCTTTTCACTAAAGTACGCAATTGGGCACTTTTCTTGCATGAGCACGCCACCTATGCCGGTACCACTAGCGTCACAATGAATCTCAAACGGTTTATAAAAGTTTGGTAGGACTAGGAGTGGTGCGTGTGTAAGCAAGCTTTTTAGCTCATTGAACCCCAAATGAAGGGTGCGTTCTTCTTGCTCAAGGCGTGTAGAGGCATAGCAATAGTGCTAAAGTCCTTCACAAAACGCCGGTAGAAACCGGCTAAACCAAGGAAACTATGCACTTGTAGGAGGTTCGTTGGTTGTGGCCAAGTTTTAATTGCTTCAATTTTAGTTTCATCAACGTGAATGATACGTCCAAAACGTATCTATAATTTTTGCTTGCTCCATGCCTCTTTTGGGTAATATTGCTATGATATTTATACACTCCCATACACTTTTGATCATATTTGGACTAACCTATTAACTCAGTGCACCCTAGTGCCAGTTTATGTTTTCGGCTGTTTTTGTATTTCAGGTTTTCACGTTACGAGAATTGCCAGGAAAAATCCAGAAAAATTATATAAAAAATCAGCGTTCCGGAAACTACCGTGCGCCCGAAGGACAGTCGGGGGGGCCACCAGAGCTCCAGGCGCCCTGGCGGCGCCCCCCCCCCCTGGGCCGCGCCGGGGGGGTGCATGGGCCCCCCGAGGCTCCTCCGATGCCCCCCTTTGGCATATATTTAAAGCATCTCCCGAAACCCTCGAGGGAGGAACTCTTTTCGCGATCTCATCTCTGTTCCGCCGCCGCCGCCGCTTCCAAGATCGGGAGCACCAGGAGAACTCTTCCCGGCACCCTGCCGGAGGGGAGGATCACCACCGGGAGCCTCTCCACCACCATGGACGCCTCCCGGATGAGTTGTGAGTAGTCTCCCTTGGACCATGAGTCCATGACCAGTAGCTATGTGATGTTCTCCTCCCGTTCTTGTGCTTCACTAATTAGTCCTTGTGAGCTGCCCTACATGATCGAGGCACATATGTAATCCTTATGTTGTTGCTATGATGAGTTTGCTGGGATCCATGGATTATGAGATTATGTTCAGATTGTGCTTGAGTAATATATTTGATCTACCTCTTTTATATTTATGTTCGTAAGTAATTCTTGCATGTTCTCCGTTGTTATTTATTGCTTTGGCCAAGTAATAGGTAGTGACTCCAAGAGGGAACGTTATGCTTGACTGTGGGTTCATGCCCCTTGATGACTAGTTTGAGTGACAGAAACATGAGTCTAGGGGATGTGGTGTTGCCACAAGGGGGAAAACAACAGTGCTTGTGCCCGCGGGTGCAAGGATTGTTTACTTTACGCAAAGTTCTTTTAATGCAGTTGTCTGTTGCATTGAGTTTACACTATGGGTGGGACTCGCAACTTAATACCAGCGAGATGTTCTGGATAGATATCTCAAGGTGGATGATTAGTAGTAGATATTGATGGATTTCGGTCTACTTACTTTGGCGTACCGCCCATGCTTTGAACCTCAACCTTTCTTGCAATGTAGTCAGCATTAGTTTGCGCACATGGTCCTGTCAATTGCCCAGCTGTAATTCGTTTACCTCACATAGCTGTTTTATCGTCTTTTGGGAGAGAGACATCGCTAGTGAACATCATGAGACTCCGGTCCATATTACCATCATTGATCACATTCGCTATTTACTTTTCGCTTTTATTTACTATTGCAATTATATCTATCACTACTATCACTTGCGTTTAATCCTTTGTGAACTACAAGGCCGGAGGGATTGACAACCTCTCTGTACTCGTTGGGAGCAAAGTTATTTGTATCTGTGTGCAGGTCCACGTTGATTGCTAATATCTGGCGCCGTAGCAGTTGACACCTTCTTGTTGAACCTAGGAGTCTCTGGGGATTCGATCCTTGGTATCTTTGCCAAGGGAAAAACTTCCGCAACACTACATCTCACACCTTCCACTTGGGGTAACCAACGAGGGGCGAGAAGCCTAGCAAGAGTTTTTCTGGCGCCGTTGCCGGGGACTCCACTCTTCACGAAAGGGGAGTTGCATGCTATCTTTTACCTTTGCTTTTAGTCTTGTTAGTTTACCTTTCAGTTTCTGCTTTAGTATCTTTTATCGAAAATCACAAAAATAGTTATCTTGCTTGCTTGCTACTATGGGTTCCACCGAGAACACCAAGTTGTGTGACTTCACTAGTCACAACAACGATGACTTTATCAGCACACCTATCACTACACCTGCCACTTCAGCACCTTCATATGAAATTAAACCTGCTTTACTGAATCTAGTTATGAAAGATCAATTCTCCGGTGCTGGAGATGATGCTGCTTTACACTTGAACAACTTTGTTGAACTTTATGATATGCAAAAGTACCAAGAAATAGATGGTAATATTGTTAAGCTTAAGCTTTTTCCTTTCTCCTTGAGAGGAGGAGCTAAAATTTGGTTTCAGTCTTTGCCTAGAAATAGCATAGATTCATGGGACAAGTGCAAAGATGCTTTTATTGGAAAATACTATCCACCTACTAAAATTATCCAACTGAGAAGTAACATAATGAATTTTAAACAATTGGAGAATGAACACGTTGCCCAAGCTTGGGAACGTATGAAATCTCTTATCAAGAACTGCCCTACTCATGGTTTGACTACTTGGATGGTTATCCAAACTTTTTATGCAGGCTTGAACTTTACCTCGCGGAACCTGTTAGATTCGGCCGCGGGAGGAACCTTTATGTCAACTACACTTGGTGCTGCCACGAAGCTTCTCGATGAGATGATGACCAACTATTCCCAATGGCACACCGAACGCGCTCCAACAGGTAGGAAGGTAAACTCTGTCGAGGAAATTTCCTCCCTTAATGAAAAAGTTGACTTGATCATGTCTCTACTTTCGAAGCAATCCTCTGTTGATCCTCGTGATGTTCCTTTAAATTCTTTGATTGCTCAAGAACAAGTAGATGTGAACTTTATCTCTAGAAACAATTTTAACAACAATGCTTATAGGAGTAATTTTGGTAGCAATCCTAGACCGTTCCCCTCTAATTCTTATGGGAACAACAATGCTTATCCTAGCACCAAGAACTCCAATACTGAACTAGAGATTATGCTTAAAGATTTCATCACTACCCAAAAAGCCTTTAATAAGAGTGTAGAAGAAAAACTACATAAACTAGATGATCTCTCTTTGAAGGTAGACCATTTAGCCAATGAGAATTGCTTAAAATTAAAACTTCTCCTCTTGAGGAGAGGAAGGTCACTCCTATTAATGCTACCCAAGTGCAAATTAATGAAAATATTAGGATGATGGCTAAACTTAAAGAAAGATGGGCTAGAGAAAGGGAGGAAGATGATAGAATTAAGAGCCTTCCTACCCACCACACTGTTGCTACTATCCATGTTGTTGAGGATATCCAAACTCTTAGCACCCAATGTACTCCTGGTCCCATTGGACCTATTGATGGTGATGCTATGACTATAGAAACTACCAAACATGTGAACCTAAAGGACACCACTACCACTTTACTTGATGCTAGTGGCCTTAATTTTGATAATTGCACTCTTACCGAAGTTATTGATTTCCTTCACAAGATGTCTAGAGATCCCCGCACTAGCACGCTTAACCTTGCCTTCACAGAGCATATCACTAATGCTCTCATCAAAGCTAGGGAGGAGAAACTTAGAGTAGAAGCCTCCATACCTAGAAAGCTAGAAGATGGTTGGGATCCTATGATAAAAATTAAATTGAATGACTTCTCTTGCTATGCATTATGTGATGTTGGAGCTAGTACCTCTGTTATGCCCAAAAGAATATATGATATGCTTAAATTGAAACCTTATGATTCTTGTTCTTTTGGTGTTCGTCTCGTTGATTCTTCCATAAAGAAACCTTTGGGGAGGATCGACGATGTTCTTATCGTTGTCAATGATAATTATGTTCCCGTTGATTTTACTATTATGGATATTGAATGTGATCCTTCTTGTCCAATTATTTTGGGACGTCCCTTTTTACGCACCGTTGGTGCTATCATTGACATGAAAGAGGGGAATATAAAATTTCAGTTTCCTCTCAACAAAGGGATGGAACACTTCCCTCGAAAGAAGATCAAGTTACCTTTTGAGTCCGTTGTACGGGCTAGCTATTCTTTTACTCTTGATAAAACTTGATCTATATGCATTATGCCTAGCTTAAAGGCATAAAAGAAAGCGCTTTTGGGAGGCAGCCCACATGAATAAATTTATTTTGCTTTAGTCGTGTCTTGATGTTGTTACTACTGTAGCATCATCATTGTATCTTTTCTTTTCAATTTTGTGCCAAGTGTAGCCTCTGATTGCTAGAAAGTTCAAAAGTTGTGAGGTGCTGTCCAGGAAACAGATTCTGTTCTTGGATAGAAAAATTTGTATAAAATCACCAGATCATCTTTTTGGTCTGAATTTTTTCTACAGCGTGCTCTATATAATTGTCTTTCGTGCGTATGTTCTGAGTTTTTTTATTAGAGTTGCAGAAGTGCCCCGAACTAATCAATTACTACCTGCTGTTCTGTTTTTCACAGATTCTGTCCTGATTTGCTTTTCCTTCATTTTGCAAACCAAGAGCTTGCTTTTTCTTTGCAAAAACCTTTTGGCAATCTTGAGAAACAGTAGACCTTCAAGAATATCTTTATTTCCAGCAAGGTATAATTATTTTTATTATGGGTACTAACCTCGCTAATCAGATTATGATGAGTTATGTATGAAGGGAGTTTTCAAGTGTGCGAGGGAAGATGATAAAAAGATTCAGGAGTGTCAAGCGCTCAAGCTTGGGGATGCCCCATGCACCCCCAAGAAATATTCAAGGAGACTCAAACGTCTAAGCTTGGGGATGCCCCCGTGCATCCCCTTCTCCATCAACATTATCAGTTCGTCTTTCGTTCCACTATATTTTAATCACTTCATGTGTTATGTGCTATGCTTGGAGCGTCTTGCTTTTAGTTTTCTTTAGTTTTTCATAACGAGTCGGAACTCAGCTTTCTTTATGTGGGAGAGAAACACGCTCCACTTCTACTTAGAACATAACATAGAATTATCATGTCTATCCTTGATGTGTGTGTTCTTTGTCTTTTAATAGCTACTATCATGTTCAGCTCTTAGCTTTCATGCTTATCTTTTCAAAAAGCTTTTGTTTAGTTGGTTGCTTGAACTCTCTTTAATTACCATGCTCACCTTATTAAGAGAGTTTGCTTCCGTTGCATTTGTTGATATGTCTATGATAAAGATGCTACGTGCATGATGGCGCTTAGTAGTTCATGTTTTCTTATGGTTAGTCTCAAATAGCTGGGGGGTTCCCAATGTGTTATTGGAGTACCAACATGATTTGTTTGCCTATGATGTGGTATGGTTTAGTAATATCTTCCTTCGAGAATTTATTTTGATTGACTTGGCGTATGCTCACGCATATTTAAGACTGTAAAGAAAGTCTGTCAAGCCTTGATGATCTTTTGTTTCTGAGTAGCGATATAACTACCATGCCTGATTCAATGTTGCTTCGTCGCTCTGCATGATTATGACCGTCATTGCTCTCTTAGTTGGTCGCTCCCAGTCTTTTGCTAACCTTCGCCTGTACTAAGCGGACTGACTGCTTGTGCATCCACATCATTTTAAACCAGTTATGCCATATGAGTCCACCATACCTACCTATATGTGGTATTTCACCGCCACTCCAAGTAAATTTACATGTGCTACCTTTAAAACCTTCAGTTTTTGCAATACATAGCTCATGGGAAAGTAGCTTAAAAACTATTGTGGTAAAGAATATGTCGCTTATGTATCTTATTTCTTATAAGTTGCTTGCTGAGCGGTAACCATGTTTCTGGGGACGCCATCAACTGTTACACTTTTGTTGAATATCATGTGAGTTGCTATGCATGTTCGTCTTGTCTGAAGTAAGGGTGATTTGCCATGGGTTGAATGGTTTGAGTATGCATATTGTTAGAGAAGAACATTGGGCCGCCAACCAAAGCCATGTATCATGGTGGAAGTTTTAGCTTGGACATTAATCCTCAATCTCTTATGAGAATATGCTTAAGCATTAAAGTGGAGTCCATTATCTATTTTCTATGTTGTCCCGGTATGGATGTCCTCAAGTTGAGATCTATCAAAAACGAGAAATCAAATGCGATCTATCTCCTTGGACCTTTGTACAGGTGACATAGAGGTACCCCTTTGTGACACTTGGTTGAAACATATGTAATGCAATGACAATCCATGGAAATCCGAGCTAATTAGGACAAGGTGCGAGCACTATTAGTATTCGATGCATGAGGCTTGCAACTTATAGGATGTCTTATGCATAACACATATGAAGTACTACTACCGTTGACAAAATTGTTTCTATGTTTTCAAAATAAAAAGCTCTAGCACATGAGTAATCCCTGCTTCCCTCTGTGAAGGGCCATTCTTTTACTTTTATGTTGAGTCTCCACCTTCTTTCTTCAAGCACCAACTACTGAGAGCATGATTGTCATTCTGAGTGTAATGTGCATTGTCCCAAAGTAGCATTGTCTTTTGCATGATTGTGATATCGTTTATTCTGAAATCATTGTATCTAGTCATCACTTAAACCTTGGAGGTGCCCCTGCATTTATGTTTTGCTTCACTAAAGGGGGCAAGCTAGATATCACTTTATCATATTTGCACATCATATTCATTGCAAATATATTTGATGTTTCAGTATCATATTGTAAAACTTTCAGTCCTTTGTGATTTTCTCATGAGGCAACTTAATTACTATAGATTCATTGTCTCAGTAAGCTTTTGTCATATGACTATGAAAAAGTCCTATATGGTTAATAGCATGTCACCACAGAAATTATTCTTGTTATCATTTACCTACACGAGGACGAGCAGGAATTAAGCTTGGGGATGTTGATACGTCCAAAACGTATCTATATTTTCTGCTTGCTCCATGCCTCTTTTGGGTAATATTTCTATGATATTTATACACTTTTGATCATATTTGGACTAACCTATTAACTCAGTGCACCCCAGTGCCAGTTTCTGTTTTCGGCTGTTTTTGTATTTCAGGTTTTCACGTTACAAGAACTGCCAGGAAAAATCCAGAAAAATTATATAAAAAATCAGCGTTCCGGAAACTACCGTGCGCCCGAAGGACAGCCGGGGGGGCCACCAGGGCTCCAGGCGCCCTGGCGGCGCCCCCCCCCCCTGGGCCGCGCCGGGGGGGCGCCTGGGCCCCCCGAGGCTCCTCCAATGCCCCCCTTTGGCATATATTTAAAGCATCTCCCGAAACCCTCAAGGGAGGAACTCTTTTCGCGATCTCATCTCTGTTCCGCCGCCGCCGCCGCTTCCAAGATCGGGAGCACCAGGAGAACTCTTCCCGGCACCCTGCCGGAGAGAAGGATCACCACCGGGAGCCTCTCCACCACCATGGACGCCTCCCGGATGAGTTGTGAGTAGTCTCCCTTGGACCATGAGTCCATGACCAGTAGCTATGTGATGTTCTCCTCCCGTTCTTGTGCTTCACTAATTAGTCCTCGTGAGCTGCCCTACATGATCGAGGCACATATGTAATCCTTATGCTGTTGCTATGATGAGTTTGCTGGGATCCGATGGATTATGAGATTATGTTCAGATTGTGCTTGAGTAATATATTTGATCTACCTCTTTTATATTTATGTTCGTAAGTAATTCTTGCATGTTCTCCGTTGTTATTTATTGCTTTGGCCAAGTAATAGGTAGTGACTCCAAGAGGGAACGTTATGCTTGATTGTGGGTTCATGCCCCTTGATGACTAGTTTGAGTGACAGAAACATGAGTCTAGGGGATGTGCTGTTGCCACAAGGGGGAAAACAACGGTGCTTGCCCGCGGGTGCAAGGATTGTTTACTTTACGCAAAGTTCTTTTAATGCAGTTGTCTGTTGCATTGAGTTTACACTATGGGTGGGACTCGCAACTTAATACCAGCGAGATGTTCTGGATAGATATCTCAAGGTGGATGATTAGTAGTAGATATTGATGGATTTCGGTCTACTTACTTTGGCGTACCGCCCATGCTTTGAACCTCAACCTTTCTTGCAATGTAGTCAGCATTGGTTTGCGCACATGGTCATGTCAATTGCCTAGCTGTAATTCGTTAACCTCACATAGCTGTTTTATCGTCTTTTGGGAGAGAGACATCACTAGTGAACATCATGAGACTCCGGTCCATATTACCATCATTGATCACATCCGCTATTTACTTTTCGCTTTCATTTACTATTGCAATTATATCTATCACTACTATCACTTGCGTTTAATCCTTTGTGAACTACAAGGCCGGAGGGATTGACAACCTCTCTGTACTCGTTGGGAGCAAAGTTATTTGTATCTGTGTGCAGGTCCACGTTGATTGCTAATAATGGCGCCGTAGCAGTTGACACCTTCTTGTTGAACCTAGGAGTCTCTGGGGATTCGATCCTTGGTATCTTTGCCAAGGGAAAAACTTCCGCAACACTACATCTCACACCTTCCACTTGGGGTAACCAACGAGGGGCGAGAAGCCTAGCAGTGAACACCTTGCGAAGAAACGACAAATCCTAGGAAAACGACCTTGTCAACGCCAAAAGTGCATTTTTTCCATGTTAGCATATAAGCGCTCTTTCCAAAGGGTTTGTAAAACCATACGGATGTGTGTCACATGGTCCTCAAGTGACTTGCTAAAAATGAGGATGTCATCAAAGTAAACCACTACAAAGACGCCTATGTAGGGTCGTAAAACAAAATGCATGAGACGCATAAATGAACCAAGTGCTTCCGATAAACCCATTGGCATGACAAGCCACTCATATAACCCAAACTTGGTTTTTAAAGCCGTTTTCCACTCATCACCCTCTTGAATGCGAATTTGGTAGTAGCCACTTTTAAGATCAATTTTCGGAAATATGGTGGCACCGCACAATTCATCAAGCATGTCGTCTAAGCGTGGGATAGGATAACGATATCTAACGGTGACAGCATTTATCGAGCGACAATTGGAGCACATGAGAAAACTTCCATCTTTCTTAGGCACGAGAATAACCGGAACGACACAAGGGCTTAAGCTTTCACGTACATGACCTTTGTCGATGAGTTGTTGCACTTGCCATTGTATCTCCTTGGTTTCCTCGGGGTTGACGCGGTAAAGAGCCTTGTTCGGAAGTGGTGCGCCAGGAATGAGGTCGATGCGGTGTTCAATTCCGCGAAGTGGAGGTAGACCCAGAGGTAGCTCATCGGGAAAGACGTCCGAGAATTCCCGCAACAATTGAGACAACACTAAAGGTAGAGGTGGTGATGTGTTAGTAGGTTTAGCTTCCCCTTTGCATAAAAGCAGAAGGTGAAAGACACTCGATGGGTTCTCACACCCTTCTCTCATCTCGCTTTTGGTGGAAAATAGCACTAGTTGGTTCGTGTCACTGATCGTGGAGTCGCTCATATGTGGCTTGTGGCTCTCACTCTCCTTTTGGTGGCTCACTCTCTCACCATTCTCTCCACGATGGTTGGTAGGTAAGTGTTTGTCCGCGGCTACTTGACTTGGTGACATGGGATGTAGCACGAATTCCTTTCCCTTCATCTTGAAGCTATAGTGGTTGGTCCGTCCATTGTGTGTGACTCCACGATCATATGGCCATGGTCGTCCAAGTAGAAGGTGGCACACGGACATAGGGACCACATCACACTCAAGTGTGTCCTCGTAGGCACCTATCTTTAAGGAGACTTGCACGGTATGCTCGACTCGAAGAATTACTTCGTCGTTAAGCCATTGGACCTTGTACGGATGATGGTGCTTCGTCTTGACCAAATGTAGCTTGTCGCATAGCTCTTCGCTTGCCAAGTTATGACAGCTTCCTCCATCGATGATAACCTTGACGGAGCGTCCATTGATGCCGGCCTTGGTATGGAAGATATGACATCGTTGGTCGTCATCTTGTTGGTGTTGGAGTGTCAAGACCTTGCAGACGACAAGATTGGGACTTGAGTCATTGTCGCAAAACACTTGATGGTCTTCTTCTTCGTTCACTTGGCGATGCATAGCTACATGCTCAAGGGCTTCCATCTCATCATCGCTCATTGAGTCATAATATCCGTCATCATTGATGATCATGGTACGAATGGTCTTGCACTCAAATGACTTGTGGCCTCGCCCTTGTCACTTGAAACGTTTCATGGAACTCGTCTTGGAGTTGTCCTCGGTTGTAGTTGTAGATGATGAAGCTCTTGGCTTGAAGTTGCTCGTAGTAGGTCGACGACTCGATGTAGTCGCATTCTTGTAGCTTGACTTGTCACCGAAGTTTGTAGATGGCTTGGTAGAGGTAGGAGGAGCCAAAGTCGTTGAAGCTTGGTTGTAGGAGCCGAAGTTCTTGGAGGTGAACTTGGAGTACTTGTAGTCCTCTTGAACTTGTCGCTCTGCTTTGGTTGCTTGGTGTACTAGCTCAAGGAGGGTCGTGTAGGGTTGAAAGTCCGCAATCTTCTTGATAGGATAGTTGAGTCCATTCAAGAATTTCGCAATCGTTTGCTCTTCATCTTCTGTGATGTTGGCTCTTATCATGGCAATCTCCATCTCCTTGTAGTACTCTTCAACGGACTTGGTACCTTGCTTGAGGAGTTGCAACTTCTTGAATAAGTCACGGTTATAGTGTGTTGGCACGAAGCGTGCTCTCGTGACTTCCTTCATTTGAGCCCAAGTAGTGATAGGAGGTTCACCTTTTGCCTCTCGTCTTTCTATGATTTGCTCCCACCAAATGAGAACATAGTCTTGGAACTCAAGGGAGGCCATTGCAATCTTCTTCTCTTCATCGAAGTTGTGAAGGCGAAAGATCTTGTCAACCTTCAATGCCCATGAGAGGTAGTCTTCGAGATCAATGCTTCCGGAAAACTTTGGCATGGTGAACTTAAGCTTGCCGTAGCTATGCTCTTCATTGTTTGCTTGCCTATTGTGAGGGCGTTCTTGATTTTGACGATTGTCAATCTCGTGTTGCTCTTGGCATAGTAGATGGCCATTGTCGTGGTGTACTTTTCGAGCTTGTGGTTCTTGTTGAGGTTGATGCTCTTGTCGTGCTTGAGGAGGAACTTCTTCTTGCATTCGTGCTTGATGGCGCCTCTCTTGCATCTCATCACGAAGGAAATCGTCTTCTTGACGAGTATGTCGATTGCGAGTTGCCACATTGCGATGTGAATCACGTAATGCTCGTTGCACCTCAAGAGCTTGAGCTTCTCGGCGTTGTTGTGCTTGATGATTAGCCTCGGCATCTTGTTCTTCTTGGTATTGACGTGCTCGCTCTTGTTGTTGTTGGTGTAGTCATTGCCGTTCTTGCGCTTGGTCAAGTGTAGCTTGGTTTTGACGATGTCGACTCTCTTGCTCTTCAATAGCTCTTGTGAACTCTTGTCATGAAGTGGATTCCATTTTTCATGTCGAGCTTGACGTGCGGCTTGACGAAGAGTGTTTGATGTAGGGGTACTTGAGCCATCAGTGGAGTCGGTATGTCGACTTGAGCGGCTTCGTCTTTGAGAAAATGTGGAAGAAGAACGTCGGTTGACGATCAAAGTCCGGAGCTCGTCAAATTGGGTAGACATGTTGGTGTTGATGATGTCGAATTGCTCTCTTGTTCTTGCTTCAAATTGGCGCGCGTTGGCGGCGACTTGCTCAATGTGCTCTCACATAGCTTCACTTTCTTGATGGAGAGCTCGTTGGACACCGAAGAGATGTAGTTTGGTGACGTAGTTGTTCGATTCTTGAGGATCGTCGAAGAGTGGGTTCGAATATGTACTTGGCCTATCCATCATCACAAGCAAGTTTGTGAGTGGGAGAAGGGAGAAGACAATACCAATTGTACCTTGACCAAAGTTGAAAGTGGATTAATGATCACTCAATAATGTAACCCGGAAATAACACTATTGGTACCACTTCTTGTCGATTCTCACACCTACACAAGTAAAGGTTTGAGAGGAGCTTGGTTAGGATGGTGGCACAAATTCAATGCAATTGTCAAAGTGACTCAATGATGTTGAAAATGGTTCACAATTTGCTCATGCAACAAGTAGATCACAAGCAAGAAGTAGCACACGGAACACACGCACGGATAGATAAATGTGGTTGTGCAACCAAGGGTGAGCAAAAATGTGGAATCCACGGAAAATGCTCGTGTTGCACAACACTAGAGAGACGCTAACCGATTGCTTAATAGGCGGATACGCACTTGTGCACAACCTATAAGAGGCAAAACGTAACGACTTTCTATCACAAGTATACTATGAGTGTATGATGTGCCGATGCTTGAGCACAAGATTATGTATTGCTATCTCATATGATCTCTTTTGATGCAAGGTGTTTGATGTGATTGCCCTTTTGCTTATAAGCTTTTGATGGCTCTTGTTGCTTAAAAGCTTGTGAGCTCTTTCTATGGCCACTTATGCATGCTTCTCGTATCAATGTAGCTCAGGACACTCTTGTGTCACACGCAGATATGATGATGTAGTATGCAATATCTATAACCATCACTAATGTGCACAAGTGTCATGGCCTGGCAATACTCAAACGGCTAGTCTCAATGGGAAAGCTACGTAAAGATGGTCCATAGGGTGACAATGCAATTGCAAGGTAGAATGAACAAGGTGTCGTCGATGTTACCGTCCTTGCCGAGGGTGAGCGGTGGTGTTGTCGATGTCGTTTCGTTCCAAGGTAGCCGAAACATCCAAGGAAATGGTGAAACCACAACTCAAGCATCCAAGGTAAAGTGAGACAAAATTGTCAAAAATTGTCGGAGTCGACGTCACGGACCCTAAATTGGGTTAGGTTGGGTTGGCGGAGGTGTATGGTGGACTAGGATATGCGGAAGTTTTGGTGGTGGTTGATATGGTGGGGGGCCTAAGCAAACTTGCCAAATATGACAAAATTTGATGGAGTCAAATGGTGGTAAAACCAAGATGAGCAGCTCGAGCACGTCGCTAGCTTTTCAACAAGCCAAAGAACACTCAAATCGGAGTTCGGGAGTGAAACTTATGGTCAAAACGGTGAAACTCGAAAGATTGAAACTCGGAGGTCCGGTAGTACCGCTTGGTAGGCCGGTAGTACCGCTTGTGGTGCTCAGCGGAAGTACCGCTAGGGAGGTCGGTAGTACCGCTAGTTTCGGGAAAATTCTCAGAATTGGATCGGGGCGAAATATGGGCGGAATGGATGATTTCGGGGGCAAAATTGGATGGATTTCGAGGATGGAAAGTGGTGAAACTTGGGGAAATGCTAGATCCGCTGGTGGCATAGCAAATCCATGGAACAAATTCAACAAAACCTTGTCAAATCAACAGATCACAAAAAAAAATTGGGGCTATTTTTGTGGGGAATTTTTGAAATTGGGAAGAACACAACAAAAACAAGCTAGAAAACAAAGGTGTGGGGCTCCAATTTCGTGATCAACCTATGCTCTTGATACCATAATGATGTAAGGCGGAACCCTAGGTGGCCGATCTTTCATGAAAAGGAGGGATCCCAAGGATGAACACGTGAGGCACGAGGGAAAACAAAAGAGGGACAAGAAGAAAACACTCAAATCAACAAATTTAGGTCACACAAATGCTAGATCCGGGTACACAAAGTGCGATACATGATACACGATCAACTAAGGACGATACAAGTAACGGTAGTCATCTCCGTGAGGAGGTCTTGATGTTCTTCTCCGTGAAGGAGGTCTTGAATCCGGTGGATCTTCTCTGAAGAGGATGCGGTCTCGTAGGAGAGGAACCACTCAGGTCTATGATGAGCTATCACAAAGCTAACCCTAAAAGATGGAAGGGAAGGAGTACTTATAGTCTAGGGGTAAGTTGGGTGGATACATGGGGTGAAACCCCTTAAACTGCACGTAGGCAGGGCGGTAGTACCGGTCCTGGGGCCGGTAGTACCGGTTTTTGCGGATATAGCGGATGTTCCGGCCTTGCACCAGCCTTGCACCGGTCGATCACAGAAGGTTGACCGGTAGTTGACCGGTAGTTGGGCGGTAGTACCGGTCGATCGGTAGTTGGGCGGTAGTAGACCGGTAGTACCTCTATCTTTGCACTGGGAAAATCCTGGTTCATGCTCTTGGCATCCGTCTTGCACCGTAACTTCTCCTTGGCACCTAAGCATACAAAGTGTCTCCGTTTGAGGTAGTAGCCATGTCTCAAGGTGGTCAAATGGGAATTCAACAAGGAGAGAGTTAACCTCGGTTTCAAGTGCTCTAGCACGTGCACGTGTCATTGGTCCTTGGGGCACTTGTGAGGCGATGGATGGTCCATGGGGATGACCTTGGGATGCTCCGCATCAACTCGTCTGACCAAGCCTGCAGCTTCCAACTTCCTAATCTCCTCGATTATGAACTCTTGCCGCTCCAAAGCTTGCTTCCTGACCTTCTGCTTGACGGGCCGTGCATGAGTACAGACAGCAAGGTGGTGCTCAATCACCTCCCTGGGAACGCCGGGGATGTCGGATGCTGGCCATGCAAACACATTGACATTTGCCCGTAGGAAGGCGACGAGCGCGCTTTCCTATTTGCTGTCGAGGGTGGAGCTTATAGTGAAAGCTCCGCCCGTGTCGTCCTCCTTGACGGGCACCTTCTTGGTCTCTGGTGGCACAGCCTTGGATTTCTTGCTCATGCCGGTGGAGCTCTCTGGCACGTCCTCAATGGGAACGTAGCACTCGGAGGAGGCGCGCTTGCCAGAGTGGGTGCAAGAGGCTTGGTCGGGGCTAGAAGCCTTGCCGCGACTGAGGTCTTGTCGGTCTTCTTCCCTCGGGGGCTCCAATGGCAGGAGCAAGTGCCTTGGTGGCAGGTGCTACCATCGCTTCCCGGTAGAGATGGTCGGCACAAATGAGTGCGTCCTTCTTGTCGGAGCCGACAGTGATGATGCTCATAGGGCCGGGCATCTTCAACATGTTGTAGGCGTAGTGTGATGCTGCCATAAACTTGGCCAGTGCTGGGCGGCCAAGGATCCCGTTATATGGCAACGGGATCTTGGCTACATAAAAAACGATCTTCTCTATCCTATAGTTTAGATTTCCACCGAATGTAACTGGTACTGTCATCTTACCCTTGGGCTGGCTTGTCCCCGGATTGATCCCTTGAAATGTGCTCGTCTCCTCGAGATCCCCATTGGGGATTTGCAACTTCTTGGTCACTTGGGGCGAGATCAAGTTCAGACCGGCCCCACCATCGACTAGCATTTTCGTCCCCTTGAGGTTGCGAATTGTCGGTGAAAGCAACAATGGCAAGCACCCGACCGCGGTTGTGCGATCAGGGTGATCCTCGGCATCGAAAATGATAGGCGTGCTGGACCATTTCAGTGGCTTCTTGGCGTCGATCGATGGCTCTGCTGCATTGACCTCGCGCGCCCACTGTTTAAGCTGGCGGTGAGAAGAATGCAACGAGGTGCCGCCATCGATGCATATGGCTTCTATGGCCTTTTGAAATTCTTGGTCACTAGACTTGTCGTCCTCTTCATGGTCATCATCCCCCCTTTCTTGTCGCGGCCTCGAGCAGGCCGCAAGGCCCCCACGGCCAGCACTCTTGCCGGACCCCTTGGCACCATCCTAGCCCTTCTCCTTGTCCCGTCTCTCATACTCAGCTTTTTGCCTCTCCACAAGCTGCTCAACTTGCCGGTAGTTCTGGAGGTCATGGCCCTTGGTGCGATGGATCTTGCAATATTGCTTGTTGGAGCCCTCCGACTTGTCAGCAGCCGCCAAGTCCTGGCAGGTGGCACACCCAGCAACTTCCTTGCCGGGGATGTCAACCTTGGCCTTCTTGGCGGTACCGGGGTCATCGGATTCCTCGATGGCAAGCACGGTCTTGCCCCTGTGCTTCCTATTGTGTCGCCGGCCTTTGTTTGCCGGGGCGACGGTGTCTTCATCTCCAGAATCGCTTATCGCGTTGGCATCTTCACCGGGGTACTTCCTCCCTTCTTCAGCACAGGCACATCTGTCGGCCAGAACATGTAGTTCAGCAATGTCCCTAACCTCGTTCATGGCCAGCTCTTCACGCATCTTGCGGTTGCGCACGTTCTGATGGAACACGCTGATGACAGCGGTAGGATGAACATCTGGGATGTTGTATTACACACGGCTGAATCTCTGTATGTACTTGCGCATGGATTCGCCATCCTTCTGGGGAATGAGATGCAAATCACTTGCCTAGCCAGGAGCTTGATGGCCTCCGGTAAAAGCGCCAACAAACTCATGGCACATGTCCGACCAAGAGGAGATGGAGTCTATCAGCAGATGCATCAACCACGACGTGACATTGGGTTTGAGCACAAACGGGAAGTAGTTGGCGAGCACCTTGTCATCCCGAGCCCCGGCAGCTTCCATCGCAATGGTGTATATGCTCAAGAACTCGGACGTATGGGTCTTGCCGTCGTACTTCTCCGGGACCTCGGGTTTGAACATTCGGGTAGTGGGCCATTGGAACTGCCGCAGCTCACAGGTAAAAGTTGGACAACCTACCTTGTAAGGCAGGTCACCAGAATCCGCCGGTGCAGGCCTGTAGCCAGTGGGCCCTACATGCCTATCAGATTGATGGCGTGCTTCCCTTCGCCGCTCGATGGTAGTTCGAGCCTCCTCTTTAACCCGCTCCCGAAGAACTTGACGTTGGTCACAACGAGTCCGTGGATCAGACGAAGCCGTGGATCCATCATCACGGGCATCGACCCGCCAAGCTGGCGACCGTTGCTGAAGTGGTGGAGGGGAGTGCACCGTGGTTGCGGCACCTCTGGCCTTTCCGCCATCGGCACGCGCCGGCTCAGTGGACCGAAGCCACGAGGGGCCTGCTTCCTGGTATCGATCTTTATCGGCGTGGACAATAAGGCTCTGGATAGCAGACCTCCACTCTTCTTGCTTCTCCGCGGCAGGAGGGAAGTCGAGGAGTAGCTGCACTCGCACTAATGCTTCCGCTAGTGTAGGTGGCAGCGACAAGCGCGAGGAACGAGAGCTGCTCGGACTTCTAACCACGTTAGAAGGAGCGCCATCACGGCTCCCTGACCGTGCGCCGTCTTGACCAACATCTTGGCGTGCATGCCGGCCATGTGCATCACGAGAATGATGTAGAGGTCTCTTCATGTGGTGGCGACCGGTGTCACCAACATCGCGGTGATGTTCGCCGCGCATGACCTGGGAGGACCGCGGCGCGGGCGCCGGTGGGGGTGTCTTGGAGGTTGTCGCGCCTCCCATAGGCAGCATGGCCCTGCCCTTGGAGGTCCCCACGCCACCCGTGGGCAACACGACTCTGCTCCAGGACGCGGCGGCGTGCGGCTCGTCGTCTTGGGCGCGAATGACGCCACTCGCCTGGCTTCGATTGCCAGAGTGTCGTGGATGCTCGTGAGCCACGCCTCTGTCGCCCGTCCGTGCTGGCACGGGTGGATAGGCGCCAGATGAACCGATCGTCGCGATCCCCTTCTTCTTGGGAGCCATGGTGATCAAAGAAACGACGCGCTAACCTCTAGATCGGGTTTGCAGAACTCTCTTCCCCTACCTGGCGCGCCAAATATGTCGGTGAAGAATGACATCTACGGGGTCACGTGGATCCCTTCTATGGTTTGGCAGGGAAGAGGGGTAGAGCAAAGAGGGGATCGAATGATCAACACGACGGATTTTGACCCAGGTTCTGGCCGCTGAGAAGTGTAAAACCCTAGTCCTGCTTGAGTGTATATTCCGTGTTCTTGAGCTTCGGCTCGCTGCTACGCGGGCAATCTGGGCCGAGAGGTTCGAAAGATCGAATCCTCCTCCAGTACGCCGTGGGCCTCCTTTTATATGTCCAAGGGGCTGCCACAGTGGCATACAGGAGGTGTAAAGTAGCTTTAGCGTCTATGTTTATCATCGGCATCTTAAGACAAACGCACTAAATGCATTGCTTACGTGCCCCCCAGCTTTATCACGGACGGGAGTGGAACCTGCCCCGTCCGTCGCCACCCCGCTCCGTCTTGACACACGTCTATGCCGACGAGGCATGCAAAGCCTAGTTGGCTGGCTAGCTGCTGCGCTGGAGAGGTGGAAGGATCTTCGCGAAGATCTGTAAGTCACCACGCAGGCGCTTGCGAGGCTGGTCGGCCAGCTACTGTGCTATAGTGGTGACGGGGTGGCAGAATCTTGTCGCTGTCTTGCCGATGTCCCCGGCAAGGATCTTGCCGGTGCCTCACATACGTCCTTGGCAAGGATATTGCTAGGTACCTTGTCTTCGGGCCTTCACAAAGATCTACACACCACTACACGCGTGCCCATGGGTCTTGGCCTTAACGTTGTCGATGGTGTCAGAGCTCTCAACCCTAAGGAATGTGCTCTTGTTAGTGCTCGACGAGTTGTCCCGGCAAGGATCTTTCCGGGGTCTCTCAAGCCGTCCCGGCAAGGGTCTTTCCAGGGGTCCAGCACGTCCTCTGCTCTCTGGCTTGGCCGCTTCCCTTTACCTTGCCTCTGTCCTCGATCACCCCCGTCACGCCTTGCCACGGGTGTGGCTACGACTGCCCGTGCACAAGTATGGGGTGCAAAAGGGCCCAAACTTTAGTACACTGACAAGCATGGAAAAATATCAACCACCCCTCACCGCCTCATGAGTGGTACGAGCACACAAAGCAGAAGTTTATTTTGAAATTTAGAGATGGGACATACAAATTTGCTTAGAACAGTAAGGGAATACTGCATATAGGTAGGTATGGTGGACTCATATTGCAAAACTGGGTTTAAGGATTGTGGATGCACAGGTATTATTTCTAATTAGTACAAGTGGAGGCTAGAAAATAGATTGCAAAGCGACCAACAAAGAAACGAAAAAGCACATAAGCGAGCATTGAGCATAACTAACACCGAATAATGCACCACAAGTAGGATGTAGTTTCATTGCATAACTATTGACTTTCGTGCTTGCATACCGAATCACAAAGCTTAACATCAATATTATTACTACAACATAATTACTCATTAACATGACTCACATATCACTATCATCATATGTCAAAACTATTACAAAGAATCAAGTTTATTTTGTCCAATAATCTTCATGAAAGTTTTTATTATGTCCATCTTGAATATCTATCATATTGGGACTAGTTTCATATGTTGTTTTTGATAAGCTCAAACAAATATAAGTGAAGAACATGAGCATAAAATTTTCTTCTCTCAAATTAATCTAAGTGAAGCATGAGAAAATTTCTTCAAAAATAAAAATAAAGCACTCCGTGCTCAAAAATATATAAGTGAAGTACTAGAGCAATTCCATAGCTCTAAAAAAATTAAGTGAAGCATAAAGAGCAATTCTAACAAATCATAGTAAAATTTTGGCTCTCTCAAATAGGTGTGTCCAACAAGGATGATTGTGACAAAATAATAAACAAAACAAGCAAATACTCATATCATACAAGACACTCCAAGTAAAACTCATAATACGTGATGAATGAAAATATAGTCTCAAGTAAAATATCCATGATCGTTAGAAGAAAGAGCGGATGCCACTTGGGGCCGTCCCCAAGCTTAGTTGCTTGATACTTCTTGAATATTATCTTGGGGTGCCTCGGGCATCCCCAACCTTAGCCTTTTGCTAATCCTTATTCCTCCATCGTGATCTCACCCAAAACTTGAAAACTTCAATCACACAAAACTTAGCAAAACTTCGTGAGATCCGTTATTATAACATAACCAATCTTTACTTTATGTACTGTAGAAAATCAGTTCATATTTTGTAATTGTATTATATCTACTGTATTCTAACTTTTCCATGGCAAAAACTCTTCAAAAGAAACCATATAATCATCAAAACAAGCACATAACACAACGAAAACAGAATCTGTCAACAACAGAATAGTCTGTAAAGACATATTTTTTATCATACTTATGTAACTCTGAAAGTTCTGAAAAATTAGGAAAACCTACGTAATTTGTATACGGATAACATGTAAAAATTTCAAGAATTGATCTTGTTCCAGTAGCCGTAAAAAATTCTAGCACTAGCGCAAAAAGTTTCTGATTTTCAACGCAATAAAATCAACTATCAACTAAATCATCCCAAAGACTTTGCTTGGCACAAACACTAATTTAAACCACAAAAACACATCTACCCAGAGGCATATTTGTGTAATTATTGGAAAACAACAAGAAACCCAAAAATCAGAAAGATACATGTTTGGTTGCCTCCCAACAAGCGTTGTCGTTTTACGCCCCTAGCTTGGCAAAACTCATAGATCTCAAGTGTTGTCATCCTTGGTGGATGATCCATAACTTGCCCTCATTATAGATTCATTAGGAAACTTGATCTTAGTTTAGGGAAGTGGTACACACCCTTTATCAAGGGAAATTGAAATTTAATATTCCCTTCTTTTATATGAATCACGGTAGCAATACTGCGTAAAAACGGTCTACCAAGTATAATAGGACAAGGAGGATTGCAATCAATATCAGGAACAATAAAATCTATGGGCACATAGTTCCTATTTGCAAGAATAAGAACATCAATATCCTTCCCAAAGGCTTTTTAATGGTGGAATCCACTAAGTGCAAATTTGGAAAACAATCTTCAATATTGGTAAGACCAAGAACATCACAAAGAGATTTCGGAATTGTGGAAACACTAGCACCCAAATCACATAAAGCATTGCACTCATAATTTTTAATCTTAATTTTGTTAGTAGGTTCCCATTCATCATGAAGTTTTCTAGGAATTCATACTTCTAGTTCCAACTTTTCTTCTGAAGCTTTCATCATGGCATCAACAATATGTTTATTAAAAGCTTTATTTTGTTCATAGGGATGAGGTAAATTTATCATGTATTGCAACAAGGAGATACAATCAATCAAAGAGAAATTATCATAATTAAAGTCCTTGTAATCCAAAAGAGTGGACACATCACTAGTTAAAGTTTTGACCTCTCCAAACCCACTTTTATCAATTTTCTCAGCAAGATTTTCACCCTCCGAATTATCGGGACGCCTTCTAGCTAAAGTTGACTCTTCCTCGGTCCCTTTATCATCAATTTTAACTTTACTAAACAAGGAATCAATAGAATAAACACCAATCATTTTAAGATCTTCATCATTTTATGAAAGCAATCACTAGAAAATGCTTTTTCTAAAAAAATCATTTTAGCTCTAAGCATAACGGTTCTTTTCTTACTTTCATCCCTAGAAACATATAAAGCCTTAACTGATTCCTCAACCTTGGGCACAAAACTTTTCAACTTGAGATTTTCCACATCATGAGAAATTCTATCAATACTTCTAGACATATCATCAATCTTATTCAACTTTTCTTCTATCGAAGCATTTAAAACCTTTTGAGTATTGATAAATTATTTAATATTATTCTCTAGATCAGAGGCATTACTATTATTATTGTAAAAATAATTACCATATGAATTACCATAATTATTAGAGGAATTTCCAGGAAAAGGCCTAGGATTGAAATTACCTCTGTAAGCATTGTTATTGAAATTATTTCGCGAAATAAAATTCATACCTATGGCATCACTATTTTGCTCAATTAAGGTAGACAAAGGCACATCATTAATACCAATAGGAGCACTTTTACTAACAACCATTTTCACGAGAGCATCAACTTTTTCACTCAAAGAATTAATTTCATCAACCAAATTAACTTTTTTTACTAGTAGGCACCCTTTCGTTACGCCATTGCGAATAATTTGCCATAATATTATCAAGCAATTTGGTGGCTTCACCCAAAGTGAATTCCATAAAAGTTCCACCCGCGGCGGAGTCCAATAGATTTCTAGAAACAAAATTCAGTCCCACATAAAAAAATTGTATGATCATTTAAAGATTTAACCCATGAGTTGGGCAATTCCTTAGCATCAATTTCATTCTTTCCCAACGGTGTGCAACCTGTTCATGTTCAAGTTGCTTGAAATTAATGATCTAAGTTCTAAGGGGAATAATTTTCGCAGGCGAAAAATATTTAGTGATAAAAGTATATTTGCACTTGTCCTAAGAATCGATACTATTGCGAGGCAAAGATGAAAACCAAATTTTAGCACGATCATGCAAAGAGAATGGATAAGGAGGGTTTTTTCGCCAAATACAGTGGCCCGTCCGGTGGGTCCCTGTTGTTAGGTGGAGGAATAATTATTTTCCGCGTAATAAGGAGGCACTTCCTTGCGGCTGCCGTGGACCCAGCTGTCAGCCTCTCCACGACAGTATTCTTTCTCTTAAGTCGTTCCTTGACCACATTGACCAGGCCGCGCTAAGAGCACCAGGGCGGTGGACGGCAGCGAGGACTAGGAAGGGGACGACGCGGAGCTGGGGAAGATGCGGCAGTGGATGCCCACGTGGAGGGGAGTACGAGGGTTCACTGGTTCGGCTGCGGTGTGAGGCTGCCGTCACCGCAGAATAACAAGGGGTGTGGGTGAGTAGAGGTATGGCCTGGCCAGTGGTGGGAGTAGTAGGGGGCAGTGAGGCCTCCACGGCATCGCAGCCGGCCATGGGAGGCAGGAGCACGAGGCACGACCGGCGCTGGTTTGGGCGGCTGGAGCAAGAAGACCAGAGGTTGAAGAAGCACTACGGCCATTGGATGGACATCGTACGGTAATGGAGCTAGAATCGTGCATATTGACTAAGTTGACAAAGCCCTCCGTCCCCGTCAACTTAGTAGGCCCACAAGTCAGCCTGCCACTATATTGGGTCCCAACTAGCAGGGGGGGTATTCATTTTGTGTGCGTAATAAGGAGGCACTTCCGGTGGGTCCGAGCTGGCAGCGGAGGGAACATTTTTTTCACGAAATACGGTGGCCCGTTCGTTGGGTCCCAGCAGTCAGGGGGGAAACGTTTTATCGCCAAATACGGTGGCCCGTCCGATGGGTCCCTGCTATCAGGTGGAGGAATAATTATTTTCCGCGTAATAAGGAGGCACTTCCTTGCGGCTGCCGTGGACCCAGCTGTCAGCCTCTCCATGACAGTACTCTTCCGATGGAAGTCATTCCTTGACCACGTTGACCACGCTGCGCCGAGAGCACCAGGGCGATGGACGACGGCGAGGCCTAGGAAGGGGACGACACGGAGCCGGGGTAGACGCGGCAGTGGATGCCCACGCGGAGAGGAGTACGAGGGTTCACTGGTTCGGCTGTGGTGTGAGGCTGCCGTCGCCGCAGAATAACAGAGGGTGTGGGTGAGTAGAGGGATGACTTGGCCAGTGGTGGGAGTAGTAGGGGGCGGTGAGGCCTGCACGGGAGGCGGGAGCAAGTGGTCCCGCCGGGGCTGGATTTGGCGGCTGGAGCAAGAAGATCAGAGATTGAAGAAACACGACGGCATCCAACGGTGACGTCTGCTAGAATCGTTTGTTGACGTATATAATAACTAAAAAAATCTTGCATACGCGTCAACTTAATAAGCCCATAAGTCAGACCATTCCCTCTTTTTTAATAATTTATATATAGCTCATTCCGACTTCTTATGCAATTTATTGCAGTCCGTTTTTTAGGTTGGCCAGGGCCAATTTCGCATATTTTTGTGGGTTCCAAACTATTTTTAAAACCAAAATGTCTAGCCAGATTTAAAGTACTTTGAAGATATATTTTAATTAGGTTAATGCCCAGTGAAATAGGAATCTGAAAATGTGAAAAAATTCAGAAATTATAAAGTAATTGCAATTATTTTATCTGTTTTTATATTTACAACCAATTTCATATTACTTTCAAGATTTGCAGGCATCTTGAAAGAGTTGCAGCTCATCACGGCATAGAAAAATAAATAGGCCTGGATTGGGTATTCTTTAGAAAAAATAAACAGGGCTCATTTAAATGTTTGTTAAAAGTACAGCCCATTTTCTAGGTAGGACAACAATTAATAATTTCAACCAACTGTTCAAGACAGAATTCAATAAAATTTCCTACATTTTGATGGGATCCGAAATACTTTTATCCCAAAATTTCTAGTCAGATTAAATATAAATTTGTATTACGTAAAATCTAACGAAACTTTGCGTGCGCAACAATTAAAAATTAAGATTTTCAAAATCCATAAATAATATTTTATAAACTAATTTCGTGCTTGGTGCATTTTTCATAGTTACTGCCCAGTTTTTATAATTACATCCCATTTATTATTTTTTAAAGCCCATTTTCCTGAAAAGATTTGCAGCCCAGCGGGGCGGAGAATAACAAGTTGACCTTGCGTGGGTATTCCTCAAAAAACGTATAGCTGGGCTAGCCATTTTCATCTTGAAAAAAAATTATATTTGGGCTGGATATCTGTCCCGGGCTAGACAAGCCACAGTGTAATGCCCAGGATAGGACTATACCTCCTACGTGTCGAGGCACGACTTAAAGGTATAAGCCCATTCTGGAATGATCTCAAGTTCGGTACCTTTGCACGACTCATGTAAAAATAGGGATGAAATTGCAAAAGGATAGTTGGCTTACACTCGCCACGTCACACAATACATTACATACGCATAACATCATCCAAATAACATCACAACCCGACTACGGGTGAAGATCCAAATGAAAGATACCAAATGATGGCTTCTCGCCCCTCGTTGGTTACCCCAAGTGGAAAGTTGAGATGTAGCGTAGCGGCAAATTTCCCTTGGCAAAGATACCAAGGATCAAATCCCGTGAGACTCTGAGGGTCGACAAGTAGGTGTCAACGGCGCCAGAAACTTAGCGGTTGACGGGACCTGCACACAGATACAGATAACTTTGCTCCCAACGAGTACAGAGAGGTTGTCAATCCCTCCGGCCTTGTTGTTTACAAAGGATCAAACACAAGAGATAATAATGATAGCTATGACTGCAACTAGGAAATAAAAAACAGGAAGTAAATAGAAGCTGTGATCAGCGGTGGTATCGACCGGGGTCCCATGATGTTCACTAGTGATGTCTCTCTCCCAAAAGACGATAAAACAGCAAAGCGAGGTAAACAAATTACAGCTGGGCAATTGACAGGATTATGTGCGCAAACCAATGCTAACTATGCTACAAAGAAAGGTAGAGGCTCAAAAGCATGGGCGGTACGCCAAGGCAAGTAGACCGAAATCCATCTGCATCTACTACTAATCATCCACCTTGAGATATCTATCCAGAACATCTCGCTGGTATTAAGTTGCGAATCCCACCCAAAGTGTAAACTCAAAGCAACAGACAACTGCATTAAAAGAACTTTACGTAAAGTAAACAATCCTTGCACCCGCAAGTACAAGCACCGTTGTTTTCTCCCTTGTGGCAACAGCACATCCCCTAGACTCATGTTTCTGTCACTCAAGCTAGTCATCAGGGGGCATGAACCCACAATCAAGCATAACGCTCCCTCTTGGAGTTACTACCTACTACTTGGCCAAAGCAATAAACAGCAACGGAGAACATGCAAGAATTACTCAAGAACAAAGATATAAAAGAGGTGAATCAAATATATTACTCAAACACAATCTGAACATAGTCTCATAATCCATCGGATCCCAGCAAACTCAAGAAAGCAACAGCAGAAAGATTACATATGTGCCTCGATCATGTAGGGCAACTCACGAGGTCTAAACCATGAAGAGCAAAGAGGGGAGGAGAACATCACATAGCTACTGATCATGGACCCATGGTCCAAGGTGGACTACTCACGACTCATCCGAGAAGCATCCATGGTGGTGGAGAAGCTCCCGGTGGTGGTTCTCCCCTTCGGCAGGGTGCCGGGAAGAGTTCTCATGATGCTCCCGATCTTGGAAGCGCTGCGGCAGCGGAACAGAGGCGAGATCGTGAAAAAGGGTTCTGTCCTCAAGGGTTTCGGGACGAGAGGGACATATATGCGAAGGGGGCAGCCAGAGGCGGAGCAGGGGCCCCAGGCGCACCCCTGGCGCGGCCAGGGGTGGGGCCGCGCCAGGTGGCCGCCTGGGCCTCCCCTGGCTCCCCTCTGGCCCATCTTTGGTTCTTCGCGAAGCTTCCTGTACGCTTATTTTTCCTATATTTTTCCTGGAATTTTTGGAGCACTTTTAATATGGGGGAAACCTAAAATAGAAAAATAGCAGAAAACAGGAACTGGCACTGTGGTGCACTGAGTTAATAGGTTAGTCCAAATATGATCAAAAGTGCATGGAAGTGCATCAATATCATAGCAATATCACACAAAAGAAGCATGGAGCAAGCAGAAATTATAGATACATTTTGGACGTATCAACATCCCCAAGCTTAATTCCTGCTCGTCCTCGAGTAGGTAAATGATAACAAGCATAATTTCTGTGGTGACATGCTATCAACCATATAAGAACTTTTAAGTAAAGCAATCAAGGCATGTAATTCAATTCAAGTCATAACAAGCAAGAGTCTATATTAGCATTGTAACAAGCAACATAAGAACATAAAGGTGCAAGAGCTCTCGCTGTCCGTGACTCGAATGTCTCCAAATGGTGTTTGCGTGCAAGAAAGGGGATAGGGATATACGAGAGAGTAAAACATAGTTTTTGTATTGTTGAGAACTTAATCTACTAAAGTTTCACACTTGGTCTTCTTTGGAATCTTATCTTGACTCATCCCCAAACCACTAGCCAGGTACAAGTCAAAATGATCCACTCCCTTTCGATATTTTGAGCACTCATGCAATGGATGAGCGTAAGCAAGAAAGTTCACACTTAGGATGGCAAAGAGAGTGTCTCACCCTGCATTTTGTAACATGTTATTTGTATCTTTGGAGCATGAAAATTTGGACCAGCAAAAAATTTTAGCATCATTTGGCTTTTATTTGGAATTGAGTTTTCTCCATTTGCTTTTTCATGTGCTCATTAAAGTCAACTATGATCTATTGTAGATTTCATCTCTATACTCAAAACTTCTGCCCAATGATCATGCCAAGTGTTATATAACAGTATAGTATTTTCTTACAAAATTAATTTGGCCAAAAAGTATTTTATAAATTTAGTTTTCCAAAAACCCCTGAATTGAGATTTGCACTGCAAGTACATGATTTAGGGTGTGAAAATTATTTAAAAAGGTTTATTTGAGACCTAGTAGTCATAGGACTCCCAGAAACCACAAAGGTATAATTTTAAAAGTTATTTTCCTATTTTATTTAAAAGCTTTTTCTTAAGGCCAGAAATGGTCTTTAATAGGGGAAAATTATTTAACTGTTTCAAAAATATTTGCCAAAATTCAGAGAGACTCAGAGGACATATATTGTCCATATATAAGAGTTTCAACACTTGGTCATGTTCAAAATAATGGGCTAAACCCTCTAAAACCCTTTCTGGATATTTCAAGCTTTTGAAATATTTACAAAGGAAACTTTCTCCAAAAATTCCAGGGAAATTCTATCATGTCATATATGACATATTTGATGATCTTGCCAAGTCCCATGCCTTGGGAAGGAAGAAAACCTCCTCAAACCCCTTCATAACCATTATGTCCATATTTGAAGTTTGAGCAACTTTACATTGCCAAACTTGTCCAAATGCTCTCAAACATGGTGCACATGCTAGAATGGCCTAATAAGGCACCTAGACCAAATGGCACAAGAATTTGAATAGAGCAACTTGATCAGATCACCTCAAAACCCTTTCTGTTCAAATGCAAATTTGAACAACTTTACATTACCAACTTTTTATCTGGAGCTTCAAACTTTGTGGGCATGATCAATACCCCAAATGATGATGCTACACCTAGTGGTGCATCAAGAGGAGATGATTAGCTTGACTCAATCAAGATGAAACTGTTTCTGTTGATTTCTAGGGTTCACCAAAGTTACATTGGCTAGTTTCTCCAAATGAGCCCAAATTTGGTGAAGCACCCTATTTTCTCATGTCTTTCAACCCTGTCAAGTTCCATGTCAAGTGGAATTCATTTACTTGACCAAACACAGATCAAACACCTTCTGCAGAATTTCTAAAACCTCCAATTTGACCACTTTCACTTTTCTCCATGGCCTCAACTTCTTACCACAGGCTCATTGAGTTACCAGCTACCTCCAGTAACTCCCCCAGCACCTCAGCTCCATGATTGAAGGGTGAAACCCCTGTTTTACCTTGCTGTACAGTAGGTTTCCACCATTTTTACCAGCCCTCTCCCTCTCTCTCTGCATCCCCAGGGCATCCAAGGCCTCAGGCCCTTTCTTTACTCCTCCCACAACGCGCTAGACACTGTTGGACACGCTGGTTTGGGCCAAACCGGCGAGAGCGCGGCGATGCCAGTCAAACGCACGCTCTGGAGCGCGCAACAGTGCCCTCCGCACGCTGGCTCCAGCCAATCGCCGATCCCCGACAGCCTCGGGCCTCCCCCTCGCGCCAGTCGAGGCGCCTCGACGTCCGCGACCTCCCCGGCGCTGTCCCTCCTCCTCCTGCGCCCTCCAGTGAACGTCGTCGCACGCGCACCGGCCGCCCGCTTCGGCCATTCTTCTGCCTCACACGCGCGCGCGCCTCTGACGCTTCCCCGCTCCTCTTATCCCCTCAGCTGGACGTGGAGCTAGTCCACGGACCTCCCCGGCGTGTTCCCAGGCTCCAGAACCCTCCCTAGCCTCGCCTGCAACCTCGCCGGCGCATGGGTCCACGGTGAACCACGGGCGCGGCTATATAAGGCCCTCCCGAGCTTCTCCATCACCACCACAAGCCTCACACCACTCCACTGATCCCCCCAGCACCTCCAGTTCAACCCCAGGACGCCCCAGTGCTCGGGATCGACCGGAGCTCCGCCGCGTCGGGCCGCCGGCGATCTCGTGGTACGAGCCTTCCCTGCCCCTCCTTCCACCCGTTTCGGAACCGCCGCACCTCACTGACTCTTTCCCCCTCGTTTCCCCTCTCTGTTGCAGTCGGAAACGGCCGCAGCAACCACCCTCCGATGAGCTTCCACCGCCCCACCTCGTCGCCGGCGAACCAGGCCTCCCCGCCGTGCCGCACTACCACCACTGCAACCGCGACACGACGCTGGTCACGTTCCTACCCTCCCTTGCCGTCGCCGTGGCCGGAGTCCTCGCCGGTGAGCTCGCCGTCGCCGTGGCCGCGGGGTTAGAGATGACAGGCGGGCCCCGCCTGTCATCCCCCCACCTCTCTCCCCCTCCTCTGTGCCGCTGACCCACGGGCCCCGCCCGTCAGGTTTGAAAACCTGACGCGCGCGCGCGCTGGCTCCCGTGCGGCTGGGCCAGTCCGTCTGGGCTGTGCACTGTGGCCCCCTCTGGCCCAGTGCACAGGACCCTTTTTCATTTTTCTTTTCGGTTGATGTTTTAAACATTTATACAGAAAATAATATTGATCCAAATTAAATAATTCCAACTCCTAAAATCTTGTAATATTCCAACCTATTTAATGGTACTACTTTCACTCAAATCCATGGAACTTTACTGTACTGTTCAAATTTAAATTCAAATTTGGGCAGTAATACTCCTGTTCAAAAATCAATCTATTCCATTCTGTAACTCCAAAACTCCAATTAAGATTTTTTCCCCATCTTAGAAATCCCTCAAGTATTTTACAAAAATGAGTTGAAATTTTTCTGAGCACTTTGATTTTTCTGTTTTATTTGTATTCTTATTTTTCCGTGGATATTATGCGACGTATAGATCCCGTATTTGACGAAGTTGCTGTGGAAGAAGAAGGAGAAGGATTTGAAGACTTTGAAGACCAAGCCAATCCAGGCAAGCAGCCCTTTGACCATGATACACTTGTTCTTCGGAACCCGTTTGTTTCCGATGCATGATGATTAGGGTTACGATGGTAACCTAGATGAACCACCACATGATGCATGCTTTATTGTTGATCTTGCTATATGCTAGATGACATGCAATAGGTGGTCATGATGCTTATATGATGCATGACATGATCTTGATCTTGCTATGTGCTAGATGACATACATATGGTTAGTGGTTATGATTAGTGATGCATGAGTGACATGAACCTTCATGGTTGAAGTCTTTGCATAAAACCCCGTCGGGTGCCATTTATGCCCGAGGGAGATGATGATGATGAGTTGGGTGACCACTTGATGACGAAGTGGTGTGCCAAGGCAAGTGTGTGTGTTTTTTTTCAAACGGATTGGTTGAAGTTGCGACCGTTATTCCAACCATACATGTGCAACCACACTACCCCTTATGGGACGGGGCTTTATTGATTACTTAGGTCGATACTAGCATGGTGCCCGCATTACTAGTGACGGGAAGACTTGAGGTCTTTCCCGGGACGGGGTCGTGCTTGGATAGACGACCATGACTGTTTTCACAGGGCACCGGACACACCGTTGGTCCCTTCGGGTACGCGTGAACATTGAAATTAGGGCAAGTCCCGTGATCTATTGTTTGTACCCGAGGGCCGTGTGCCAACGAGTGGACTCTATGTTAGTGTCGTCTAAGGAAAGATAATGACCGGGTGCTTACCCCGGGTACTTGAGGTACCGCGGGTCGTGGATGACACGGAAGTTCCCCGGATCTTGTGGGTAAAGTGTACAACCTCTGCAGAGTGTCAAACTATTCGAATAGCCATGTCCACGGTCATGGACAGTTGGGTAACCGCTCTTGGGCTACGTCCAATGTTTGTGAAACCATGCGTGTGTATGTGAGTCAAGGTGGTGACTTGACTCGATGAGATGAATCATATTCATGTTGATGTCGGTAACCTGTCTTCGAGGTTACGCGAGGTTATTGATGCATAAACTTGATGGTAGAATATTTGTTCTAGCCTTGCTAGATTGATCATTGTTATTCAAATGCACTGTTACTTTAAACCACATCATGGGTTGCTTGCGAGTACATTCAAAGTACTCATTGGCTTGCCACTGGTTATTTAATTGGCCAGGCATCGAAGAGCAGGATTATGAGGAAGAATTCTTTGGAGACGAACATGCGAACTAGGACGCTATCCCAGTCAGAGTGCCTGTAGGGTTAAGGCAGATGGCATGGGTTCTACCCGTTTATCGAAGACTTCCGCTATTTGAGTTATTTGCTATTCAGCCCGTGTGGCTCTATCTATGTAAGACTTGGCCATAATGGCCTTAATTCGTGTAAGACTATTTGTATGGATGTAAGACTCTTGTTATTTCAGCTTCTGTGTGTTCAGTGAGCATTGATCTCTGGGATCACTGTACACGTGCATTCGGTGATCTCGACTTCTAAGTCGGGGTCCCCACAGAGCTGGTATCAGAGCCATCCTGACTGTAGGAAGCCTTAGTTAGCATGGGCGTTAGTCAGTGGAGACCCCTTTTCAAAAACCTTCTGAACCTCTCTTCTTTTCTAAACCTGAGATTTCCTCAGCTTATTAACCCTTCCTATTCCACCTTTGTAGATGGCCGCTGTACCCGAAGAGCACCTGACCACTGGGTTTCCCCTACTTCACGAGGATAGCCTCCAGGAGTGTCAGTTCCACCGAGCACCCATCCTCACCTACCTTGAGCATTGGGTGAGCGATACTGAGGTGGAGTACCATGTGGAAGTGATCGTGAAGGAAAACGATCCTCCCACAAGTTGGTTCTTCGAAGGACCCCAGATGGCGACACTACCACTTGCTGTCGAGGCTGCTGCACTCAAGGCATTAACCCGTCTCCGCGAGCTTCTTCCGGAGATGGCAGCCAAGATGGCAACTCGCTTCTTACCTTACCGGAAGGAAGGTGACGAAGAAAGCAGCGCACTAGCCCCTCCACTGAAGGAAGGACTCTCGCTTCGGTTCCAGACCTACTTCAGTCTATGTGCCGACAGCTTGGCACAAGACTTGGCCTCGGAATCAATGAAGCTTCGAGAAGAACTTTACAAGAGCAAGGCACTCCTTCGTCGAGCTCAAGAGAAGGCAAACAGGATCAAGAAGGAAGGAGCACCTTCTGGACAATCCGCTATCGCATATCGAGGCGGGAGGCCCTCCGAGGATGTATCTTCCAAGGGTGAAGAACCACCTCGGCGACGCCGGATGACAGCAAGGGAATACTGCAAGCTTTTCCCTGCACCACCGTCGAAGCACCATCGTATCCAACTCCTCCACTCCCCCACTCCCTCAAGCGACAAGGGAGCACAGACAGATGAAGACAAGGAGGAAGACCCAGAAGAGCCGGAATATGCGACTGAGCATTCCGCCGCTTAGGCATTATTCGCTACTCGGATATGCCCGTTGTAACCCCTACGGTAGGATAGGTCGTGTAACCCCTATGCGCAGTCGAGTCCTTGTATGGTTCATATGAAACCATCTAGTGTTTGCTTTTGTTGTGTCTGGGTGTATGTCGTATTCTTCCTTCGGGAATATGAAAACGACTACATCACCCATTTGGATTTTACTGGATGTGTTTTGGCCTCTCGGCCCTTGCATGATTTGATTTAGTGTCACACCCACCCCCTTACTAGGCACCCATCTATCTTGCTTTCCCTCTTCCGAGTCATGAGACCTTTTACCGCTCCAACAGGATGCCTGTTGTAACTCGTACTGGTACCTCGACCCAGTAGCCCGAAGCCGGAGCATCCTCTCAGCCAGAGGCAGGCCACGACCAAACCAACGACCAAGCTCCACCACCACCTCCTCCAAGCATGGACATGGCTCAGCTTCTCCAAGCTTTCCGAGAGGAACGCCAAGCCAACACTGCAGCTATTCAGCTTATTGCTCAAGCTGTCACCAACAACCGCCAGCCGGCGGGGAATGGCAATGGACGTTCCACGTTGGCAGAGTTCAAGAAGCATGCACCGCCAACCTTCATCGAGACTGCTGAACCCCTGGATGCAGATGACTGGGTCCGTTCCGTTGAGGAAATCCTGGAACTAGTCGGATGCACCGAAGATCGCGAGAAGGTGGCTTATGCAGCCCACTGCCTCAGGGGAACTGCTAGAGCTTGGTGGGATGGATTCAAGGTCATGCATGCTGAACAAGACATCACTTGGGTGAACTTCAAGGCAGAATTCCGCAAGGCCCACATTCCTTCCGGAATCATGGCTATCAAAAAGCGTGAGTTCCGAGCCCTGAAGCAAGGAAGTGGCACTGTCAAGGAGTACATGCAGAAGTTCAGTATTCTGTCATGGTATGCCCCTGAAGATGTCAGCACTGATGCTGCCAAAAGGGAGCGCTTCATGGAAGGCCTTAATCAGACTCTGCAATACTCGCTTGTCGTGTGCGACTGCCCGTCTTTCCCTGACCTGGTGAACAAGGCACTTATGCTTGAAGACAAGCGGCGTGCTTTGGAAGACACTCGCAAGTGCAAGTTGGCCAGTAAGGGAAGTTCCAGCAACCAGAAGCCTCGTCCGTGGCAGTCAGCCCCGGCCAAGCCCACCTATCAGCAGCCAAGAGCTCCTGCACCTCGTGCCAATCCTCAGCCTCAGCAGTATGCCAACCCCAGGCCAGCTTTCAACCCCAATACCAGTGGTGGCAACAAGATCAACACTCCAAACCAAGTCACTTGCTTTGGATGTGGTCAGCCCGGACACATCTCAAGGGTGTGCCCCAACAAGAACCCTGAGGCCCCGCGCCCCAATGCGCAGAACCAGGGACAAGGCCGTGGAATGCCACCAAGGAACCCAGCTCCCCGCAATCCACCAAACTATGGGAAGGGGCGTGTGAATCACGTCACTGCTGAAGAAGCCCAGGAAGACCCGGATGTCGTGCTGGGTACGTTCCTTGTCAACTCAGCACCTGCAACTGTCTTGTTTGATTCTGGAGCAACGCATTCATTTGTCACTCAAAGATTTGCATTAAAAAGTGGCATGACCCCTACACCCCTGAATAACCCTATGGTGGTACAAACCCCTGGAGCCGAGATGAGAGCCAAGATAGGCTGTAAAGGAGTCAGTATTACCATTAACGATGTAGTTTTCCTAGCAGACCTTATCATCCTGAGATCGCAAGGCTTGGATGTGATCTTAGGGATGGATTGGCTCAGCAAGCACCAAGGCTTGTTAGACTGTGCCAATCGGACAGTCACTGTGACCAATGACCAAGGAGTCGAAGTCAAGTTTGCCCCCAACTCCTCTTCCGCTCAAGCCGCTAAAGTCAACTGTCTGTCTGAGTTGGGCTAGATCAAGTACCGGTGGTATGTGAGTATCCTGATGTCTTTCCGGATAAACTATCGGGAATGCCCCCTGACCGTGACATTGAGTTCATCATCGAGCTTGTGCCCGGAGCAGGACCCATCTATAAGAAGCCTTATAGAATGGGGACGGAAGAATTAGCCGAGTTGAAGAAGCAGCTAGAAGAGCAGCTAAGGAAGGGATTTATCCGCCTGAGTGCCTCCCCTTGGGGATCTCCTGTTCTGTTTGTGGCAAAGAGGGACAGTACCATCCGCTTATGCATTGATTATCGTTCCCTCAATGAAGTTACAATCAAGAACAAGTACCCACTTCCCAAGATCGAACATCTGTTTGATCAGCTCAGCGGAGCCAAGGTATTCTCCAAGATTGACCTCAGATCTGGGTATTACCAGCTGAAGATCAGACCCCAAGATATTCCGAAGACGGCATTCGTAACCAGATATGGCCTGTACGAGTGCACGGTCATGTCTTTTGGGTTAACCAATGCCCCAGCTTATTTCATGTATCTCATGAATAAAGTCTTCATGGAATATTTGGACAAGTTTGTTGTTGTCTTCATTGATGACATTCTTGTGTTCTCGAAGTCGGAGGAAGAGCATGAGCAGCACCTGAGGATGGTCCTAGACAAGCTTCGTGAGCACCAACTGTATGCCAAATTCAGCAAGTGTGAGTTCTGGCTGCATAAAGTTGGATTCTTAGGTCATGTCTTGACCGAGGAAGAATTATCTATTGATCCTGCAAAAATCGAAGCTGTGACCCAATGGCAATCTCCAACGACCGTCAAGGAAGTCAGAAGCTTCCTCGGATTAGCGGGCTATTACCGCAAGTTCGTGGAAGGATTCTCTAGCATTGCACGACCAATGACTCAGCTCCTCAAAAAGGACAAGAAGTTCGAGTGGACGCCAAAATGCGAAGAGAGCTTCCAAGAGCTCAAGAAGAGGTTGACCACCGCCCTAGTTCTGGCAACACCTGATATTCACAAGGAGTTCGTGATATATTGTGATGCCTCTCGAACCGGATTGGGAAGCGTTCTGATGCAAGAAGGCCGCGTCATAGCATACCTCTCCAGGCAGCTACGACCCCATGAGGAGAACTACGCTACTCATGATCTTGAGCTAGCGGCTGTAGTTCATGCCTTGAAGACATGGCGGCATTACCTCCTAGGGAAACGGTGTGAGATTTACACAGACCACAAAAGTCTGAAGTACATTTTCACCCAAAAGGAATTGAACATGAGGCAGCGGAGATGGTTGGAACTCATCAAAGATTATGACCTCAGTGTTCAGTATCACCCTGGGAAGGCTAACGTGGTGGCCGATGCCTTAAGCAGGAAGGCTTGCTCCTTGAATGTCGTCATTCAGGAAAGGCAGCCAACCTTGTTTAAGGAGATCGAACAATTCAGTTTGGAATTGGTCACCCCCGGATATCTGGATCATTTGGAAGTCAGACCGACCCTGCTGGACGACGTAAAGAAGGCTCAAGATGGACACGCAAGCATCAAAGGCATAAAGAAGAAGATGAAGCTGGGCAAGGCCCCAGGATTCTCCGAAGACGAGCACGGGATTGTTTGGTACCAAGGTCGTCTCTGCGTACCAAACAACACCGAGCTGAAGACGCTGATTCTGCAAGAAGCCCACGACACTCCGTATTCCATCCACCCCGGAGGAACCAAGATGTACCAAGATTTGAAGGCACGATTCTGGTGGCACGGTATGAAGAGAGAGATTGCAACCTATGTTGCAAAGTGTGATGTGTGCCAAAGGGTCAAGGCTGAGTATCAGCGACCTGCTGGATTGGTTCAACCACTCAAGGTTCCTGAGTGGAAGTGGGATAAAGTCGGAATGGACTTCAACACTGGATTACCAAGGTCGAATAGAGGACATGACTCTATCTGGGTCATAGTCGATCATTTGACCAAGGTGGCTCATTTCATTCCTGTCAAGACTACCTACTCAGGCAACCAGCTGGCAACTCTCTATATCAACCGAATCGTAAGTCTTCACGGTGTTCCCAAGGAGATTGTGTCAGATCGAGGCACCCAGTTCACTTCAAGGTTCTGGAAGAGATTCCAAGAGGCCTTGGGAACCAAATTGTCTTTCAGCACAGCTTTCCACCCACAGACCGGAGGACAGACTGAGCGAGTCAATCAGATTCTCGAAGACATGCTTCGAGCCTGTGTCCTGGCGTATGGAGCCAAGTGGGAAGACTGTCTCCCTTTTGCCGAGTTCTCCTATAACAACAGTTACCAGTCAATCCTTCAGATGGCACCATTTGAGGTGTTGTACGGACGCAGATGCCGCACACCCCTCAATTGGTCAGAGACTGGAGAAGGGCTAGTCTTTGGACCGGATATTCTCTGCGCAGCAGAAGAGCAAGTCCAACTAGTCAGAGAGCGATTAAAGGCAGCCAAGTCAAGGCAGAAGAGTTATGCTGACACTCGACGCCGAGACATGAGTTTCCGTGTCGGAGATCATGTGTACCTGCGGGTAACTCCTCTGAAGGGAACCAAGCGTTTCCACGTCAAGGGGAAGCTCGCGCCAAGGTTCATTGGCCCTTTCAAGATCACCGACCGACGAGGAGAAGTGGCTTATCAGTTGGAACTACCACCTGAGCTATCCGATGTGCACAATGTATTCCATGTGTCACAACTCCGGAAATGTCTCCAGGTTCCAGACAAGCCCAGTCTCTACAAGGATGTGGATCACCAAGCCATTGAACTGCAGCCTGATTTGACCTACCGCGAGAAGCCCATTCGCATTCTGGACGAAGCAGAATGACGTACGCGGAGTCGTACCATCAAGTACTTAAAGGTCCAGTGGAGCAACCACACCGAAGCAGAAGCAACCTGGGAACGAGAAGACTACCTTAGATCCGAGTTTCCCGACCTCTTTTAAGCCCTAGTTTAGGAATCTCGGGGACGAGATTCTTGTAAGGGGGGTAGGTCTGTCACACCCTGCATTTTGTAACATGTTATTTGTATCTTTGGAGCATGAAAATTTGGACCAGCAAAATTTTTTAGCATCATTTGGCTTTTATTTGGAATTGAGTTTTCTCCATTTGCTTTTTCATGTGCTCATTAAAGTCAACTATGATCTCTTGTAGATTTCATCTCTATACTCAAAACTTCTGCCCAATGATCATGCCAAGTGTTATATAACAGTATAGTATTTTCTTACAAAATTAATTTGGCCAAAAAGTATTTTATAAATTTAGTTTTCCAAAAACCCCTGAATTGAGATTTGCACTGCAAGTACTTGATTTAGGGTGTGAAAATTATTTCAAAAGGTTTATTTGAGACCTAGTAGTCATAGGACTCCCAGAAACCAAAAAGGTATAATTTTAAAAGTTATTTTCCTATTTTATTTAAAAGCTTTTTCTTAAGGCCAGAAATGGTCTTTAATAGGGGAAAATTATTTAACTGTTTCAAAAATATTTGCCAAAATTCAAAGAGACTCAGAGGACATATATTGTCCATATATAAGAGTTTCAACACTTGGTCATGTTCAAAATAATGGGCTAAACCCTCTAAAACCCTTTCTGGATATTTCAAGCTTTTGAAATATTTACAAAGGAAACTTTCTCCAAAAACTCCAGGGAAATTCTATCATGTCATATATGACATATTTGATGATCTTGCCAAGTCCCATGCCTTGGGAAGCAAGAAAACCTCCTCAAACCCCTTCATAACCATTATGTCCATATTTGAAGTTTGAGCAACTTTACATTGCCAAACTTGTCCAAATGCTCTCAAACTTGGTGCACATGCTAGAATGGCCTAATAAGGCACCTAGACCAAATGGCACAAGAATTTGAAAAGAGCAACTTGATCAGATCACCTCAAAACCCTTTCTGTTCAAATACAAATTTGAACAACTTTACATTACCAACTTTTTATCTGGAGCTTCAAACTTTGTGGGCATGATCAATACCCCAAATGATGATGCTACACCTAGTGGTGCATCAAGGGGAGATGATTAGCTTGACTCAATCAAGATGAAACTGTTTCTGTTGATTTCTAGGGTTCACCAAAGTTACATTGGCTAGTTTCTCCAAATGAGCCCAAATTTGGTGAAGCACCCTATTTTCTCATGTCTTTCAACCCTGTCAAGTGCCATGTCAAGTGGAATTCATTTACTTGACCAAACACAGATCAAACACCTTCTGCAGAATTTCTAAAACCTCCAATTTGACCACTTTCACTTTTCTCCATGGCCTCAACTTCTTACCACAGGCTCATTGAGTTACCAGCTACCTCCAGTAACTCCCCCAGCACCTCAGCTCCATGATTGAAGGGTGAAACCCCTGTTTTACCTTGCTGTACAGTAGGTTTCCACCATTTTTACCAGCCCTCTTCCTCTCTCTCTGCATCCCCAGGGCATCCAAGGCCTTAGGCCCTTTCTTTACTCCTCCCACAACGCGCTAGACACTGTTGGACACGCTGGTTTGGACCAAACCGGCGAGAGCGCGGCGATGCCAGTCAAACGCATGCTCTGGAGCGCGCAACAGTGCCCTCCGCACGCTGGCTCCAGCCAATCGCCGATCCCCGACAGCCTCAGGCCTCCCCCTCGCGCCAGTCGAGGCGCCTCGATGTCCGCGACCTCCCCGGCGCTGTCCCCCCTCCTCCTGCGCCCTCCAGTGAACATCGTCGCACGCGCACCGGCCGCCCGCTTCGGCCATTCTTCTGCCTCACACGCGCGCGCGCCTCTGACGCTTCCCCGCTCCTCTTATCCCCTCAGCTGGACGTGGAGCTAGTCCACGGACCTCCCCGGCGTGTTCCCAGGCTCCAGAACCCTCCCTAGCCTCGCCTGCAACCTCGCCGGCGCACGGGTCCACGGTGAACCACGGGCGCGGCTATATAAGGCCCTCCCGAGCTTCTCCAACACCACCACAAGCCTCACACCACTCCACTGATCCCCCCAGCACCTCCAGTTCAACCCCAGGACGCCCCAGTGCACGGGATCGACCGGAGCTCCGCCGCGTCGGGCCGCCGGCGATCTCATGGTACGGGCCTTCCCTGCTCCTCCTTCCACCCGTTTCGGAACCGCCGCACCTCACTGACTCTTTCCCCCTCGTTTCCCCTCTCTGTTGCAGTCGGAAACGGCCGCAGCACCCACCCTCCGACGAGCTTCTGCCGCCCCACCTCGTCGCCGGCGAACCAGGCCTCCCCGCCGTGCCGCACTACCACCACTGCAACCGCGACACGACGCTGGTCACGTTCCTGCCCTCCGTTGCCGTCGCCGTGGCCGGAGTCCTCGCCGGTGAGCTCGCTGTCGCCGTGGCCGCGGGGTTAGAGATGACAGGCGGGCCCCGCCTGTCATCCCCCCACCTCTCTCCCCCTCCTCTGTGCCGCTGACCCACGGGCCCCGCCCGTCAGGTTTGAAAACCTGACGCGCGCGCGCTGGCTCCCGTGCGGCTGGGCCAGTCCGTCTGGGCTGTGCACTGTGGCCCCCTCTGGCCCAGTGCACAGGACCCTTTTTCATTTTTCTTTTATGTTGATGTTTTAAACATTTATACAGAAAAGAATATTGATCCAAATTAAATAATTCCAACTCCTAAAATCTTGTAATATTCCAACCTATTTAATGGTACTACTTTCACTCAAATCCATGGAACTTTGATGTACTGTTCAAATATAAATTCAAATTTGGGCAGTAATACTCCTGTTCAAAAATCAATCTATTCCATTCTGTAACTCCAAAACTCCAACTAAGATTTTTCCCCATCTTAGAAATCCCTCTAGTATTTTACAAAAATGAGTTGACATTTTTCTGAGCACTTTGATTTTTCTGTTTTATTTGTATTCTTATTTTTCCGTGGATATTATGCGACGTATAGATCCTGTATTTGACGAAGTTGCTGTGGAAGAAGAAGGAGAAGGATTTGAAGACTTTGAAGACCAAGCCAATCCAGGCAAGTAGCCCTTTGACCATGATACACTTGTTCTTCGGAACCCGTTTGTTTCCGATGCATGATGATTAGGGTTACGATGGTAACCTAGATGAACCACCACATGATGCATGCTTTATTGTTGATCTTGCTATATGCTAGATGACATGCAATAGGTGGTCATGATGCTTATATGATGCATGACATGATCTTGATCTTGCTATGTGCTAGATGACATACATATGGTTAGTGGTTATGATTAGTGATGCATGAGTGACATGAACCTTCATGGTTGAAGTCTTTGCATAAAACCCCGTCGGGTGCCATTTATGCCCGAGGGAGATGATGATGATGAGTTGGGTGACCACTTGATTACGAAGTGGTGTGCCAAGGCAAGTGTGTGTGTGTTTTTTTTCAAACGGATTGGTTGAAGTTGCGACCGTTATTCCAACCATACATGTGCAACCACACTACCCCTTATGGGACGGGGCTTTATTGATTAGTTAGGTCGATACTAGCATGGTGCCCGCATTACTAGTGACGGGAAGACTTGAGGTCTTTCTCGGGACGGGGTCGTGCTTGGATAGACGACCATGACTGTTTTCACAGGGCACCGGACACACCGTTGGTCCCTTCGGGTACGCGTGAACATTGAAATTAGGGCAAGTCCCGTGATCTATTGTTTGTACCCGAGGGCCGTGTGCCAACGAGTGGACTCTATGTTAGTGTCGTCTAAAGAAAGATAATGACCGGGTGCTTACCCCGGGTACTTGAGGTACCGCGGGTCGTGGATGACACGGAAGTTCCCCGAATCTTGTGGGTAAAGTGTACAACCTCTGCAGAGTGTCAAACTATTCGAATAGCCGTGTCCACGGTCATGGACAGTTGGGTAACCGCTCTTGGGCTACGTCCAATGTTTGTGAAACCATGCGTGTGTATGTGAGTCAAGGTGGTGACTTGACTCGATGAGATGAATCATATTCATGTTGATGTCGGTAACCTGTCTTCGAGGTTACGCGAGGTTATTGATGCATAAACTTGATGGTAGAATATTTGTTCTAGCCTTGCTAGATTGATCATTGTTATTCAAATGCACTGTTACTTTAAACCACATCATGGGTTGCTTGCGAGTACATTCAAAGTACTCATTGGCTTGCCACTGGTTATTTAATTGGCCAGGCATCGAAGAGCAGGATTATGAGGAAGAATTCTTTGGAGACGAACATGCGAACTAGGATGCTATCCCAGTCAGAATGCCTGTAGGGTTAAGGCAGATGGCATGGGTTCTACCCGTTTATCGAAGACTTCCGCTATTTGAGTTATTTGCTATTCAGCCCGTGTGGCTCTATCTATGTAATACTTGGCCATAATGGCCTTAATTCGTGTAAGACTATTTGTATGGATGTAAGACTCTTGTTATTTCAGCTTCTGTGTGTTCAGTGAGCATTGATCTCTGGGATCACTGTACACGTGCATTCGGTGATCTCGACTTCTAAGTCGGGGTCCCCACAGAGAGAAAATGATGAAGGGGGGAGACAAAAAAGGTGTGAAAGGCTCACATCAATGAGGACAATCATAGGCGAGAGAAAGCCAAATGATAGATATGATGTGAGGAGTAGGGATTGCCATGCAACGGATGCACATATGAGCTAAGGTAAGCTCTCCAATAGAACTAGTGGGGGTGCATCCAACTTGCTCGCTCAAGAAGACCTAGAGCTCTTTTGAGGAGGCTCATCATTGGAATATACAAGCCAAGTTCTATAGTGTGAAGGTCCCCACATAGCTATATGCATGAATGATAATCTCTATGGAGTACAAGGTATAAGATGGAGTACGAGTGTGGATCTCTCAAAAGGAATAGTAGTGTGCCCCCTTCTCTCTTTTTATTTCTTTTTCTCTTTTTTCTATTTTTTTTATTTTTTTTTTGTGGCCTCAATGGCTCTTTCTATCTAACTCTCATTTGTCCTCTTTGGGATCTTTTGATTTTGTCCTCTTTGGGATCTTTTCCTCACTTTAGGGGCAACACTCTATATATTACAAGAAGTATAGAAGATCTTTCACACTTTACAAAAGTACTCAACATAAAGAAGATGAAACTATCATGATGTATGCAAATGTATGCCTCTGCCGGTGTAGCAGGAAATGCAATGATACTAGCGCGTCATTTAGCAATGATTAGGGCAAGGCCCAACTAGCATGCGGCTCATCGATCAAGCAAAAGCATGTATGACATGAAGATCAAGTCATGAGAGGATGGATGTTGCATGGCAATTATCTCGGAAAGGCTATGGAAATGCCTTGATAGGTAGGTATGGTGGCTGTTTTGAGGAAGGATATAATGAGGCTTATGATGACAGAGCGTATTGTGCCAAGGATTTGGATGCACCGGCGAAGTATGCGCCAACTCTCAAGGTGAGAAAGGGCAATGCACGGTACCGAAGAGGCTAGAAAAATATGGCTAGGTGGAAGTGTCAACTTTCGAATACTCACATTAGTCCGAAGAACTCATGCACTTATTATCGGTAACTCTCAATCTAATTAGGAGGTTCACAAAGAGACAAGTACCCCGAGGAGGGGTGTATGGGGGTTTGGTTATCCTTGCGCATCCTCGACACATGGTACCTGAGTGTACTCTAATATTCGATCCCTCCAAAGATTAGTGATCCATCTAGTAGCTAAAGTTCTCAACTATTTTGTAGGTTTTCGAAAATAAACACGGATTGCCCAAAATATGACATCTATCACTAATAGTCTAAAGCTCTTGACACCAAAAGTTCAGACATTACTCATGGCAATACCTCAAAACTATTGCAAGTTACTACTAAAATTAAATAGCAACCTCAATTACCTACTTTAAGTTAAGACACACAACTCAGTGCAACAGGCAAACTCTCTTAACAAGATAAACATGAAAACTCAAGAGAGTTCAGCAACCAACTAAACAAAAGCTCTTTAAAAATAAAAGCATCAAAACTAAGAGCTAAACATGACAGCATCTATGGAAAGACAAAGAACACACACAGCAAAGATAAGCATGAAAATCCTATGTTGTGTTCTAGGTTGAAGTGGAGCGTGTTTCTCTCCCACACAAAGAAAGCCTGGTTCTAACTTGTTATGAACAGCAAGCAAAGCTAAAGAAAACTAAAAAAAGGAAACTAAGAGCAAGACGCTCCAAGCATAGCACATAACGCATGAAGTGATATATAGTGGAACGAAAGACGAACTGATAATTGTTGATGGAGAAGGGGATGCATGGGGGCATCCCCAAGCTTAGACGCTTGAGTCTTCTTGTATATTTCTTGGGGGTGCACGGGGGCATCCCCAAGCTTGAGCGTTTGACCCTCCTGAATCTTCTTTTATCATCTTCCCTCGCACACTTGAAAACTCCCTTCATACATAACTCATCATAATCTGATTAGCGAGGTTAGTACCCACAATAAAATAATTTTTCCCTACTGGAAATAAAAATAATCTTGAAGAGCTACTGTTTCTCAAGATTGCCAAAAGGTTTTTGCAAAGAAAAAGCAAGCTCAAGGTTTGCAAAACGAAGAAAAGGCAAAACAGGGCAGAATCTGTGAAAAACAGACCAACAGGTAGTAAATAATTTTTTCGGGGCACTTCTGCAACTCAAATAAAAAAACTCAGAACAGACGCTCGAAAGCCAATTGTATAGAGCACGCTGTCAAAACAATTCAGATCAAAAAAGATGATCTGGTGATTTTGTTCGAATTTTTCTGTCCAAGGACAGAATCTGTTTTCTGGACAGCACGTCACAACTTTTGAACTTTCTTGCAATCGGAGGCTAAACTTGGCACAAAGCTGAAAAGAAAAGATACAATGATGATGCTAGTGTAGTAACAAACATGAAGACACAACAAAAGCAAAATAAAACCTAATTCGTTGTGGGCTGCCTCCCAAAAGCGCTTTCTTTTATGCATTTAAGCTAGGCATGATGCAAAAAGAGAAGATCAAGTTTTATCAAGAGTAAGAGAATAGCTAGCCCGTGTAACGGACTCAAAAGGCAACTTAATATTCTTTCTAGGGAAGTGTTCCATCCCTTTCTTGAGAGGGAATTGGAATTTTATATTCCCCTCTTTCATGTCAATGATAGCACCAACGGTGCGAAGAAAAGGACGTCCCAAAATAATTGGACATGAAGGTTCACATTCAATATCCATAATAGTAAAATCAATGGGAACATAATTGTCATTGACAATGATAAGAACATCGTCGATCTTCCCCAAAGGTTTCTTTACGAAAGAATCAACAAGACGAACACCAAAAGAACAAGGATCAAAAGGTTTCAATTCAAACATATCATACATTCTTTTGGGCATAACGGAGGTACTAGCTCCAACATCACATAAAGCATAGCAAGAGAAGTTATTCAACTTAATTTTAATCATAGGATCCCAACTATCTTCTAGCTTTCTAGGTATGGAGGCTTCTACGGTTGAGGTCATAGCATCACCATTAATAGGTCCAATGGGACTAGGAGTGCATTGGGTGCTAAGAGTTTGGATATCCTAAACAACTTGGATAGTAGCAACAGTGTGGTGGGTAGGAAGGCTCTTAATTCTAACTTTTTCCTCCTTTTCTCTAGCCCATCTCTTTTTAAGTTTAGCCATCATCCTAATGTTTTCATTAATTTGCACTTGAATATCATTCATAGGAGTGGTCTTCCTCTCCTCAAGAGGAGAAGTTCTAATTTTAAGCAACTCTACCTCATGGGCTAAATTGTCTACCTTCGAAGAGAGATTATCTAGTTTGTCTAGTTTTTCTTCTACACTCTTATTGAAGGCCTTTTGGGTAGTGATGAAGTCTTTAAGCATAATCTCTAGTTCAGAGGTGGAGTTCTTGGTGCTAGGATAAGCATTGTTGTTCCCATAGGAATTAGAGGGGAACGGTCTAGGGTTGCTACCAAAATTACTCCTATAAGCATTGTTATTGAAATTGTTTCTAGAGATAAAGTTCACATCTACTTGATCTTGAGCAATCAAAGAATTTAAAGGAACATCATGAGGATCAATAGAAGATTGCTTGGAAAGTAGAGACATGATCAAGTCAACTTTTTCATTTAGGGAGGAAATCTCCTCGACAGAGTTTAACTTCCTACCTGTTGGAGCGCGTTCGGTGTGCCATTGGGAATAATTGGTCATCATCTCGTCGAGAAGCTTCGTGGCAGCACCAAGTGTAGTTGACATAAAGGTTCCTCCCGCGGCCGAATCTAACAAGATCCGTGAGGTAAAGTTCAAGCCTGCATAAAAAGTTTGGATAACCATCCAAGTAGTCCAACCATGAGTAGGGCAGTTCTTGACAAGAGATTTCATGCGTTCCCAAGCTTGGGCAACGTGTTCATTATCCAATTGTTTAAAATTCATTATGTTACTCCTTAATTGGATAATTTTAGCAGGGGGATAGTACTTCCCAATAAAGGCATCCTTGCACTTGTCCCAAGAATCTATACTATTCCTAGGCAAGGATTGAAACAAGATTTTGGCTCCTCCTCTCAAGGAGAAAGGAAAAAGCTTAAGCTTAACAATATCACCATCTACTTCTTTGTACTTTTGCATATCACAAAGCTCAACAAAATTATTTAAGTGCAAAGGAGCATCATCTCCAGCACCGGAGAATTGATCTTTCATAACTAGGTTCAGTAAAGCAGGTTTAATCTCATAAGAAGGTGCTGAAGTGGCAGGTGTAGCAATAGGCGTGCAGATAAAGTCATTGTTGTTATGACTAGTGAAGTCACACAACTTGGTGTTCTCGGTGGAACCCATAGCAGCAGCAAGCAAGATAACTATTTTTGTAATTTTTGGTAAGGGACACTAATGCAAAAACTGAAAGGTAAACTAACAAGACTAAAAAGCAAAGATAAAAGATAGCGTGCAACTCCCCTATCTTGAAGAGTGGAGTCCCCGGCAACGGCGCCAGAAACTTGCTTGATGGCTTCTCGCCCCTCGTTGGTTACCCCAAGTGGAAGGTTGAGATGTAGCGTAGCGGCAAATTTCCCTTGGCAAAGATACCAAGGATAGAATCCCGTGATACTCCGAGGGTCGACAAGTAGGTGTCAACGGTGCCAGAAACTTAGCGGTTGACGGGACCTGCACACAGATACAGATAACTTTGCTCCCAACGAGTACAGAGAGGTTGTCAATCCCTCTGGCCTTGTTGTTTACAAAGGATCAAACACAAGAGATAATAATGATAGCTATGACTGCAACTAGGAAATAAATAACAGGAAGTAAATAGAAGGTGTGATCAGCGGTGGTAATATAGACCGGGGTCCCATGATGTTCACTAGTGATGTCTCTCTCCCAAAAGACGATAAAACAGCAAAGCGAGGTAAACAAATTACAGCTGGGCAATTGACGGGATTATGTGCGCAAACCAATGCTAACTATGCTACAAAGAAAGGTAGAGGCTCAAAAGCATGGGCGGTACGCCAAGGCAAGTAGACCGAAATCCATCTGCATCTACTACTAATCATCCACCTTGAGATATCTATCTAGAACAACTCGGTGGTATTAAGTTGCGAATCCCACCCAAAGTGTAAACTCAAAGCAACAGACAACTGCATTAAAAGAACTTTACGTAAAGTAAACAATTCTTGCACCCGCAAGTACAAGCACCGTTGTTTTCTCCCTTGTGGCAACAACACATCCCCTAGACTCATGTTTCTGTCACTCAAGCTAGTCATCAGGGGGCATGAACCCATAATCAAGCATAACGCTCCCTCTTGGAGTTACTACCTACTACTTGGCCAAAGCAATAAACAGCAACGGAGAACATGCAAGAATTACTCAAGAACAAAGATATAAAAAAGGTGAATCAAATATATTACTCAAACACAATCTGAACATAGTCTCATAATCCATCAGATCCCAGCAAACTCAGCGAAGCAACAGCAGAAAGATTACATATGTGCCTCGATCATGTAGGGCAGCTCACGAGGTCTAAACCATGAAGAGCAAAGAGGGGAGGAGAACATCACATAGCTACTGACCATGGACCCATGGTCCAAGGTGGACTACTCACGACTCATCCGGGAAGCGTCCATGGTGGTGGTTCTCCCCTCCGGCAGGGTGCCGGGAAGAGTTCTCCTGATGCTCCCGATCTTGGAAGCGCTGCGGCGGCGGAACAGAGGCGAGATCGCGAAAAAGGGTTCTGTCCTCGAGGGTTTCGGGACGAGAGGGATATATATGCGAAGGGGGGCAGCCAGAGGCAGAGCAGGGGCCCCAGGTGCCCCCCTGGCGCGGCCAGGGGTGGGGCCGCGCCAGGTGGCCGCCTGGGCCTCCCCTGGCTCCCCTCTGGCCCATCTTTGGTTCTTCGCGAAGCTTCCTGTACGCTGATTTTTCCTATATTTTTCCTGGAATTTTTGGAGCACTTTTAATATGGGGGAAACCTGAAATAGAAAAACAGCAGAAAACAGGAACTGGCACTGTGGTGCACTGAGTTAATAGGTTAGTATAAATATGATCAAAAGTGCATGGAAGTGCATCAATATCATAGCAATATCACACAAAAGAAGCATGGAGCAAGCAGAAATTATAGATACGTTTTGGACGTATCACCAAATACATAAATCCACAGGTCCGAATCGCCCCTAGTAGAAACCACTACTGATCATCGGGATAGTGCACATAGTATCGGCTACGTTCTTCATCGTACTCCCAGTACAGCTCTGTGCCGTCATCTGAGTAGTTAACCATGGTACCTGCATCTGGTGTGGTAGAACCTGTGAGCCACAGAGGACTCAGCAATCTCGTTCCCGGGTAGCAAAACTATCTAAGCCTTGGGTGTGGAACAAGGCTGAAGAAATATAAAAGGTTGCAGCTGCACTAGCATGAGCTTATGTGTTAAGAGAGGGAAGAGAAGTGCCACGAGCGTCAAAGTGATCACGAAGTGATCCTATCTAAACACGTCAATCATAACCCCACCGTGTTCACTTCCCGAACCCCTTTCGGAAAATGACTGTCACGGTTACTCACGCGGGTAGTGTGTTCTGAACATGGTTTCAAGTTTTCTACAACTGGATATTAACAAATTCCCATCTGCCACATAACCGCGGGCATGGCTTTCGAAAGTTCAAAACCCTGCAGGGGTGTTCCAACTTACCCATTACAAGCCCACGATCCGCGGAGTCGCAACTCCAAGGTGGGAAGGCCCGAGTATTCTCGGAATCCCGTGCTCAAGATACTCCGACTAAGGTAAGACTAATCCAGCAAATCCTCCCGGCGTGCCGACACCCTGATAGTAGTCGCGCGTATCTCGTCTCAGGCCACGATCGGATGGGCGATGCTACAGTTTTTTACCAGCCCTCGGGTTCCCCCAAGGTGGCCCTGCAGGACCCCCAGTTTGGACCAACACTCATGTGGAGCACTGGCCCGGGTTGTTGATTAAGAAGAGGGTTTATAACTCCCTATGCAAGTTTTAGTTGTTTAGGCAAATAGAACCAATGTTGGGACTTGCTGGAAAAAGACTTAGCGCTAAGCGGTTTATCGAGGGGGTCCCATAACCCCAACCGTGTGAGGAACGCATAATCAAGGAACATAACACCTGTTTATACGGTTCCTAGGGCGGCAAGAGTGGAAGAAATCACCAAGCAAGAGGCTTAGCCTTCCACCCATTACCAATATATAGATGATTTAGTTAAGAATTTATATAGTGTGATATCCCAACAAACTTCAACATGAAGCAAGAATCTTTGAATCTTCTCCTGCAACTAGCAATGCTATAAGAGGGGCTGAGCGAAGCCTACGTAGCCAATCAAAGGTTTGCATAGGTTGGGTGGTTAGACAGATTCATGGCTACAATAGGAGGCTGACAAACAAACAGGGGCATCGAGGCAAATAAGCTAAATAGCGATACTTCTAGCAATAGGCAAAGATAGTAATGATATCTGGGTCAGGTCATCTTGCATGTCGAGTCGTCGATGGGATCGTAAGACGGCTCCTCGTTCTCAACCTCGGTAGTAACCTCGTTCTCGTACTCGGTCTCGGCTTCCGGCTCTACTCAACACAAGAACACATGAGGCACGAAATCAAATAAGGTGCAATGCGCAAACTACAGGATGCATGTATGATGCACTTAGGATGCACTGCAGTTGCACTTAGGATGCATAACATGTCAAAGTAGGAAGCACACCAGAACAACACAAGAACAAGACCATATGCTCAAGCAAGTAGGATGCAAGACAGATCTATATAGGATGCAAAATAAGGCAAGGTAGGAAGCACAGAGAAACAACATAAGAACAACAAGTTTAAATGAGGCCGGAAACTACTTAAGACAAAACCGGTAAGTCCTCATATGCATAGTTTGAAATTAGTCCAGATCTGAACAAACCTTAAGTTAAAGTTGTTAAACAGCAAGTTAACATGCATCATGATATTCTACATGAAATTCTAGTCAAGTTTCATATAAAGTTTGTTTAAATCGGCGCTACGGTCTAAAAGATATGAGCAAAACAAGATAAGCATGACAACGGTGCAAGATGCACCCAAACATCAAGCAAACATACTCCAAACATGTTAACAACATGATATTATGAATCTACATGCAAAATCACACAAGTTTCATATAGGCCACGCTCAAAATGGAGCAACGGACTAAAAGATACACCCGAAACAAGAAACAATACAAAGCTGAAATTAACAGCCACATAGCATATTTGGAGCAAGAAATATATACTCTACGGCACTCAAACATGGTGACAAGAAACATGGACATGAATTAGACATATCCTACAGCAAACAACTCCATTGGAGCAACTTCATAGGAGGCATGGATCAATAGCAACAAGCTACAACATTTTGATCATGTCACTAAAAACTTGACAGTAATATTTTATAGCAACTTGGGAGCAAGAATTAAATAAGCTACAGCACCCCAAAAGAGCAAGTTAGGGCATGGATGGATAGACAACAACATATACAACAAGGAATGATCAATGGCCACTCCAAAAATAGCATGGATTTGCCTAGGGCATCAAGCAAACATAGCACCAGGATATTACAGATTCCAGACTTAGTGAAATTTCACTAAGTGTTAAAACAGTAACATTACCATGGCATGTTTGCGAGCATGTTTAAGTCATCTTAAAGCATATCATGACAAATGGTTTGCACCACAGCAAAGAACACAAGATGGAGAATCTAAAACATATGAGCATGCGACATGGGGACAAACACATCAATAGCAACGAGCTCCTCAACTAGGCATCTCGTAACAAGTTACAAAACATAATAGCCACATGCACTTTTGCAACCAAGTTTAACATGGCAATATGAACTCTGACATGCATGCTACAGCAACCAACATGTCGATCATCGCATGATGAACATTTTGACATATCATTTGCTTCATTTGGATAAACATGCACCAAGTTATCACATCTCAACCATGGCATGAAAATAACGTTATATCAAGTAGCACTCTTGTCACGAATATTAAGACATCTAGATGGACTCAAACAAGCATGACACAATGGAACAAAATGTAGTACACATCACCACGGTCATTTTGACATATCATATGCACAAATCGGACATACACACAAAAAGATACAGGCATTACAATAAGTCATCAGACAACAAAAACACAACAGACTTAGGGAAACAAACGGGTCAACCTGCGGATCGGCTTGAACCGTGGATCGGTCAACGCGGGTCGTGGGTCGGAGCGGTTACGGGCGCGGGACCCGTTAGGGTTCGGGCAGCGGTGGAGATCTGGATCGGGCCGATCCCGTCGAGGCCGGCTGCTCCGGTGCTGGAGGCGGCCCGGCGGGGCAACCGGCGACCGTGGCGAAGGGCCCGCCGGAGGAGGCTGCGGTGCCGGCGATTGAAGAAGGGTGCGGCGGAGGGCTTCGAAGGGCGCGGCGGAGGTCGGCGCCGGCGAGCGCGGCGGCCGGCGGCGGCCGGGAGCGGAGCGGAGGGCATGGAGGCGCACGGGCCCGGAGGGCCGCGGTCGGGCCGGCGGGCCGCGGTGGGAGGCGGGGCAGCCGCGGTGACGTGTCATCCGCGGATTGGACGCGGGGGCGGCGGCGGACGTGTCCGGCGCCGGCGGACACGTCCGGCGCGCGGAGGGGTTGCGGGACGCTGAGAAAACGGGAAAAAAGAGAGGAGCTAGGGTGTGGACGCAAAAATGGAGGGGGTGGACGTTTATATAGGCACAAGGAGCTAGGAGACTCCAAATGGGGAGCGGTTTTCGGCCACGAGATCACAATTCGACGACCGAGATGATGGGAAGGGTTGTGCTGGGTTGGTGAGCTGTTGTGGAGGGGGTCTTGGGCCTCAAATAAGAGGTTCTTTTAGCCCACTAGGTTAACCGTTGGAGTACCAAACGAACTCCAAACGCGAGGAAACTTGACAGACGGCCTACACATACCAAAACAACATCGCACGACAAGTCTCGCGTCATTCCGGAAACGTTACACGGCCACACACGAAAGAAACACTCGGGGATGCCACGGGCACGTGTGAGAGCGTCGGAACTCGAAACGGACAACGGGAAGAGACGAGTGGGACCGGATGCAAGTGACAACACAAATGCAATGCAATGCACATGACAACATGACACGAATGAAATGCACACACTCACACGACAAAATGACAAAACCTGAAAAGAAGAAGAACCCGGAATGGAATTGATGAAGCCAAAGTTTATATATTGCCATACAGGGAAAGTGTTACATCTGGGGCATTACAAACTCTCCTCTACTACGAAAAGATCTCGTCCCAAGATCTAGGACTGGAAGAAGGAAGGGTACTCGGAACGAAGGTGATCTTCTCTTTCCCACGTAGCTTCTTGGTCGGTATGGTGTGACCACTTAACTTTCAAGAACTTGATTGACTTGTTGCGGGTCTTGTGCCCGGTTTCTTCAAGAATAGCAATGGGGTGCTCTCGGTAAGACAAGTCTTGTTGAAGATCAATCTCCTCGAACGGAATGGTGCGTTCAGGTGTCTTGAAGCACTTGCGGAGTTGAGACACGTGAAACACATCATGAACATTTGCAAAGTTGGAAGGGAGCTCAAGTTGATAGGCTAGATCGCCTCTTTTGCCAAGGATCTTGAAAGGGCCCATGTATCTAGGAGCAAGATTTCCTTTGATACCGAATCTTTGGGTGCCTTTCATAGGAGAAACAGGGAGATAGACATGATCACCAATGTTGAAAGCCAAATCACGGTGCTTTCCGTCATAGTAGCTTTTCTGATGCGACTGAGCGGCCTTGAGATTCTCACGTATGACGTTGCACATTTCTTCGGCTTCTGAGATCAAGTCATTGCCAAGAAGTTGACGTTCACCAGTCTCGGACCAGTTGAGAGGGGTACGGCACTTTCTTCCATAGAGGATTTCAAATGGAGCTTTGTCGGCACTTGCTTGGAAACTTTTGTTGTAAGAGAACTCGGCAAACGGAAGGCAATCTTCCCACTTCATGCCAAAAGATATGACACAGGCTCTAAGCATGTCTTCGAGGATCTGGTTCACTCTTTCGACTTGACTACTAGTCTGAGGGTGAAACGCAGTGCTGAAACGGATCTTAGTGCCCATGGCAGACTGAAAGGAGTCCCAAAACTTGGATGTGAACAAACTTCCACGGTCTGAGGAGATAACTTGAGGAATGCCATGTAAGGACACAATTCTGGAAGTGTACAACTCTGCCAGCTGAGCTGCATTGATGGATTCTTTCACTGGAAGGAAGTGAGCTACTTTGGTTAGCTTGTCAATGACAACAAAGGTAGAATCATTCCCCTTCTTGGACTTGGGAAAGCCAGTGACGAAATCCATTTCAATGTGGTCAAATTTCCACTCGGGAATAGGAAGAGGTTGGAGGAGACCGGCTGGACGTTGATGCTCTGCCTTCACTCTTCTGCAGACATCACATTCATTCACGAATTGGGCAATCTCCCTTTTCATGCGAGTCCACTAGTAAGATTGCTTGAGGTCTTGGTACATCTTGGAACTTCCAGTATGAATCGAGAGGAGGGAGTCATGTGCTTCGTTCATTATGAGCTTCCTGAGATCACCCTTGGGAACCACAAGTATGTCCTCAAAGAACAAGGTATCTCTCTCATCAACGTGATAGCACTTGTATTTGGGAGTACCCTTTGCAATACCATGTTTCACTTTCTGCACCATAGCATAAACTGAGTTGGGCCTCACGGATCTGATCTTCCAAGCTAGGAGCAACTTGAAGATTTGCAAGAAAGCCTTACGGAATAACTTGAAGGTTGAGCTTCCTGAATGCTTCTCAAAGCTCAGGCTGAAACGGCTTGATAAGGAGACTGTTGCAATATGCATTTCTGCTCAACGCATCTGCAATGACATTGGCCTTGCCAGGTGTGTATTCGATGCTTGGATCATACTCTTAGATCATCTCAACCCAACGAGTCTGGCGAAGGTTCAGGTTCGGCTGTGTGAAGATGTACTTCAAGCTCTTGTGATCGGTGAAGATGTCAACTTTTCTGCCCAACAAAAGGTGTCTCCACGTGATCAAGGCGTGTACCACAGATGCTAGCTCGAGATCATGTGTGGGTAGTTCTTCTCACTTGGCTTCAATTGACGAGAGGTGTATGCCACAATTTTCTTGTCTTGCATTAGAACACCACCAAGTCCTTGAAGAGAAGCATCACAGAATACTTCGTAGGGCTTGGACTCATCTGGAGGAGTAAGAACTAGAGCAGAGACGAGTTTTTCTTTGAGAGTTTTGAATGCCACATCACAATCCGGAGACCAGTTGTACTTGACATTCTTCTGTAACAAGTTGGAGAGAGGCTTGGCAATCTTGGAGAAGTTCTCAACGAACGTTCTGCAATAGCTAGCAAGACCAAGGAAGCTTCGGAGTTGCTTGACGTTCTGAGGAGGTTCCGAGTTGACAATGGCTTCAACTTTCTCGGGGTTGACAGAAATACCCTCAGCAGAAATGATATGGCCAAGATATAAGACCTTATCGAGCAAGAATTCGCACTTGGAGAACTTGGCATAGAACTTATGTTCACGGAGTCTGTCGAGAACCAGACGGAGGTGCTTTTCGTGATCCTCTTCATTCTTGGAGAATACCAAGATGTCATCCAGATAAACAAGCACAAATTCGTTGGTGTAGGGGAAAATGTAGTGCATCATTCTCGAGAAGGTGGGTGGAGCATTAGCGAGTCCAAAAGACATGACTGTATATTCATAGGAGCCGTAGCTTGTTCTGAATGCATTCTTGTGAATATCTTCTTCGTGTATATGGATCTGGTGATAACCCATCCGGAGATCGAGCTTTGAGAACACTTTTGCTCCTTTGAGCTGCTCGAACAATTCATTGATGTTGGGGAGCGGATACTTGTTCTTTATTGTCTTCTTGTTCAATGGCCGGTAATCAACGCAAAGGCGCTCCGTGCCATCCTTCTTCTTGACAAATAAGACACCGCAGCCCCAAGGAGAAGTGCTAGGCCTGATTAGACCCAAACGCTCTTGCTCATCGAGCTGTTTCTTCAACTCCTTCAACTCTTCAGGGGAAATCTTGTACGGACACCGGCATGCTGGCTCAGTACCAGGCTCGAGTTCAATGACGAATTCAACTTGACGATGCGGAGGCATGCCTGGAAGCTCTTCAGGGAAAACATCTTAATATTCATTGACCACCGGAATTTGAGAGATGGCATTAATCTCGCCCTTGTCATTGAGAGAGAATAGCCTGATTGTATTATCTCGAGAGGCGAAGATAATCACGTCTTCGTCGGAATGAGTAATCTTGACTTCCTTATTTGCACAATCAATGTGAGCATCATGCTGAGAAAGCCAATCCATCCCGAGAATAAGATCAATGTCAGAGTTGCCGAGAACAACCGGAGAAGCCAGAAAGCGGTAATCACCCATGCGAATAGATACATCCGGAGCATACACACTAGAATGCATTCGTCTCCCCAAAGAAATAACTGATAACTCCCTTGGCAAATCTTTGGTGACAACATTATGCTTGGTTGCAAATGGACATGACATGAATGAAAGTGATGCACCAGAATCAAATAAGACCTTTGCAGGAATAGAGTTAACCGGAAGATTACCAATTATCACATCTAAAGAATTCTCTGCTTGAGCTGCATTCATCAGATTCACTCTTGCATGCTTGGGATTGTGCTTGACAATAGCAGTGCTGACAGGTGGAGGAGGCGGAAGGCACCTTGGGTTGGGGCACTTGTTAGCATAATGACCCTTCTGAGTGCACTTGTTGCAAACCATTTCTGAGAGAGGACGGTGATAAGGAGCACTTAACTTGGAAGCTTGAAAATGGTTCTTTGACTGATTGCTTGGGTTGGGTGGGTGGGAGAAACCACGGCCACCAGAATTCTTGTTGTTGTTGTTGGGAGCTCGGATCATTGGAGGAGTTGGAAGCCAAAACTTATGTTGCTTTGCGACCACTTGAGAAGAAGAGGAGGAGTGAACGGCATCTCTGATCCTCTTTTTGGAAGCTTCCATCTTGAGCTGGGCTGCCTTTTGCTTAAGTGACATGTTATAGAATTGATTAAACTCATCAGGCTCGAACAAGGTGAGAGCTAGTTGAAGTTCGTCCTTCAGACCACCACGGAACTGATAGATCTTGCTCTTGGCATCTGGGATGTCTTTCTTGGCATAGCGGGCAAGGTTCTGGAACTTGACATTATATTGGTAGACAGAAATTGAGCCTTGCTTTAGGTTGCGGAATTTCTCACGCATACCCTCGATGACACTTGTTGGAATGTGGTGAGAACGAAAGTCCTTGCAGAAGTCACCCAAGAGATTACACGTCCCTCTCTAGAATCTTTGTACTGCTGCCTCCAATCAGCTGCTTGGTCCTTGAGTTGGAAGGCGGCAAACTTCACATAGTCCTCGGGCCTGACGTTACTACACTCGAAATGCTTCTTGATATCTGTTATCTAGTCTTCAGCATCTAGAGGGTCCACAAAGTAACTGAATGCCTTTGGTTGGTTTGCCAAGAATTGGTTGAGCGTAGCAAAGTGGGGTTGGTTGAACAAATTGCCTTGGCCTTGGTTCCCATGAGCACCTTGATTTGCTTGGTTTGCTTGAATGTTCTGCATCATTTGCAAAAGCATCTGGGTGTTCTGGTTCGTCGCTTGCATAATTGCTCTCCAGGCCTCAGACGGAGGAGGAGGTGAAGGAGGACGATCAGGAACCTCTTCACCCTTCGGGTTAGCGTTGGGAACCCTTTTAGGAGCCATCCTGAATGAGATGACAACTATTAGCCATTGATTGAAAGAAAATATAAGTTGAACCAACGGCTAGAAATTGCAACATAGTCTTCACAAGAATCATTCGAACAAGATGAACGAATAAAATTCACAGTTTAATAGTAACAACAATCTTCACGAGAATCCACTTGGGAGAATAAAAGATAAATAAAAACAACAAGGAGCAGATAGAACAAATATAAGATAGAAGCTTCGTTCGACATATTCGTGCTGAAAGCTTATGGAACGTGTTACAAAAGGGTTTTGCAATCCCCGGATCAGCATAGCCAAGGACCCTTTAAGATGCAACTCCCGATCGGAACAACGCCCATAAAACTACTTCACTCAATGTAGAACCCCAAACTCCATATCATGCATCCGTTGGAAGAATGCCTACGAGCTACTAGATGAACCCACCTATTAATTTCCGAAAGTTTCCAGTTATGCAATCAGGTGTTGGGGATACAGGGGAAGCATCGCGCACTCAACTCTAATCCTATATCCAGCTGTATCCATCCTTCAACACATAACCAGTTATTTCCGGAAACCGTTTACCTCAGACCTTCAAAACGCATCTACTATACAAGCTATGGCAATACTCCCGAACTACCTCCCCAGTACTGGGTGATGTCGGGGTTATCTTGCCACTAACCGCATGGGAGAGTTTTCGATGTCGGCCGTCTTAAGTATTCCAGAACTGCTGCGATATATTTGTGACGACAACACCTCGGAGCTCAACTCCATAGGACACTGCCACAACCCCTAACTGACAGGAGGCATCGAGAACAATGTTCTCGTCACAAAGACATCGGAACAATCAAAACAATACTCGCGAGATTCCTAAAAAAAATTGGTGAAAATTTGAGAGTAGAAGAGACAAGAGTAATCGTCAGGAGTCCTCACTAGAGTGAAAAGAGATGAGGAGCAAAAGAAATCCTACCCTTCGATATATATATAGGACTCAAAACATTTTAAGTGTGTGCCTAGACTCAACCGTCAACGATTCGATCAATCAGTGGGGGCTTCTAGCTCGGAGAAGGCTCTGATACCAACTTGTAATGCCCAGGATGGGACTATACCTCCTACGTGTCGAGGCACGACTTAAAGGTATAAGCCCATTCTGTAATGATCTCAAGTTCGGTATCTTTGCACGACTCATGTAAAAATAGGGATGAAATTGCAAAAGGATAGTTGGCTTACACTCGCCACGTCACACAATACATTACATAAGCATAACATCATCCAAATAACATCAAAACCCGACTACGGGTGAAGATCCAAAAGAAAGATACCAAATACATAAAGCCACAGGTCTGAATCGCCCCTAGTAGAAACCACTACTGATCATCGGGATAGTGCACATACTATCGGCTACGTTCTTCATCGTACTCCCAGTACAGCTCTGTGCCGTCACCTGAGTAGTTCACCATGGTACCTGCATCTGGTGTGGTAGAACCTGTGAGCCACGGAGGACTCAGCAATCCCGTTCCCGGGTAGCAAAACTATATAAGCCTTGGGTGTGGAACAAGGCTGAAGAAAGATAAAAGGTTGCAGCTGCACTAGCACTAGCTTATGTGTTAAGAGCGAGAAGAGAAGTGACACGAGCATCAAAGTGATCACGAAGTGATCCTATCTAAACACGTCAATCATAACCCCACCGTGTTCACTTCCCGAACCCCTTTCGGAAAATGACCGTCACGGTTACTCACGCTGGTAGTGTGTTCTGAACATGGTATCAAGTTTTCTACAACCGAATATTAACAAATTCCCATCTTCCACAAAACCACGGGCACGGCTTTCGAAAGTTCAAAACCCTGCAGGGGTGTTCCAACTCAGCCCATTACAAGCCCACGATCCGCGAAGTCGAAACTCCAAGGTGGGAAGGCCCGAGTATTATCGGAATCCCGTGCTCAAGATACTCCGACTAAGGTAAGACTAATCCAGCAAATCCTCCAGGCGTGCCGACACCCTGATAGTAGCCGCGCATATCTCGTCTCAGGCCACGACCGGATGGGCGATGCTACAAGTTTTTACCAGCCCTAGGGTTCCCCCAAGGTGGCCCTGCAGGACCCCCAGTTTGGACCAACACTCATGTGGAGCACTGGCCCGGGTTGTTGATTAAGAAGAGGGTTTATAACTCCCTATGCAAGTTTTAGTTGTTTAGGCAAATAGAACCAATGTTGGGACTTGCTGGAAAAAGACTTAGCGCTAAGCGGTTTATCGAGGGGGTCCCATAACCCCAACCGTGTGAGGAACGCATAATCAAGGAACATAACACCGGCTTATACGGTTCCTAGGGCGGCATGAGTGGAACAAATCACCAAGCAAGAGGCTTAGCCTTCCACCCATTACCAATATATAGATAATTTAGTTAAGAATTTATATAGTGTGATATCCCAACAAACTTCAACATGAAGCAAGAATCTTCGAATCTTCTCCTGCAACTAGCAATACTATAAGAGGGGCTGACCGAAGCCTACGTAGCCAATCAAAGGTTTGCATAGGTTGGGTGGTTAGACAGATTCATGGTTACAATAGGAGGCTGACAAACAAACATGGGCATCGAGGGAAATAAGCTAAAGAGCGAGACTTCTAGCAATAGGCAAAGATAGTAATGATATCTGGGTCAGGTCATCTTGCCTGTCGAGTCGTCGATGGGATCGTAAGACGGCTCCTCGTTCTCAACCTTTGTAGTAACCTCATTCTCGTACTCGGTCTTGGCTTCCGGCTCTACTCAAGAACACACGAGGCACGAAATCAAACAAGGTGCAATGCGCAAACTACAGGATGCATGTATGATGCACTTAGGATGCACTGCAGATACACTTAGCATGCATAACATGTCAAAGTAGGAAGCACACCAGAACAACACAAGAACAAGACAATATGCTCAAGCAAGTAGGATGCAAGACAGATCTATATAGGATGCAAAACATGGCAAGGTAGGAAGCACAGAGAAACAACATAAGAACAACAAGTTTAAATGAGGCCGGAAACTACTTAAGACAAATCCGGTAAGTCCTCATATGCATAGTTTGAAATTAGTCCAGATCTGAACAAACCTTAAGTTAAAGTTGTTAAACAGCAAGTTAACATGCATCATGATATTCTACATGAAATTCTAGTCAAGTTTCATACAAAGTTTGTTTAATTCGGAGCTACGGTCTAAGAGATATGAGCAAAACAAGATAAGCATGGCAACGGTGCAAGATGCACCCACACATCAAGCAAACATACTCCAAACATGTTAACAAGATTATATTATGAATCTACATGCAAAATCACACAAGTTTCATATAGGGCACGCTCAAAACGGAGCAACGGACTAAAAGATACCCCCGAAACAAGAAACAATGCAAAGCTGAAATTAACAGCCACATAGCAACTTTGGAGCAAGAAATATATACTCTACAGCACTCAAACTTGGTGACAATAAGCATGGACATGAAGTAGACATATCCTACAGCAAATAACTCCATTGGAGCAACTTCATAGGAGGCATGGATCAATAGCAACAAGTTACAACATTTTGATCATGACACTAAAAATCTGACAGCAATATTTTATAGCAACTTGGAAGCAAGAATTAAATAAGCTACAGCAACCCAAAAGAGCAAGTGAGGGCATGGATGGATAGACAACAACATATACAACAAGGAATGATCAATGGCCACCCCAAAACTAACATGGATTTGCCTAGGGCATCAAGCAAACATAGCACCAGGATATTACAGATTCCAGACTTAGTGAAATCTCACCAAGTGTTAAAACAGTAACATTAGCATGGCATGTTTGGTAGCATTTTTAAGTCATCTTATAGCATATCATGACAAATGGTTTGCACCACAGCAAAGAACACATGATGGAGAATCTAAATCATATAAGCATGCGACATGGGGACAAACACATCAATAGCAACGAGCTCCTCAACTAGGCATCTCGTAACAAGTTACAAAACTTAACAGCCATATCCACTTTTGCAACCAAGTTTAACATGGCAATATGAACTCTGGCATGCATACTACAGCAACCAACATGTAGAGCATCTCATGATGAACATTTTGACATATCATTTGCTTCATTTGGATAAACATGCACCAAGTTATCACATCTCAAACATGGCATGAAAATAACAAGTAGCAGCAGTTTATATCAAGTAGCACTCTTGTCACGAAGATTAAGACATCTAGATGGACTCAAACAAGCATGACACAATGGAACAAAATGTACTACACATCACCGCGGTCATTTTGACATATCATATGCACAAATCATACATACACACAAAAAGATACAGGCATTACAATAAGTCATCAGACAACAAAAACACAACGAACTTAGGGAAACAAAAGGGTCAACCTGCGGATCGGGTTGCACCGCGAATCGGTCAACGCGGGTCGCGGGTCGGAGCGGTTACGGGCGCGGGACCCGTTAGGGTTCGGGCAGCGGTGGAGATCTGGATCGGTCCGATCCCGTCGAGGCCAGCGGCTCCGGTGCTGGAGGCGGCCCGGCGGGGCAACCGGCGACCGGTGGCGAGGGGCCCAGCGGCTAGGGGGCCGTTGGAGGAGGCCGCGGTGCCATCGATTGAAGAAGGGCGCGGCGGAGGGCTTCGAAGGGCGCAGCGGAGGTCAGCGCGGCCGGCGCCGGCGAGCGAGCGGCCGGCGGCGGCCGGGAGCGGAGCGGAGGGCGCGGAGGCGGACGGGCCCGGAGGGCCGCGGTCGGGCCGGCGGGCCACGGTGGGAGGCGGGGCAGCCGCGGTGAAGTGGCATCTGTGGATTGGACGCGGGGGCGGCGACGGACGTGTCCGGCGCCGGCGGACACGTCCGGCGCGCGGAGGGGCTGCGGGACGCTGAGAAAACGGGAAAAAAAAAAGAGGAGCTAGGGTTTGGACGCAAAAATGGAGGGGGTGGACGTTTATATAGGCACAAGGAGTTAGGAGACTCCAAATGGGGAGCGGTTTTCGGCCACGCGATCACAATTCGATGACCGAGATGATGGGAAGGGTTGTGCTGGGTTGGTGGGCTGTTGTGGAGGGGGTCTTGGGCCTCAAAGAAGAGGTTCTTTTAGCCCACTAGGTTAACCGTTGGAGTACCAAACGAACTCCAAACGCGACGAAACTTGACAGGCGGCCTACATGTACCAAAACAACATCACACGACAAGTCTCACGTCATTCCGGAAACGTTACACGGCCACACACGAAAGAAGGACTCAGGGATGCCACGGGCACGTGTGAGAGCGTCGGAACTCGAAACGGACAACGAGAAGAGACGAGTGGGACCGGATGCAAGTGACAACACAAATGCAATGTAATGCACATGACAACATGACACGAATGAAATGCACACACGCACACGACAAAATGACGAAACCCGAAAAGAAGAAGAACCCGGAATGGAATTGATGAAGCCAAAGTTTATATATTGCCATATAGGGAAAGTATTACATCTGGGGCATTACACACAGACCGCCCAGTTAATACCCTGCTCTCCTCTGAACAACAACAAAAACATCGCCAAGAAAAACTCTGTAGTGCTCACGCCTCAAAAACACAAATACTACTCGAGCTGCTTGGTCCCAGCTGTCGGCCGCGCCTTGTGCAGTTCTCTCGTTTATATTGACTACATAGGTTGACAATGGTGTGGGACCGTGATGTCAGGAAACCAGGAGGAAGCAAAAAATATATAGTTGTACATAATAAGGAGGCAGTTGCGTACGTACGGCTATGGCCCTAGTGCGTCCCTACTATCAACCAGTCAAAATAAAGTCATCTCCTGAATGCTCATGTTCATTGACCATGTTAACAACTCGAAGGATGACGGAGAGGGCCTCGCGGGCCCTACGCATGGTCTGATACAGCGCCCGTTGCTCATTCAGGAAGCCAGGATCATCGGACACATATAAGCACCTTCGAGAGACTGAGACAACATGAAACAGTAAGGCCGCGCTTGAGAGCTCTGGTTTATTTCACACCTATATTAAGATACAAGTGTAATTTACTGTCATCAGAAACAACACGTAAAATACAGGCGTAATGAAACCGAGGGCCCGAGGTCTGAAAGTAAAACCAGCGGGTTACGCGTGTAATTTGAGAGACCGGTGTATATTTTACTAGTCAAAATCGACCAACCAAGCGCTTCGCCCGAGATCATCTGCTTTTATATACAAGCGTCAGTTTTACAAGCGGTTTTGGTTGGAAAACGACGATCCAATCACGGCCTAAGATGATGAGTTGGTCGGATGATCATATGGTTTCACGTCTAACCTACCCGGCTTGTCGTATAGGCTATGAATGGAACATAAGATGATGAACTTCTTAAGCACGGAAACGACAGAAGAGGATGATCTTCCTAACAAGCAAATCACTGGCATTAGATCGACATGCAAAAAAATACGAAGCATTATTCTCAGGAGGCACGGTGAACAGCTCGTGATGCCGCATGCCACAACATTCCAAGCTCAACTTTGCAATCAAACACAAGGCCTGGCATTACATAGACAATAATGAGAACAAACTCTTAAAATATCATAGATAAGTCAACATTCATGTGACTATGCATCTCAACAGAGTAAATATTTACTTCTGAACTGAAGATGGGAATAGGAAATAACGATCGACGTTGCTCACAGCAAAGGGCATCCCACTCAAAAATATCAAATGCATGTCTTCGGGCTAACATCAATGAGCAAAAAATGACAAGGTTTTCCAATCCCAATATATTAAACTAATGTCAACTTTGACAAGCTTTTCCCATTCAAAATATGTAATGCCTATGATTGTGAAACGGGCAGGGTTTGTCATCAGTTTGTCGTCTGATAGTCCGGTGGCTCAAGGTGATGACAAATGATTAGAGAACCATTTGATGTATTGTGCATGATGAAGTATTATTATGGAGGACACGAACCATCTGAACATTCTGTGCAGTTCCACTAAAATCAAGTTGTGCATCCCTGTGGATTTCGTATTTATATGCTGCCAGAAAACAAAGACACATCAGCACACACATGAATATTGGCCCCACTGTCAACCCACCAATCGGTGGACTAACAAACTGAAAGTACGGTAAACAGATTACCATACCCAGATGCCCCATCATTGTTGCTTAGAATGACATTGACAAATTTGGAGTCCTGGCATGGCTTCTTGTACTTGTTTGGGCACTTTTTGCCAGTGCACTCCACGTGTTGTAGAGTTTCCTATGCTCTCTGCAGACTACTCATGTCACCAGCGTCTACTAATACTCTGTAAAGCTTCTCGATCATTCCTTGTGTAATGTAGCACAAACAGTGACTGCTTCTTTCTGCAAAGTGGTAAGACCAACTGGACCCACTAATGCAGCAGTTTGCCTTAGACACATTGGCTCCTTTTGTGCAGTTCTTCTAAAATCAAAGTCGGAATAAAACCGAGCTTTAATTTTGATATCCCTATAAGCAACAAAAGGTATAAGGGAAACAATTACTGAGAAATAACGGTTGATGACTTGTACTCCCAGAAGAAAAACATCTACTGATCTACCTTATCTTAATGGGAAACAAAGCAGGAGAGTAGCAATTCTCAATCAGTGTGATTCATTCATATTAACTAAGGCATTATCTTAACAATGCCTTATTTCAACATGTATAAAGAACGACAAAGCAGAAAAGTATCATTCCTAAAACAATGCGACTGATTCATTTTAGGAGAGACATTATCTTAACAATACCTTGGTTAAACATGTAGAAAGAACTACAAAGCAGGATAGTACCATTTGTAAAACATTGTAACTGATATATAATAACAGAGACATTATCTGAACAATACATTTCTTAAAAATGTACTCCGGCCGATCCCTAACAGAAATGGTACTCTCGCCGATCCCTATAAGTGTTGCAGTTTTGAACTAAGATTCACTAGTTAATTCTGAGGAAAGTCAGTACTGACCTTTCAAGACCAAGATTTGAAATAACTCATGAGGAAGACCTCAAAGAGATCTCAACACATATATGGAAATCCGGTCTCATTTTGTGCAGTTCCACCAAAATTAAGCGAAGCAAAATGTCGCAATAGCAACAAGTTGAATAGATATCCCTGTTTTAACAGAGGCAAAAAAGGAATCAATTACTGGCCAATAAAGGAGGATGAAACATGTGGCCACAAAAATGGTAATCCCACCAATCCCTAACAAGTGTTGCAGTTTTGAAATAAGATTCAATAGTTAATTCTGAGAGTGGCATTGCTTAATTTTACCAGCGGCATTAGATTAACAAAAAGCATAAACAGTTCCAGCGGAGAGTGGATGCAACAACAACATGTGCTTCCATCTACTTATTAAGGGGGTGATGCAGAGTTTATTTAAAACAGTACCAATACAAGTAGCACGACATCTCAAAACACACTGCACGATCATGTGGATGGGATATGGGACATGCCAACAGCATGTGCGTCCACACGTATAAATGGGTGATGCAGAGTATGTAGCCAAGCAGCATATCTACGTTGGTCCCATATTTGTTCTCTTTGAAACTTTTTCCGATATGAGGGCAGCAAATATAGTCATGCACAAACTACCCGACCCCCCCCCCCAGTTTCTTTCCCTTTTCAACAAAGAGTTCGGTTCCTTACAAATGTGTGTACTGGTTTACCCCCTTTTTCCCTTTTCCACCAACAAAGCGGCTGGATAGCTAGTCTATACTACCTTCCCTCCCTCCTTTCCTCATTGAACCACATCCTAGATTCATGCTCCACCTGACCCTTCTTTACTCTTTGAACCAAGACCTAGATTCGACTACCGAATCGAAAAAGATCAACATGCAACTAGACCAATGACGGTTTCAGAGAAACTTATACCTTAGGGTCGTCGGGATGTGGCACGACGTGCGGCGGGAGGTCGGATCTGCCCACACTACGTACGGCAGCGAGGAAGAAGGGGTCGGTGGCCCTCCCGCACAGGCGTTGGGTGAAAGAGAAAAGCGCAGCCGGCAGTGGATTGCCTCCCTTGCCGAAGGCGATAGAGTGAATGCTGCACCTCCTCCCCTTCCCGGTGCGACGGGATCCGGACGCCTCCTTCGCCAGCTGTGAGGGGGGTGAGAGAGACAGAGGCCACAACGCAGTCCTATTTAGATCTAGTGAAGAGGGTGAGAGACAGTGAATATAGCAAACCCTAGCAAAGGAACGCTGAGCCTCCAGCGTGTGTATATATATATATATATATATATATATATATATATATATATATATATATATATATATATATATATATATATATATAGTGCGGCGAGAGTGTGGAGAGTGCAAACCCCGCTTATATATATATATTGTAGTACGGAATGAGCTCCGGTGCCTTAAATGCACCTGCTTTTGGCTGTATGACAGGTGGGCCAGCCACATTTTGGGCCCACCTATTATAAACACAAAGGTAGGTGCACTAAAGTCAATGAAGCTGCGTCCATATAGTACTCGTGTATACGACTAATATATAGTGGAGTGGTTTTCTTATTCTCTCCATAACAATCGTTTTAAATTGTGTAAGTACGAAACGAAACTCTTTATTTAACATACCAGTGAAGAAAACTACTACGTACTTCCGATGAACTAACAATCCACGCGTCCTGGTCGCACTTCATGTCATTCACGTGCGGTACACTACCCTCCCTTAAGTGAACAACCACACATGCGCCAAATTATCATAAACGTGTGAGAGTGTGTACAAATGAAGAATTTTAATTTCAATTATCGGAAAGGTTTGAGAGTATGTACAGTTTTCCCTCTCTAATAATTATGGTTTGTTCTGTTCGGCCTAAACTTGGTCAAACTTTACAAAGTTTGACTTCGGTCAAATCTAATATGCGGAGTAAATAAAAATGGAGGGCTACTGCATTCATCCAGGTTTTTTGTCCACACCATTTTTTTAATCAAAGTTAATAGTTGGACAAATAAAATTACAAGGGACCTGGAGACAAAGTTGTGAGAAGGCTTAGAAATCAATACAAAACTTATGCTCTTAGTACCAACGTCGATCCTTCTTCGAGGAAACATTTAGTTCATAGCCAATTGTGTGATAAAATTGCACCAACGTGAAAGACGACTGCGTCTCCAACGCAACCAAGGTGAACTGACAAAGGATATCATCTTTGTGGGTAACAAGCAAAGAGCACTGATGAAAGACAGCTTGTTTTTCATTGAAAATCGATCAGCTTCACCCGCCGAGGCAACCATGAGGCGCAACCATGAGCATCGATAGGTCATCGTGGGGATGCATCATCCATTTGGCATCAAGTTTGGGATAGGCACCTATGAAGTTCGACAAATCCTCACTGTGGTATGTTTCTTCTCAGTAGTCAAACTCGAGGAAGGAAGAACCACGTGGCAGAGGACAGTGAGGCGAAACAACAATGGCCATCCAATTTTGTGCAGTTCCACTAAAATTGAGGAAGACATGCCCGGGTATGGAGATACGCATCGCTGTTTCCAAAAATATAAAAAAGGGATATAGTGTTGTTACTTTGTTTTACAAGATTAACAACGACATCTCAATTGTCGATAAGAATTATGAAAAGTACACCAACAAACAGAAGCATCATGATTATCTTGACGGGAACTAAACCAGGATACCCCAGAAAAACAGCATTACTTCATTTAACCAGTGATAGTATTAGATTAGCAGCAGCAATAGGAGCATATGGACAATGACCGCACAACCACCATGTACTTCTTGTCGAAACAACATGTATACCTCCATTGAGGCATAAATCAGGACAACTTTTCGAGTGGCATTTCCTCTATAATAGTAGGTGATGTTGGACCTGCCGATGAACCCTAGCTACTATACATGGGGAGCTAGGGAGTAGTCGCATAGAAGAAAACCCGCATGCAGCGACCTGGGGAGCTGGACCAGTACAAGAAGTTATACCTCAGGTGGGCGAGATGTCACTTAGGCGGGCGGGCAGAATATGCCCACATGACGGCAGCGAACAATGGCGCGGAGGACCTTCGTCCGTGCCAGCGCCGGCTCCGAGAGGATGGTGCGCATCGGATTCCTCCATCGCCGACGGCGACAACGTCAATGCTGCACCTCCTCACCTCCCGCAGCGGACGGGCTTCGGCCGGATCTGTGAGCACCGGTGAGGAGAGAGATAGTGTGGACACTGTCATCTTGTTTTGATATGGAGAGGGTGAGAGAGCGAGACGTGAGAAACTCTATCAAACAAGAGGCTATAATGGAGTAAAACAATCTCTCCATAGTAGTGGTTTTAAATAGAATACGAGCGTTCCCGGAAAAATGAAACGAAAACTGGCGGACAATTTTGTAACGTACCAAGAAAACTCGATCAAAAACACGCCCCCGCTTCCAGGTCGCGAGAGTCGTCACGCACACACACATAGACATAGACATGCATATCCGTGTTTACGTAAAATTCCATTTCCATCTCCATCTCCAATCATATTTGTCCAACTGGCACATTATTTACGTTGTTAATTATATACGCGGCAATATTAACGTACAACATCTCTTGTTTGCAGGCGTCCGGACCCCTGCCACGACCGCTCCTGACCAACCCAAACCCTCTTCATCACCCGCGCGTGCTTCCCTCCCGAAACTGTCAGTGCCGCATTCATGCCCGGCCAGAGCGGACGCGACCTCTCACTGGCGCCGGTATTGAAGCGGCATACCGGCCGAGAGAGCGTCGCCCGTGCCGCTTCCTGGTGCATGTGACTATTCCGCGTTCAAAGGTCGCAATAGCCGGCCACAACATGCATGTAGAAAGTTTGTGGGAGTCCGTGCTACAGCTAGCTGTCCTCCCCCAACTCGTCAATCTCTTTCAGTAGTACTAGTACTCCATGGCACGATCCATCGACAAGTAGCCGGAAAGTTATCGTATACTCGGTTTGCGGTGAGTGGCATGCCAAGCGATCGTGTGGGGTCAAGCCGTGGTGGAGGGTGAGACACGAACGCGACAAACATGATTTAAACGTTGGTTTTGCTCGATGGCGCGATCCAACGAAACATTGGTTTCTCTCTGTTTCCATTTTTTCTCCAGAAAAACGGAAACTTTCCACTCTATTTTCATTCCTACTCCAAGGTTGCCCCGTTACAACATTCCATCAAATACAAAGGAAAACTAAGAGCATCTCCAGTCGCGCCCCCAACAGCCCCCCGGGCCACTTTTTCGGCGCCGGCGCCGAAAAAATGGCCCAGTCGCGCCCCCAGGAGCCCGTTATCCGCCGGATTGGGCCGAAATTGATGCCGGCGTACCCAAATCGAACCCGGCGCGCTAGGGCCCGCCCTGTCAGCGAGCGCCGCTTCGTCGTCCACGTCGCCTCGTTTCCCGCGGGAATCAATGCTAAAGCTGTCGCGCTGCCGCGCCGTCGCCTCCATTGATGTCGCGCCTTTCACGATGCAGCACGCCGATCAGCTTGCCCATTGATCCCGCGCAGTGAAGCATCGCGTCGCCCAGCGCCACGGCCGCCCGCCATGCGTCGCCTGGCATGCGCCTCCCGCCACCCCGAGCTCCGGCTATAAAAGCCGCCCGCCTCGCCGGTGAACGCCACATCGCAGCACCTCGCCTCTCTTTCCCCCCTCTCACACACTCCACTCCCCTGCCGACGAGCAATGGCAGCGCGGTACCCAGGCGACTCGGCGGCGAAGAACGTCTTTGGCTGCCGCCACCTGCATGAGTGGGAGGCGCGCCTCCTGTTCGAGGCCGACTACCCGGCTCCCCTGGTCATGAGGGTGTCGGGCGCGTGGCGTCTGAGCGCCAGCGGCGTGCCGGTGCCACCCGCTCCCACCGGGGCGGATCGGCGGGCAGAGATCGCCCGCATTAGGTCGTCGCTGGCGGAGGAGGAGCGGCAACGTCCGGCGTACTCCCCCGACAACACCTCCTTCTGGATGCTCTACTTCGACTGCCACCGCGACGGCCTGATCGCCTCCACCAATGGTGTCGTGCCGCACGGCCGCCACAATGCTGAAGGGCGGCACGAGTGGTGGGGGGTGCCCGGCCGCACCCTCGAGCACGTCATCAGCTACATCGAGGTCGGCAACATTCCGCGCCTCGAGTACCCCGGCCCCGCACCCCCGTCCTTCTCTCGCTGCCATGACAGCTCGTGGATGCCACGGCGGATGTCGGATGCGACGACCTCGTTCGGCCGAAAACAGAGGCGGGGCCGCTCCCGGTGAAGCCGAAGCACCTCGCGATGGCCGCCGCCGACGAGACGGCCATGAGGTGGGCGAGGGAGGACTACGTCCGCTAGCAGGTGGCTCGCCAGCGCCGGGCCCTTGAGGAACACAAGGCGCGCCACCGCCGCCCCGTCCGCGAGGTGGACGGCGTCCTCTACCTCGACAGCGGTGAGGAGGAGGTCAGGCCATCCCGCGTCGGCGACCCTGGACAGGGCTGCAGCAAGGACGGCGGCGGGTGGTAGGACGAGGACGACGACGATGACGGCGGCGGAGACTACACCATCTTCTACAAGTGCCTAGGCATGTAGAAGTCGGACGGCGGCGAGGCGCGGCGAGGACGACGTAGCTAGGCCATGTTTGTTTTTTTATTTTGTTTTTTGTACATGTTTGAATGAATGTCGCCGAGTTTGGATAAATTTCGACGAGTTTGTGCCAAAAAAACGCCGACTTCGTTTAGCCCTCGGGCCAACCTGGGGGCGACGATTGGGAACGCAGTCGCCCCCATGCCTAAATTCTCGCCGGCTCGCCCACAGGACGCGTTTTTTTCGGCGTCCTGGGGGGCCGAACGGCTGGAGATGCCCTAACACGCATGCTGATGCATCTCAATGATTCATAGATCATAGCCAATATTTACTTCCCAACTAAAGACAAAAGTTGTGAGAGCGTGTACGAAAGAAAAACTACTGATGGGGTCACTACGACTGAAACCCTAAACCCTAAACAGGATTTAATTTCCTGGCCTGGTAGAACATGTCGAAGGAAACATGGCTGGCACCCTCGGATCATATGATGCATTTGTGTAGTTCCACTAAAATCGAGCTGAGCATCCCTGATGGCAAAGATATTGAAGAAGTGTGATTAGAATAATAGTACTGGCACTAGTTCATGAGACATAAACTCATCATAAGTAGAAGCCGGAAGAAGTAGAGAAAGATCGACATGGAGATGGAGCTACGTGGGGAGCTGCGGCAATGGAGCAAGTCGGCTCCAAAAGGAAGATGGACTACCTAGGACGTCGGGCTATAGCTAGAAGGGCGGTTGGGACGCGGCATCGGCCCATACCACGGTGACCCCCGAATGGGACGCACCGACTGTGGATTTTCTCCCTCGCCGATGTCGATCGCGTCTAGGCAGAACATTGTTCCCTTCCCCCAGCTGCGGGATCAGGCCGGATATGTGACCAGCAGTGTGGCTACCGTCGTTCTATGCTTGTGAAGAGAGCAACCCAAGCGAGCAGGCTTGTAGCTTAGGCTCCTGCTAGTGTGTATATAGTGGTTTTCCTTTTCTCTCCATATCAACCATTTTACATTGCGTACATGTCATTGAAGAGTGAAATGATGGTTGCTTCTTCCGACTAACTTACTGTGTGATTTGAATGCTCCTTTAGTGGCCCCTACACGTACTCCTCCTACGTTTATGCAACAGTCACACGTACACATGGACGCAAAAACGCGCGCGACGCCCTAATGCATGCATGTCCGACCACACGACGGAACACACACGGTCACGCTCAAGTGCTCAACCTACACCTGCATGCACACACATACTCAGCCAGGGTGAGTTAGTGACCGTATAAACACCGGAAAATGTATATAATGAGCGTATTATGAAGTCCACTGACCGTATTTTTACAAATATATAGTGACAGACAGTGTATTTATCTCGTTTGAAATTAAGCCATATTAACCGGAGAGGAGGCAGTATGGACTAGCATTACTTTGTTGTGTCCCGTCAACTTGCCGAACGAGGAGAAGCTTGCAGGACGGGAGAAGCTTGCGCGCGGTGGCTCGCAGGACAAGGAGAAAATTTTGACTAATGCAAGCTGTCCTTCGCTCAAGCGGTGAACGTGCAACAGATAATTCAATGTCAGATTGCTAGAAGCATACACTATACTAGTACTATTATTGTTGAACTTCCCGAAGAGGCGAACAGCCAAGCGCAAAGTTTACTAGTACTAGTACTACTACTATAGTCTATAGAGGTACTATACTAGTATTAGGAACCGGATGGAGGAGTGTCTGCACTCTTATTATATTTTTAAAATGTGATAAAGCAATCTTCAACACATTTGGTTCTCTTCGAGGGTTCTCGCATGTGATAATGGAAGTTGATTGCATGGAACACTCGCCACAATTCTCGCTTAATTCTGGCTCATATCCTGTTACAAATAGGAGAGCTCGGTAATATTTCCTCTTTTTTTGTTATTCAGCATGTAAACAGGTCAGCAAACCTTGCGGCGCATGTTTGTGCGAACCGTGCTTGCTGCACTTTGAATGTGGCCGAGAGCTGGCTTGATGAAACACCTCGCTTCCTACTTTTTTTGCGGGGTACCTCGCTTCCTAGTGACCAATGTCTTGGTTGATTGTCCTAAGAATGCTTATATATGAATAAAGCTCTCTCATTTACCCGCAAAAAAGATTAAGCCATATTAACCGGAAAGGAGGGAGTATGGACTAGCACTACTTGTTGGTGTGTCCCGTCAACTTGTAGAACGAGGAGAATCTTGCAGGACAAGCTGAAGCTCGCTTACGCCATTTGACTAATGCAATGTACCCTCGCCCAGGCGGTGGACATGCATCAGTTCATTTGGTGTCATATTGCAAGAGGCATACACTGTAGTACCGAACATGCGGAGTACCATCATTGTTCGACTTCACGAAGAGGCGAAGAGCCAAGCGCAAGGTTTAGGGGCTATTTGGTTCTAGGACTATCATTGCCACACTTTGCCACATATTTTTGCCAAGCTTGCATAAGGTTAGTTCTTCAAAATGAGAGCCACAAGTTGGCAAGCCTAAGGGAATCGTGCCATACTTTTTGTGTGTATGACATGTGGGGCCCAAGTGTGGCTTGCCAAAGATGTGGCTTGAACCAAACACTCACCTAAGTTGGTCAAACTTTCCTAACCTTAGGTGTGGCAATCTTTGTAAAAGTTAGTCACAAACCAAAAAACCCTTAGTAGTACGAGTAGTACTAATACTAGAACCGCATGGTGGAGACTATGTACTCTTATTTTTCTTAATCTCTAATAAAGTACACATTTATTCCGGAGAAGGGTGGAAAACGGCAGCCCAACATGTAATGATGGTATCGATCAACAGCTCTCGAATATATCTTGGCCTCCATGCGAGCCTGTCTGTGTGTTCTCGCTCCTTGTCTCTCTCAAGGAACGGCGGGTTAGCCATTTTGCCGTCAATTGAGATTGGTTTGCTCACACTCCGGTCCCACATGTGAGTGATATGCCAAGAGGAGGCGCGTTGACCGACTGGCCGTACGCGTACTTGGTTTTGCACCTTCATACTACTCATCCCTCCGTCACAGTTTACAGAGCGTGCTTCATTATGATGCATTTCTCTCAATGCATCTCCACCACCAGAGAGACTTTAGACGCGTTTGGTTAATGCTCAATTAATTAGGACATTGTAACTGCAATTTTCTCTCGATGTAGTACTACCGAGTGGAGTAAGTGCATGCATGTGTATACCCGAGATGGAAGCACTGCATGCATGTGTGTACGCATTATTTCCTCTAGTAATAGACGTCGTGCTATAACTACCAATGCTATTTTTCAGGCCGATCGCTAGTCGCCTTGGTCCCAGAGATTTTCTCTTTTTCTGAAGCGCACTCTATAAACAGTGACGGATGGAGTGGTATGAGTGGATTCAAAGAAGAGCGTATTGATGGTTGCTTCTTCCAAGCAACTTACAGTGGGAAAGGTGGGTCTTATGATTTGACTGCTCATTACTCACTATTAATGCAGCGCAACGACCAGTCTGAGTCTCCCATGCGGCTGTGCACTACCCCCTCGGTTCTTAAATATACTCCGGAGTTTTTGTCTTTCTAGAGATTTCAACGAGTGACTACTCAAATATTTGTCTTTTTAGAGATTCAAATGGACTACTACATACGGATGTATATAGACATATTTTAGAGTGTAGATTCACTCATTTTGCTCCGTATGTAGTCACTTGTTGAAATCTCTAGAAAGACAGATATTTAGGAACGGAGGGAGGACGAAGCAAAATGAGTGAATCTACACTCTAAAATATGCCCATTTGAAATTTGTAAAAAGGCAAATATTTAGGAACGAAGGAGTATAATTTTGTGCATGGCACATGGTCCCGAATGCCGAAGAGGCTTCTGGCAATGCTATCAAGCTTCTAGCATTTGTTTACATAATTGATGTACTATACAAATAATTTTCCAGCGACATGAAATTGTACAATGGTGTGAGCTTTCAGCTTTTGTTTCGTGTGTCTTGCCATCGATGCTCTTTCGGAAACAATAAAAAACTAACTTCCTTGCTAATCAGAGCTAATATTTACATCACAACTGAAGACAAAGTTGTGAGAAGGTGTTAAATTAAAATTGATCCATGCTTTCATTGGCAGCAACGTCCCCCCAGCTCTGTCTAAATCAACAAGGCATGTTGGGGAAAAAAGTAGTTGTCTGAAGCATGCAACATTCTGATCATTTTGTGTAGTTCCACTAAAATAGAGCTGAGCGTCCCTGTTCCAAAGATATTAAGTGTGATTACGATAATAGAGGACTGCTGATGAAACAATAAACACACAAAGAGAAGTCGATCATCTTTGCAGTCTCTCTTAAGACTAACTAGTTGGAGAAGATTGGCTCGGAGTTGGATGAGGAGGATAGAGCAAAACCAATCTCCCTTTGTGCAGTCGCACTGAAATGTAGAGACGTTGCTCGTGTGACATTTTGGTAGAACTGCACAAAACACTCTTAAGAAAAAAGTGATTTGTGCAGTTCACCAAAAGGTCGCAATAGCAACAAGGTGAAATGGATAGCCCTGTTTGCAAAAAAGAGGTAGAAAAGGAAACAATTACTAGCCAATAACAGTTGATGACACATGCGACGACAAAAAAGAAGAATATTCCTTGTCTTAATGGAAGATAACAACACGGTTGTGTTTGTCTAAAACAGTGTGAGGAAGAGATTGCAATATGGAAAGTACACCGGACGAGCTACATTTTGGGCAAAGAACTATGGAAGATCCACATGCAGCAACGAGGGAAGACGGGTAGTGGAGCAAGGCCGGAGGGGATACCTGGAGGTTGTCGGGATGTAACTAGGCGAGCTGCGGCGGGCGGAATCTTCCCATAGTGCGGCAGCGAGCAGGTGGCGTAGGCCCTACCACGCCGGAGCTTGGTCAGAGAGAACGGCGTGTACCGCAGATCGGGACGTGCTGCCTCGGCGCCGTTGGACGGAGAAGCGATGCACGTACTCCCTTTCCGCCGGCGGACGGGATGTGGCCGGATCAGTGACCAACGATGAGAGAGAGAGAGGCCACCGCAGCCTTGTGTGAGATACTCTGAAGAGAGACAAACCAGGCAGGCAGGCTCCATTGTATATAGTGGAGCGGACTACCTTTTTCTCTATAAAATCGTTTTATATTCTGTGTGCGTGCCATTCAGCGATATAACTTTATTTAAAAATAATGCGCCAATGCATCAAGTCGAACTTTGTTGCGTGCACGCGTGGTACACGACCTTCGTAGGTAAACAACCGCTACACGCGTTCAAATTAGCACATGGGCTGCCATTTCATACAGAAATGAGCTCCACCATGTACCCGCACGGGTGTGGCTGGGCACGAAGCGTGAGTACGTGCACGATGCACCTATTCTCTTCTTGTATACGTACACCACCTATGTGGGGTTGTGTGAGAGAGACACAAACGTAGAGAGAGATAGTGTGTGGGTTCATGAGAGTTTTTTGGGGGGTGGGGTCAATCAAAAAATGTAACATATGCAATGTGTGTGAAATAGAGTCCTGGATATATCATATATATAGAGGGAGTGATTTACGAGAAGAGAGTGGAGGTATCATCGGCTTGAGGTGTCCATATAATCAAAGAGAGGGATGATGTGTGTGTGTGCGCGCGCGATCGATAAAGAGTGTCATTGAATTTGTGTTTGCCCACATCAAAGATATAGAGTGGCTGGCCTACTGGAACATGAGAGGGGACAGGTGCAGTTTGTCTCTGTGGCATGGATACCTACCTACAGCGCTCGACTACCGGTGTGTGGTGGGGGGAGGGAGGCATAATTAACTATAGAGGTACAATGGCTGGTATATGTGTGGAGGAGGAGAGAGGCCTACCTCATGTATTAAGGGAGATCGATCTACCTCATGTATTAAGGGAGATCGATCGGCATCCATGCATATGTGTAGGAGAGGAATGAGGTTGGGAGAGAGACAGAGCTAGAGTGTTGGAGGGGTGGTAGTGGAGTTGCTTCTAACAAATGGTGGGATAGGCTTGCTAGACAAGCGGAGGACACGCCTGCAATATCAATAAGAGAGGGGATGGCTGTCTGTCTGTGCACGTGCGTGTGAGAGACGGGTCAAGAGGCATGCACGAATGATGAGGGGGCGATATGGATGTGGTAAGCAGACATAACTACATAGGAAGATCAATCATCCTTTGTCAGAGAAAGGAGAGAAATAACTTGTGAGGTACGTGGATCGATGGGGGGGAATAGTTAAAGTCGACCTAGGTATATGTTGGGAGAACGATCGGTATACATGCATGTGTGTGTGTTAGAAGCAAATGAGGCACTGGGAGAAGGATAGAGAGGAGGGATGCATCTAGGAGGTGGTGCGAGAGTCATACTATATCGAGGGGGAGGAGTGTGCGAGTACAAGATCGATGAAGAGAGTGGTGGGAGTGAGGCATGGACGATGATAAGAGAAGAGGAGAAGCTTGTGTTTTGTGCTAGGCACACCTGGCTAGAGAGGCATGTCGATCGATGTGTGTCGTAAACAAGGAGCTAGGGAGCCTACACACACTGTGGGTGAACGACCTAAAGTGAAAAGACGAATTTGCGCGATGGAGCTAGAGAATGCTGAGGGAGGGTGAGAGGGATGCGGGCGTCTGCATGCACGAGAGAAAGTTAGCGCTATCTAGCTACAAAGATAAGAGGATTATGTGGGTGTAAAAGACGAATAGAGATCATACTTCATTATAAAAGCGAATTCAGATATTTGAAGAATTTATCATAGTGTTTTAAACTGACGCATGTGTGAATATATATAACGGTGATACACATGGTGTGGTTATGAACATGTTATACTACATATAATATATTTTATCTCTACTCTTATAAAAAAGGAGTTGTTGATGATGGTGCCATCCTGCAATATAGGTCGTCCGATTTATATCTGACGGATAGGAAGGAAACTATGGCAATTTTGAAAAAAGATACCCACACCCCTCTCCATATTTGTAAATTAGGCCTCCCCTTGATCATGTTGATGTTTTGTGGAACGCATGGGCATCTTGCTAGTACTACGTATAACATATAGAACATTGATCATAATTTGGACTAATGTGTGGCTTTTGCAACTCAGGTCTAAATACTTGTCATAATGCAGGGGGCGGGGCACTCTACTATGTGTGATAAACACGGTGTACACGTATGGAACATGGTTTAGATTATGAATATATAGTTAGTACATCAAATGTACTATTATTTGGAATCAGCATCAAGTGTATTCAAAAAATAGAATTTGAGTTCATGTAGTACACATAGTTCATATCTATCTCTATAGTAATCATGTGGTGTGTTATTAAGGTAATACACGAATGATGGTTGAAGTTGGCAACAATCATGATTGTAGATTGTTATTGAAATAGAGAAACGAATTCAAATTCAGTTCGAATTGTAGCGGTAGTATAGACATTTGGAATGCACTAAAATGTTGGTATGAGTAGGTTACATGCATTATACAGCAAGCGAAAAAAATTAATTGGACATAACATGGATTCATACTATCGAATAGCATTTAATTGCACTAAATTGTTGGTATGAGTAGCTTTAAATAGCATTTTTATAGTAAAACGGGGCAAGACTCTCTCTTTGTGTGGTGTGAATAGTTTTATTTTTTTTTGTTTTCTTTTTGGTTGAGGGAAGTGCGAATTGATTTGGTACGTACAAGTACAATATTACACGTTAGGCTTGTCCCTAAAATTCAACCCGCGCCCCGAAAATTCAGATATGGTGCTCCCAAAACTGGCGCCTTCACAACCCGTGCCTTGTTATCCCGAAATTACAATGCGCGCGAAAACTCCCTCCAGCTGCCAAATCCCGACACGCGAAATCCCCCTTCTAACCCTGAGCTGAAAGGGCCGCTAGTTCAAATCGGCGGGGGTACTTTTGTAACAAACCCTACATTTTGGACAAGCGCGTCTCCGTCGCCTCCTTTTTGCCATTCGAAATCCCAGGCCGCCATAACATCTCCGCTTCAGCACCGAAACCCCACCCTCCTCCGTCCGCCACCTCACCGCTGCCCAGCCGGAGCCTCTTCCCCGACGACGTTGTCCACCACAACAGCTCGACGTCCCTCGTCCACCTCCCCGGATGAGGATTCGTTGTCCATCTCATCGTCCCGCCGGTTCAGCCGCCCCGTCCTCCAGCTCCAAGGAGCTGCTCCGACGATCACCTCGTCTATCGCGGCTGCTCCATCCCCACAGCGCTGCCTTACCCTGCTCCACCGGAACCGCAGCATCCTCACCGACTCCTCAGACGAAGCCGAGGCCTACTCGGCGCAACCAAAGAGGTTGTACACTCATCGCATCGCACCTTCTCCTTAGCTCGACCTCCCGGCGCCGGCGGTGCTCCATCCCGCACCCCCATAGAGCGGCTACCTTGAAGCCGGCACCGCGGGCGACATCTCCACGGCGGCTCTCCCCCAGTGCGAGGCCCCTTCGGCGGCGGCGGCCATACCAGCCGGATCTGCTGTAGCTACTTTGGCTTTCGCTCGCTCGCGCTGCTGCTGCTGCTCCGGCTCTCGCTCGATCGCTCGCTCGCCCAGCTACTGCTGCTTCGGCTCTCGCTCGCGCTGCTGCTGCTGCTCCGGCTCTCGCTCGATCGCTCGCTCACCTAGCTGCTGCTGCTCCGGCTCTCGCTCGCTCGCGCTACTGCTGCTGCTCTTCCCCTCGCTCGTGCTACTGCTCTGGTCCGATTTAGCTACACTTCAGTCGACTAAATCGACTTTTGGGTCAGTCGATTTTCAGTGGGTGGGGGGCTCGCCGGAGTTAAGGAAGAACCACCCGTAGCGGGGACAGGGGCCCGCCGGAGAGGTACCCCACTATCTATCTTAGGGTTTAGGGTGGGGGCGGGGGGCTATAGGGCTGGCCGGGGCGGCGGCGGACCGGCGGTGGGGAGTTGTTTCGGGGCGGCGAGGCGGCGCTGGGGCCGGCGGCGAGGCCGGTGGTGGCTGGCGGCTAAGGGGGTGCGGGTTGAAGATGAACTGCAGGCCCTCCCTAAACTACATGTCAAGTGCCTCTCTGCTACCAATGTATTCAGTTTCGACAGTAACATTCAGATTCCACAGTAAATTTTAGTTTTGACAGTTAAGTTTAGAGTCGACAGTTTTTACCTCATCTGTTGTAGTCAGGTGGTTTTTGGTGATGTAAATTTTACATTTATTTTACATCATCTATTGGAGATGCTATCAGAATCCCACTTGAGATTGACGATGTCTGTCTTGTGCTGCTTTAGCCTTGACGTCTTACGACTCATCGGGACTGCTCCAACAGCAGAATGATCCATCACAACAGAGCAGTGCCCTGAACGCCGTCTACAGATTCCTCAGATCTTCCTCCACACCTCCGACAGCCACCTCTGCCTCAACTGCTTCAGCGACCAACCCAATGATGCTGAGGTCGACACGGCTACGGCAAAGAGGTTGTACACTTGTTGCATCACTTATTACTATGCATTCATGTCGATCCTTTAGGGCTATTTTGGTTCGACGGAAAAACATAGCAATAGGAAATTTTTCAATGGCACTCTACTATTCAATTATTCATGCATTTTGTTGATTCAATTAAGCAAAACATCCACCTGGACCTACTTTTCAAAATCCTATGCATGAAAACAAGACCAAGTGCATTAGTGGCAGAATAACATTCTAACTGTACACGCTTTCATATGGTTTCACTTTATTTTGGCCATGTTTCTTTTCATTCCTCTGCTCTTCCAATTCCTGTAAACCAAACACCCAAGTTGACAGAAATCATGTGTTTATAAATGCTCTATTTACCATGTGCTTTCCTATCCTATTCCGGTGTTTTTCCTATCCCTGCGTTTTTAGAATCATGCAAGCCAAATGAGCCCTTACAGAATTACTTTGGGTATAGGTAGGTGTCAAAGGGAACTTTGTGTGGTTTGTCCTGCTCCTACCGCGACGTCGTCCACCTCACCTGAGGTGCTCCATCGATAGAAACATCCACCAAACCAGACATCACGACTCCTGACCGTCTTTCGCCGCCTCAGATCTCCTTCCATGCCGCCGGCACCCACCGCAGCAGCATCACCATCATCGACTCAGCAGATGAACCTGAGGAGTACACGGTTCCACAAGAGAGGTCGCACTCTTTTGATTCTGCTTATGTTATGCATTGCTTAAAATTACCTGCTACTTTATCGTCTTGTTCACCTCTTGGACTCCAAGTCAGGTCCAAATTAATGTTCAAACTTGAGTTCTAAATTAGTTGTGGGGCACATATCGAGGAAGCAATGAATAGTATCTCTGTATAATATCTGGTTCACCTAGAGTATGCCTATGTTGTTCATCTTGGGTGGGAAACAAATAGTAAAGCAATCATCATCTGTCATTTTATTAAATTAAAGCAATCATTAGCCTGCTATCATTTTTTTTTTGGATCCATCCACTGGTTGTTACCATCACTCTAAATTTCTGCATGCTCTCCTTACATAATCTCACCATATTTTTTTCGTATGCATGTCAGATATTGTACACAGTCATGCTAAACATGTAGGGAAAAAGAGAAAAGTTTTGCGCGGCAATACAATGTCATGCAGACATCGCTCTATTGTGGGTTCAATGGCAAACCCTCCCCACCCCTCTCTAGATTGTAATCCAGAGGAAGATATCTGTTTTGAGGCGGATTCAGACGCCGCTGACCACTCCTATTTACCCCCCCCCCAAGGTGTTTGCTCTACCTTGGCATGATGATGTTACTCATATCATGCATATGTTGCCTTGCAGTGCCTACTTTTGACATCATATATGGCATATGCTTAGTTTAGACATGTTCTGTCGCCACCTATTTAGTTTCTATATCATGTATGGGAATTATGCAGTCTCATGTCTTTTAGCCAGCCATAATATATGTGAAATGTGCAATGCCATCCTGTTTAACCAGGCATCATATATTTGAATGATATCTTGCCCATCCTTTCCTTCATTACATTTCCATTTGTCGACAATGTTTGTACATTAAACTACTCTTCCTGTGAATCAACCATTTGGGTGGGAGATTGAAAAATCTGGAGTGAGAACAAGGCCTTCAGAGCAGACATTGCTACATGTCGAAGCAGATCTCTTGTTCGGTCCCGATAGCTCCTCAGAGATGGATTCAGAGACAGATGACCAGTCCTATTCCCCCACCGAGGTGTATGCTCTAACTTGGCACGACGTTTTAGTTATTCATCATATCTTTGAATTATGTTATGATATGATATACAGTTTAGATAGACATCATATATGTGAAATTATGTCATGCTATCCGTTTTAGTTAAACAATATACATGTCAACTATTTCATGTCCTCCTTTTTCCAGACTATCTATTGCATTTGTCTCTCATACAATGTCTGTACATTCAACTATGTTTCATGTTTATCAGCCATTTGAATTGGAGCGGGTGATGCCAGCATCTAGCGGACTAAAAACACGGTTTTCAAATAAAACAGTGCTACCTCTTGGTGGAGATAGCACCCCGGTTGTACATGCACGAGAACCAGCCCTACCACACATAACCCAAACTCTCGCAGATTGTACCCCTACTGCGATGGAGAGAAAACCAGCTTCACCCAATCTAACCCCAACCCCAGCAGATAGTAGCCCAGTTCATGTTGACATAGCACCATCTCCACCACAGAGCTCCTAAACAAGAGTAGTTAGTAAGGCAGCTCCAGTGCGCAAAGGGCCAGTACTACCACGGCGAACCCCAACTCCACCAGTTAGTACACCTATTCCTGTGGTGGAAGTACAACCAGCTAGTCGTACTTTAGCATCTATCGCATTTGATATTGTTAAATCGTATGTGTGTATCTTCCCATCTTGGAAATATTATACTGAAGATGAAGGAAACTGCCAGTTGCAGGTGTTTGTCCAGGTGTTATGTGTAAGTAATGTTATTCATGGCGATTACTTTGCTTTGTCACATACATCCTACCTCCATGATGGTTATAATACAGCAAATTTTCCCATTTTTTCTCTATAGAGAAGGACCGATTTGGAAACTCGGGATGAGGTAACCTGTGCTAATACCTCTACTATCTTCAAGAATGCTTGGTGGCAGTATCAGAATTACCTGAAGAAAACGTACTTCACCGGCAAAGAAACTCATCAAATTCCCTTACGTTCTCCTGAGACACATTTACTGGACGATGACTGGGAATGCCTTGTTCTGTACTGGTCCCGAACCAAGAATGTGGTAAGGCCTATGAGCTCATTTTCTATTTTAAGTACTATATTCTTGCGTCTTACTGTACTATGTTCATGTAGAACAAGTGCCTAAACCTGAAGAACAACTGTTCTAATTTAAGATTACATTGCTATCATAGTTCCAAAAAGCGCTAGGCGTTAATTGTGTGTTTTGCCACCGCCTTGCGCTTTACTAACCAAAGCGCATGCTTATGCGCAGTTATGCACAGATTAAGCGTAGTTATGCGCCATGCGTTTCGTCAACGCCTAGAGCCTAGGCGTGCTTAAGCGCTCGCTTAGGCGCGCCTTTTTTCACTATGATTGCTATCGTGCATACTGCTTTGCTCTTGTATCACTATATTTACTCATACAAAATTATTTTTAAATTGAAGGATCCAATCGAAACTCCAATGGCACAGCAAGTATGTTCACGCATGTTTCTGTAATAGGCTTGCTCTTATCAATAGCTCTGTTGATTTCAATTTCAATTGTGTATACAGTTGACTTCTCATATCATGCACATTACTAGCATCACAACAAAGCAAATAGTGTTGTTGTACATGTAGACCCGTGGTACCCATCTGAAATCTTGTTGTGCCGTGTAGTTTCCCACGCTTTGTATTATTTCACTCCTGCTTTGTCTTGAACTGATATGATTTGAACCGTGTCTCAATTTTGATTTGACAAGACAATGCAGTGACCATAGGACATAGATATATGTTTGTTTGATGCTTTTATTATGTACTAGTACTTGGCAATACAAGACTTGGTAGTTTAATCATGTCCACCTTACTAATGAACTGGTTCACCCAAATGAGTTGCATATACTAGTACATGCTAAACTGTTATGTGTCTGCTTGTTTCTTCTTTTAGAATGCTGACAGAATATTGGGGAAGAGTGCCTTATTAAGCAATGGTAAAGGAAGTAATGCAGATAAGGTTCAGGATAGTGACACATCCTTGTTGGTATCCAACAAAGCTGATAAAACAGCTAAGGAAGACTATCTCGAAGACAGTGAGACAACCCCAAAGTCCTGTCTTGGTTTAGTGTTGGAGTTACTGGCCACTACCGCTTGCACAATCTATTCAAACTCACTGTCTGAATCAGTTCGGTTTCTTGAGTCTCAACTACAAGCTGAAAGACATCGATCAGCTGTGCTGCGACAAGAAGCGGAAGGACTGCGAAACTCCCTGGAGCATTTAGATGCATACTTTCTGGTGCAACAGCAAGCGTTGGAGGATTTTAGCGCCAAACAGGACAAAGCTAATAAGCTTGCTAAGCTTATTGCCAGCATGGTGGATACCACGTTTCTTGAGCTCTTCTGAAGTTGTTTCAGTTATGCTTATGCTTTGCTACTGCGTTTATTTGCACTGGTGGCCAATTTTGACGGCCGGTGTATGTAATATGCTGCTTTGTTCCCTATATTTGCACTTGTGGCAAACTTTGATGCCCAATGGATGTAATATGTGTAATAGCCGTGATAGCCTAGCGTAAGTTGCTTGCTTATTTATCTCCGTTGTCTTGTTTATTTGTTTTTCTTGTAGCCAGTGCAGTTCTTTTTCCGTGGTTTGCTAGTGGCCGGAATAACCTATTTTTTAAAACTAGGCCACATTAACAATGAGCTACATATTTACTGTAGTTAACATGGGCCTCCTACGGGCTGTAGAAACAATGGGCCTTCTAAGGGCCGTAGAAACAATGGGCCTTCTACGGGGCGTAGAAACAATGGGCCTTCTACGGGGCGTAGACACAATGGGCCTTCTACGGGCCGTATCATCAATGGGCCTTCTACGGGCCGTATCATCAATGGGCCTTCTACGGGCCGTATGATCGGTTTGCCAAACATGGGCCAATAACAGACCACATTATGGTCATAAATGGGCTAGAGTTGAAATCGTCCGTTCATGGGCCGGCCATAACGGGTCATCGTTAATAGGTCGTATTTGATGACGCTATGAAAACGGCCCAACGTATTAACGGGCCACAAACGGGCCGACTGTAACCACGGGCTGTATTTGGCCCACAAGCAGAAAATGACAATAACGGGCCGAAAGTAAACGAATGCTGGAAATGAGCCCAAGAATAAATGGGCCATATTTGATGACGCTATGCAAACGGCCCAACGTATTAACGGGCCACAAAACAGGCCGACTGTAACCACGGGCTGTATTTGGCCCACAAGCAGAAAATGACAGTAACGGGCCGAAAGTAAACGAATGCTGGAAATGAGCCCAAGAATAAATGGGCCCTGAGAAGGCCGAAAGATAACATGGGCTAGAAACGGCCCAACGGAATAATTGGCCGTTAATGTGTATAAAGTGATACACTGTTCATTACGGGCCAGTTTTACCACGGGCCGTTAATGGGCCGAGAGTAATAAGGGCCTCATATGGGTCGAAAGACGTCATGGGACATACATGGGCCGGAAGTTAAAACGGGCTGGAATTATATTGGATGGCCCAGATGACGCTACTGGTCCTAATTCGGATAGGCCGTAAACGGGCACTGGGTTAGCGGGCTGTAAATGGGCTATATGCGAACATGTCGTTAACAGGCTTGCCATGGGCCGACCCGCCACCTTTTGACCAAGTCAAACGGGCCGGCCTTTTCACAAGAATGGGTCTTTGTTGGGCCGTGCCACGTGTCGACGTATCATAGGCGCTTTGGGTCCAATGAGTGGATGACATCTGTTCCAACGGTGAGCTGACATGTGTTTCCTACACCCAATGATGATTTTACATGTGGAAAATCCCCATTGGTCGGGGCTGTTAACGGGTTATCGGATCCAAAACCGGACCCGATAGCTTAATGGCGTTCCGTTACGGTGGATGCCACGTGTCGGTCACCCTTGACGAAAGCACTTTTGTGACGCGCGATTTATCGTCATGGAAGTGGACACTTCCGTGATGATAATTTTGGTAATGTCATGGAACACTTCTACGACAGCACAGGTATGACTATCTTGATTCTGTCATAAATTTGTCATGGATGTACATGCATGACAAAAAACGTGACCTACTGTGACAAACACGTATCATCACGGAAGTGTTTTTTTTGTAGTGACACATATTGGATGGGCCATACTTTCATTGTTCTTTCCTTCTTGTTGTCTACATGATACATCTATTTGATGGAGGACCGACATTGGAGATGGACCCAATGGACTTCCAAGTTGAGGAGCGCTCGGTCTTATTGGATGCACCTTCGGACCTATACTCATGCCACGACATCGAGCATTGGTACACCAACACCTTCATATTTGTTGATTGTGTGCCCACGTGCCATGCTCCATGGACATATCATACCCATGACAAATTTGCATCTTGTACATGGATTGACTCACATTATGATTGCCTTGTTGCATCTTGTATTCCCATGTCATCCATGATATATGAGCTTGTGCATTTCCTTAGCAAATTTGTTGTGATCTACCTTGATGGCATATTCTTACATAATGATCGCATTGCAAAACATCAATTGCATGATAACATACACATATTGAGCATCACTTGCCATGTTCATGCTCTTGATAAACCATCCCATTATGACATCATTTTGCGTAATGGTAGAAGCTGTAGCTTTATGCACCATGCCAATTACCCTACCTTTGTGTGCATAACAAATGAATTTGCTCCCATGAATGCTTTACTTGTCATTGTACATCTTTTGGATAAGCATCATGTGCCTTGTCACACGGACTCATTCTTCCATGATGGACACTTTGTGTGCGCTAACCACTGTATTTCCAAGTGTACTTTGTGTTTGCTCATTTTGCATGTACCACATATCGGAGACACCTTGGAGTACTTGGATTGCGCTATGTCTTCAACTCTGTCCAACTACAAGTCCGTCCACGACAACCGTTTCCATGATGATAAGGTTTTTGATCCGAGGTCGGATCTTTCCCAAGGGAGGGAAGATGATGCGGAGCATCCTACGATCATCCTCATGTACACTACGACTATTCCCCAAGCCCCAAGTGGACATACGACAAGACCTCCAACATGTGCCATTGGACATAAGGTGAACTCTCTCCTTGTTCGACTTCCTTTGGACCCACATGAGACATGGCTACTACCTCAAACAAAGACACTTTGTGTGCTTAGGTACCAAGTGAAAGGATCGATATGGTTGACTAGAGGGGGGGTGAATATGCAACTAACAATTTTTAGCTTTTCTTAACCAATTTAAATTAAGCAACAAAGTAAGTTGTCTAGATATGCTACTATGATGACAACTTATAGGAAGCAAATATAACAACTTCACAAGCAAGCTATATAAGAAACACAAGGAAATCTTGCACAAGTAAAGGGAAAAAATAACCACAAGTGGAGCCGATGAAGACGAGGATGTGTTACCGAAGTTCCTTCCCTTTGAGGGGAAGTACGTCTCCGTTGGAGCGGTGTGGAGGCACAATGCTCCCCAAGAAGCCACTAGGGCCACCGTATTCTCCTCACACCCTCACACAATGCAAGGTGCCGTGATTCCACTAGTGGTGCCCTTGAAGGCGGCAACCGAACCTTTACAAACAAGGTTGGGGCTATCTCCACTACCGAATTGGAGTCTCCCAACGACACCACGAAGCTTCACCACAATGGAATATGGCTCCGAGGTGACCTCAACCGTCTAGGGTGCTCAAACACCCAAGAGTAACAAGATCTGCAAGGGATTAGTGGGGGGAATCAAATATCTCTTGGTGGAAGTGTAGATCGGTGCCTTCTCAAGCAATCCCGAGGAAATCAACAAGTTTGATTGGCTAGGGAGAGAGATCGGGCGGAAATGGAGCTTTGAGCAACAATGGAGATTTTGGGAGGAAGAGGTGAGTCAACTTTGGGGAAGAAGACACCTTTATATAGTGGGGGGGAACAATCCAACCGTTACCCCCCACTCAGCCCCACAGAGAGCGGTACTACCGCTTGGGTGGGCGGTACTACCGCTGAACAAACTGTACTGTCGTTCCACCCTAGCGGTACTACCGCACAAGGGATAGGAGCCGAGGGTTGGGACCCAGAGTGGTACTACCGTGGAGGCAGGGCGGTACTACCGCTGGGAGCGGTACTACCGCCACTACTACCGCAGCAAGTGCCGCAAAACCCGACACGAGAAAGTGCGCACTCAAGTCGAGGCGGTAGGAAGACGGAGCCGCGGCGGTACTACAGCAGAGTGCTCCAAGCGGTACTACCGCTCTGTGGAGCGGTACTGCCGCTTGATGCACTTCGGTGGTACTACTGTTGTGGCCCGTGGTACCACCGCTGGGACCAGGAAAAGGCGGAGATAGGAGGGAAGGAAATCTCCATTGAGGCGGAAGGGTAAGGTGGGTGCGATAAGGAAGTATACGTGTTGATTCCACCCTAACATTACCAAAGCGGATCCCCTCTTGATAGTACGGTGACTCCTACGAAACTAGTCCACCAACAAAGAAACGAAAAAGAGCTACACCATCTTGAATCGAACACCGAGGGGAGATAATTGTCTCGTGCCGAAGAATGAATCTCTGAAAAACTTAGTGCACACGATTAGTCCGCAAAAGCATTGTCATCAATCACCAAAACACCGTAGGGATAAATATGCCCTTACAATCTCCCCCTTTTTGGTGGATTGATGACAATACGGGATTTGCACAAAACTAGTAATGACATAGAATAAGCGCAAAACCCACACCTCTAAAATATAGACAGGCTCCCCCTAGATATGTGCTATCTAGATAAGTGCTTTGGACTGCACGGCACACATACTAGGATCAACGCTCCCCCTATATTTTAGAGACCAACAACCTAAGCAAGATATATGAGAGCATAGTATATAACAGGATAAGCATGCAAGCTATAGGGTACCAAAGTACAAGATGGACATAGGTAAGATAAAGGAAAGGTAGCATATGTCTCACACCATATGTCAGGAACTTAGGTCTCACTGGCACAAAACCAAACAAAGCAAAAGACGAGAAAGCACACAGACGAAAAGCACAAAGACAACGACACAAATCCCTAAACTCTCTCCCCCTTTGGCATCGAGACACCAAAAAGGGCAGAGAGCTAAGCTACGACTCCAGGTGAGGGTCTCGAACATCAAAGCCCAGCGGGGTCATCTGCACCATCGTCGTCGGTCGGAAACTGCTCGGCGTCGGAATCTGTCCACGGGCAGTGCTGCTGAATCCACTCCTCCTCCTCGGTGATCTGGCCCTCAGAACCACTGGCCACAGTCGCACCCAACAGACGCATGAGCTCCTTGTGACGTCCCTGGCCTTCTTCTCTGCCACATGAGTCATGTACTGACCGTGGGACTCCATGCAAAACAGCTTCTTCATCTTCAGCTTGAGCTTCTTTGTCACGAGGGCTCTGCACCAGACGTCTCATAGTCATCATCATCATCAGCCTCAGCCTCAGTCTCCTCGGTCTCCATAGGAGCAGCGGAGGATGTACCCCCAGATTTAGGTGCATGAGTGCCCCAGTTGTTCTTCCTCCTCAGACGCTTGATCTCATGAGACACCAACTCTCCAGTCTCAAGCATAATGTTGGGATAGACATGATCCCAAGCCTTCTCAATTAGCAGCATGATGAATGGTCCATAGATCGGGCACTTGCACTCAGAGATAGCAGATAAGAGCTCAGACCACATCACATGAGAAATGTCCAGGGACTCACCAGTGTTCTTTTCCTGCTCATGTTGGCAGAAGAGAAGCATGTCCATAAGATAGGAGTTAACCATATCCAGATTCCCAACGTGAGGGAAGAGGGTCTCACGGAAGATGCGGTGAACAATATCCAGAAAGGCAAACAGCTCATATGTTTCCTTCTTAGTTTCAGGGTTGACCTTCACAGTGCAGTAGGGCCAGAGAGCTTGCTTGTGGGTGGAGGTAGTGTTGCGATGAGGATGAAAGCCAACTGGATTCTCAAGCCCATGATCTTTCACCCCAAGTAACTCCATGAAAGCCTTCCATTTGATAGAAAGCAACTTGCCATTGGTCATCCATGTCAGAGTCCTGTCCTCATCAGTCCCTAGATGGACAGTGGCATAGAATTGGGCCACAATATCTGCATCAAAGTCCTTGTTGAACTGGATGATCCGGAGAATGTTGAGCTGAGAGCACATCTGAAGAGCCTCGCCAAAGTACACAGGATCCTTCTCCATGTAATCCGTGTCGATGGAGTGCACACTAACATAGAGATTTTTCTTGGCCTTGAGCACATCAAAGAAGATGGCAAACTGAAAGCGGTTCCAGAACGGACGGTTGACCAAATTGGGTTCTTGATCTTCTCCATAGGGATTGCGGCGACGCCTTGCCCAGAACTCCTTGGCACTCATTTGGGGCACAGCTTTGCCCTTTGGCTTCGACGAAGACTTCTTCTTGAGTTGAGGTGGAGGTGGAGCACTAGAAGAATCTCCTGCTAACTCAGACGTGCGGTAGCGCTTCGAGGTGGCACGATTGGGGTTGATACGGCGAGCTTGAGGCTCAGGATGTTCATCACCTGGAACCAAACACAGGAACACGCGAAACAACCAGAAAGAACGAGCATAAGCCAACAAGCACAACAAAAGGGATCAAGGAATGGAAGGGAAATAATTGAACTTGGCAGGCAGCGGTAGTACCGTGACCTGCAAGCGGTAGTACCGCCCAAGCGGTAGTACCGCTCCAAAGAGAGCGGTAGTACCGCTCGAGGCGGGGGAACAGCAGTTCCCTACTACCGTGGTCAGATCCGGCACTACCGGCCTGTCAAATTCAAAAATATTCCTACCAAACTCTAATCTAGACAGTCTAGTTGCCTTCTCCAACCTACTCAAGCCTAGATTTAGCCAAAAATCTAGAGATGCAACCACTATTGCCCCTAAAACACAAGATCTGAAAAAGATACAAAAGGAGAGAAGGAACGGGGGCAATACCGGCATCCATGGCAAGAGAACGAGTTGGGGATCGACTCCACCAAAGGAAATGGAGAGGAACGCCCCGGAGGAGGAGATCCGCCGGAGCCCTCCCGCGGCGATGCGTTGCTGGAGAGAGGAAGAGGAACGAGGGGGCGAAGCGAATGGGTATGGGGGAGAGAAACCTCCCCCTGCCCCGATATAGCCCCCCGATCCTGCCCCGCAATGGTAGTACCGCCCAGCACGCCACGGCAACTAGACCACATGGCTTAGCTCAAAAAGAAGGCACAAAGGCAAGAAAAAGAAAGACAAAAAGAACACACCAGCAAGAGGCCAAGAAACCCCTCTTCAAGAGAGGGTGGTGGCCGAAGCCACCTATGTTTGAGTCAAGAGGTATGGCGCCGCGAAGATTTTAACCTTAGGCCCATGACCAAAACTCGTCCTTGAAGCACAAGTACCATCAAAGATGGTTAATGTGAAAGACTTGATCAATTTATGCATAATGGGGGAGGGAGAGTTCATTGAGAGAACAACACTCCCCCTATGTCCATGCCTACACCTAGATTAGACAATATAAAGAGTATGGTGGGGTGTGCACGTGCTCAAGCCACATTGCTCAAATCAATGATATTTAGCTCATGCCTTAACTCGCGAAATCTTGCTTCATCCAAAGGCTTCGTGAAGATATATGCAAGGTTATCATGAGTGTTGACATAGTGAAGCTCGATTTCTCCTTGCCGAATATGATCCCGGATGAAGTGATGCCGAATCTCAATATGCTTCGTCTTGAAATGTTGCACCGGGTTAAGAGAAATCTTGATGGCACTTTCATTGTCACACCAAAGAGGCACTTTGTCACAAGTGACACCGTAATCCTTCAAAGTTTGCCTCATCCATAGGAGTTGAGCACAACAACTGCCAGCTGCCACATACTCAGCTTCGATGGACGAGAGAGACACACAACTTTGCTTTTTGGAAGACCAACTTACCAGAGAGCAACCAAGGAATTGGCACCCATCGGAAGTGGACTTCCTATCCACTTTGTCTCTCGCCCAGTCCGAATCAGAGAAGCCTACAAGGTTGAAGTTTGCTCCTCTTGGTTACCATAAGCCAAAGTTTTGGGTATGAGCCAAATATCGAAAGATTCGCTTGACTACCACAAAGTGACTTTCCTTAGGTGAGGCTTGAAACCGTTCACAGATTCCCACACTCAACATAATATCCGATCTAGATGCACAAAGGTAAAGCAAGGATCCAATCATAGAACGATATACCTTTTGATCCACCGCTTTACCATTGGGATCAATGTCAAGTTGGCACTTGGTTGGCATTGGAGTAGTAGCCGGCTTGACATCACTTAGATTGAACCTCTTGAGCATGTCTTGAGTGTACTTGGCTTGTTTGATAAAGATTCCTTCTCTTCTTTTCTTAATCTCAAACCCAAGGAAGTACTTCAACTCCCCCATCATGGACATCTCAAAATGTGTGGTCATGAGTGCGGCGAACTCATCATTGAAAGCTTTGTTGGGTGAACCAAAGATAATATCATCAACATATAGTTGGCAGACAAACAACTCCCCTTTGACCTTCTTAGTAAAAAGAGTGGGGTCGATTTTCCCAATTTCAAACCCACGATCTTGTAACAACTCGGTAAGATGCTCATACCATGCACGTGGGGCTTGTTTAAGGCCATAGGGTGCCTTATCGAGTTGATACACGTGATTGGGGAACTTAGGATCCTCAAACCCCGGGGGTTGTTTGACATACACCAACTCATTAATAGGACCATTAAGAAATGCACTTTTCACATCCATTTGTTGCAACTTAAAATTATAATGAGAAGCATAGGCAAGCAAGAAACGAATAGATTCAAGGCGAGCAACGGGGGCAAAGGTTTCACCGTAGTCGATACCCTCGACTTGGGAGTAGACTTGAGCCACCAGGCGTGCCTTGTTGCGGATGACAATGCCATGAGCATCCTGCTTGTTCTTAAAGATCCACTTGGTTCCAATGACATTATGGTTCTCCTTTGGCCTCGGCACCAGACGCCACACTTTGTTGCGCTCAAAGTTGTGGAGTTCTTCATGCATGGCATTAAGCCAATCAGGGTCTTCGAGCGCCTCATAGACCTTTTGAGGTTCAATACAGGAGACAAAATATTGATGAGCACAATATTTTGCTAATTGTCTACGAGTGCTTACCCCCCCCCCCTTTTGCTGCTTCCAAGAATATTCTCCATGTGATGTTCTCTGGAAGCAAGCTTGGAGGCAATTTTTGCAGCACGACGCTCCTATTGCTCTTCAAGAGATAACTGAGGAGCACTGAGTTAATCATCTTGAGCGACGTCAGGAGCTTGATCTTGATCTTGATCTTGCTCAGAGGAGAGAACTTGGCCGTGTGCATCATTTGGTGGCTCCCCACCATCTTGTGATTGATCTTGCACTTGGACTTGTTCGTCCGGTTGAGGGCCTTCACTTTGTTCTTCGGAAGCATGTGGGTCTTGGGTTGATGATGGTTCCACTTGTGTGGAACATTGTCCTTCTCCTTCGGCCACAAGGGGTTCCTCAATGGGTAGGATATATCCAACACCCATTCTTCTTATGGCTTGAGGAGGAATTTCATCACCTACATCACAAGTACCACTTTGCTCCACTTGGGAGCCGTTATTCTCATCAAACTCTACGTTACACATCTCCTCAATGAGTCCATTGGACTTGTTGAGGACACGGTAAGCATGAGAGTTTGTAGCATAGCCAACAAATATGCCCTCATGAGCTCTAGACTCAAATTTAGACAACCGAGTACCTTTCTTGAGGATGAAACACTTACACCCGAACACCCGGAAGTACTTGAGATTGGGCTTGTTACCGGTGAGAATCTCATAAGGAATCTTGTTCAAACCTTTGCGGAGATAGAGCCGATTGGATGCATAAAATGCGGTGTTGATGGCTTCGGCCCAAAAGTTGTATGGAGATTTGAATTCTGCCATCATGGTCCTTGCCGCGTCCATCAATGTCCGGTTCTTTCTCTCCGCTACACCATTTTGTTGAGGGATATAAGGTGCGGCATATTGATGTTTGATCCCCTCATCACTAAGAAACTCATCCAAGGTGTAGTTCTTGAACTTGGTGCCGTTATCACTTCGGATCATCAAAATCTTTGCTTCATGTTGTCGTTGAGCTTCATTTGCAAAGTTGATGACGGTTTGTTGGGTCTCACTCTTCTTCTTGAAGAAGTATACCCAGGTGTATCTTGCATAATCATCCACAATCACCAGGCAATATTTTCTGCCTCCAAGACTATCAAAGGATGGAGGCCCAAAGAGATCCATGTGAAGGAGCTCTAATGGTCTTTTTGAGTAGATGATAGTCGTTGGAGGGTGAGCCATCTCATGTAGCTTTCCTTCAATACAAGCACTTCAAGAACGATCTTTGGCAAAGCTAACATTTGTTAGTCCACGGACATGGTCCCCCTTGAGAATACTTTGCAAAGATCTCATATTGACATGGGCTAACCGGCGATGCCAAAGCCATCCCACATCAACTTTAGCCATTAGGCATGGCGCGGTCTTAGTGGGTTGCTCTGAGAAGTTAACCACATAGAGACCGTTCTCGACATGCCCAACATAGGCTACTTTAAAATTCTTGCTCCACAAGAGGGCCACGGTATCAATATCAAAGAATGTAGCAAAACCCATGAGCGCAAGTTGGCAAACAGAAAGTATGTTATATGCAAGGGACTCAACAAGCATGACTTTCTCGATCGTGAGATCATGAGAAACAACAACCTTGCCAAGCCCCAATACCTTAGAAGATGAAGCATCACCCCATTCGACGTTGGTGGCCATGGATGAACCTAGATGCACGTCCACCACCAAGTCTTTGCTTCCGGTCATAAGATTTGTGGCTCCACTATCGAGCAACCATGATCCCCCACCGGAAGCAAACTCCTACAAGAGATCAATGCTTGGATTTAGGTACCCATTTGGTAATGGGTCCTTTGAGGTTAGTAACAAGGGTCTTAGGAACCCAAATAGACCATCCAATCTACTCATAACAAGAACCAACAAATTTAGCAAAGATATGACCATCACTAGCACGACATAAAACATAAGAAGGATTAAAGTCGCCGACCATGTTTGATGGTATGGTGGGGTATTTCTTGACTCCACCACCCTTCACATTGTTCTTCTTCTTAGACGCACCCTCTCCCTCTTTCACAAAGGTTTGTTGGAGAGGGGGAGGTAGCTTGGTCTTGTCATTGTTCTTCTTCTTGGACTTGGGAGCAAACCCAATTCCTTCCTTTGCCACAACCTCCTTTTGATGACTCAAAAGATTGTTGAGGTTCTTCTCACCTTGTATACATGTTACAAGGCCTTTCTCAAGTTGCTTCTTCAACTTGGCATTTTCTTCAACAAGATGCACATGCTCGCAACATGGATTAGTAGCATTTGCATTATCAATCAACACCATGCGAGGAAAGATAGCCTTTTCTTTGGTTAGCGAAACTTGGAGTTGATCATGAGACTCCTTGAGAGAAACATGCATACCTTTCAAGGCCTTGTGGGCCTTGTCAAGTGTAGCAAACTCCTCCTTCAGTCTAGCATGGTCAACACCAAGTTTTGCCTTCTCGGAATTCATCATACGAGAGACAACTAAAGCATGATCGAGATCTTTCTTTAATTTAGCATGATCATCATTGTGTGACTCCTCAAGAGCCAAACGAAGACCACGCTCTTCCTCTAGAGCATTAGAGAGATCCGATATTTCATCGGCATAGTCTCGACTATGACCTTCCATTTTAGCAATGGTCTCCTCGTGAGCCTCGATCATGTCATTGGCCTCACCGAGTTGTTCCAAGAGAGCAACAAAATGCTTCTTGGGTTTGCCCTTGAGTTTGCTCATAAACAACTCAAACTCATTCTCTTCCTCCTTTGTTCCCTCACTCTCATCAATACAATCCATCAATGAGGGATTAGAGATGATGGTAGTGTTGATGTTTGGAGTTACCTTGTTGGTGGCCTTGGTCATGAGACACTTGGCGATGATGTTCTCATTAGGTGAGTCGAAGAGAGATGGGCGTGGAGTAGTAGCAATAGCAATTGTGGCCATGGTGACCATCTCATCATCTTCATCATTATCATCATCCTCAACATAATCTTCTTGGGCCACCAACCCTTTGGGAGGGGTCTTCTTGTTGAAGTTGTTCTTGTTGGGATAAGACTTGGCCTTGTCCTTCCGGATAAGCTTGCCTCCAAAGTCTTCTCTTTTCTCATATGGGCAATCTATAACAAAGTGGCTTACATTTCCACAGTTGAAGCATGTCCTCACTCGTTGCTTGCCCTTGTTGCCACTTGAGTTGTTCTTGTTGAAGTTGGGCCTTGAGTTCTTCTAGTTGCCCCAAAATTTCCGCGAAGCAAGAGCCATGTGCTCATGATAGGCATATTTGGTGTTCTCGGGGCAACGCTCATCGTCATCCTCCTCCTCCTCTTCTTCCACACAAGCCTTGGCCTTCAAGGCAAGTTTAGGCTTCTTTGATCGTTGAGCTCTTAAAACCGTATTGTCGGCGGTCTAGTCCAAGATCCTCATGGCAACGAACTCATCCAACACTTCATTTGATGACAAAGTGTGGAAGTCCGGTCTTTGGCGAATGACGGAGGACATGGCCTTGTGGTAAGGCATCATGGCCTTGAGAAACTTGCGCTTGATCCAATTTTCATCTGTGTCCTTGCTCCCATGATCTCGAAGAGAAACCGCAAGAGTGGTTAATCTCCGATAAAGTTCACGAGGATCTTCATCTTCGATCATAGCAAACTCGTCGGCTTCATCTTGCACAACTTCATAGTTAGAGCGTTGAATGCTTGCGCTCCCCTTGTACATGGTGCCAACATGCTCCCAAGCTTCCTTGGCCACGGTGAAGGGTCGAAGATGTGCAATGTCTTCGGGAGGGATAGCATCTTGAAGTATGCAAAGAACGGACTCGTTGAATTGATGATCCGCAGCTTCTCTTGGAGTTAAGTTGTCGGGATCACGTGGATAAAAACCTTGCTCAATGATTCTCCAAAGATTAGTAGAGCAATGATTTAAATGACGTTTAAAGCAAAACATCCAAATAGCAAAATCAGAATTTTTAATAAACTTAGGAGGAGGACCAACGGAATTTAAATGTGGAGTAGGAACGGGTCCTCCATAGTGGATAGGAGGAGCGGAGTGGGCAAAAATCCCACTCCCATTCTTAGTAACCGGGACTTGCTCACTACTAGCTTCTCCCTTGTCGGGAATAGCCTCCGACACGTTGGTAGTGGGACGACCCACTTCCAGTGGTGAGGTGGATAATTTGAGTCCCTCTAGCAATTCTTTAAACATGCCTTTGACCTCGGTCGCTAGTGATTCTTTCAATGTGGTCATCGCCACATTGAACTCCTCACGAGAGACCGAGGCTCCCCCATCGGACGTAGGCAAGAACGGAGTTCCACCGGAATGTTCCTCCGTCTCGACTACATTGTCACCCATACTCTTTGGACGGTAAAGTCCTTAAAAAGAGACGAGGCTCTGATACCAATTGAAAGGATCGATATGGTTGACTAGAGGGGGGTGAATAGGAAACTAACAATTTTTAGCTTTTCTTAACCAATTTAAATTAAGCAACAAAGTAAGTTGTCTAAATATGCTACTATGATGACAACTTATAGGAAGCAAATATAACAACTTTAGAAGCAAGCTATATAAGAAACACAAGTAAAGCTTGCACAATTAAAGGGAAGAAATAACCACAAGTGGAGCCGGTGAAGACGGGGATGTGTTACCGAAGTTCCTTCCCTTTGAGGGGAAGTACGTCTCCGTTGGAGCGGTGTGGAGGCACAATGCTCCCCAAGAAGCCACTAGGGCCACCGTATTCTCCTCACGCCCTCACACAATGCAAGGTGCCGTGATTCCACTAGTGGTGCCCTTGAAGGCGGCAACCGAACCTTTACAAACAAGGTTGGGGCTATCTCCACAACCGAATTGGAGGCTCCCAACGACACCACGAAACTTCACCACAATGGAATATGGCTCCGAGGTGACCTCAACCGTCTAGGGTGCTCAAACACCCAAGAGTAACAAGATCCGCAAGGGATTAGTGGGGGGAATCAAATATCTCTTGATGGAAGTGTAGATCGATGCCTTCTCAAGCAATCTTGAGGAAATCAACAAGTTTGATTGGCTAGGGAGAGAGATCGAGAAATGGAGCTTTGAGCAACAATGGAGCTTTTGGGAGGAAGAGGTGAGTCAACTTTGGGGAAGAAGACACCTTTATATAGTGGGGGGGAACAATCCAACCCGTTACCCCCCACTCAGGCCCGCAGAGAGCGGTACTACCGCTTGGGTGGGCGGTACTACCGTTGAGCAAGCGGTACTGTCGTTCCACCCTAGCGGTACTGTCGTGCAAGGGATAGGAGCCGAGGGCTGGGACCCAGAGCGGTACTACCGTGGAGGCACGGCGGTACTACCGCTGGGAGCGGTACTACTGCCACTACTACCGCAGCCAGTGCCGCAAAACCCAACACGAGAAAGTGTGCACTCGAGTCGAGGCGGTAGGAACACGGAGCCGCAGCGGTACTACGGCAGAGTGCTCCAAGCGATACTACCGCTCTGAGGAGCGGTACTGCCGCTTGATGCACTTCGGTGGTACTATCGTTGTGGCTCGCGGTACTACCGCTGGGACCAGGAAAAGGCAGAGAGGGAAGGGAAGGAAATCTCCATTGAGGAGGAAGGGTAAGGTGGGTGCGATAAGGAAGTGTACGTGTTGATTCCACCCTAACCTTACCAAAGCGGATCTCCTCTTGATAGTACGGTGACTCCTACGAAACTAGTCCACCAACAAACTAACGAAAAAGAGCTACACCGTCTTGAATCGAACACCAAGGAAAGATAATCGTCTCGTGCCGACGAATGAATCTCTGTAAAACTTAGTGCACACGATTATTCCGCAAAAGCATTGTCATCAATCACCAAAACATCGTAGGGATAAATATGCCCTTACACCAAGGAACCAACAAGGAGAAGGAATGGCGCAAGATGGACACCAAGAGCATGGACAAGGATTTTCCCAGTACAGAGGTAGAGGTACTACCGGTCAACTACCACCCAACTACCGGTCAACTACCAGTCAAGCTTCTGTGATCGACCGGTGCAAAGCCGGTGCAGCCCCGACCGCTATATCCACTAAAACCGGCACTACCGGTCCCATGACCGGTACTACCGCCCTGCCTGCGCGCAGTTGAAGTGGTTTCACCCCATGTATCCCCCAACTTACCCCTTGGACTATATATACTTGTCCCTTAGCTCCGTATTAGGGTTAGCTTTGTGTTCGCTCATTTAATACCTAGAGCTTTGCTCATCTAGTGGTTCTACTCCTAGGAGTGATTGGGGCCTCTCTTTGGAGAAGATCCACATCGGATTCAAGACCTCTTCGGAGAAGATCCTTCGCATATTCAAGACCTCCTCAAGGACATGAACTGTACCTTGTATCTTTCCCTTTTTTGTTCATGTACCTTGTGACCTTGTGTGTTTGATTGTCTACTGGATGTGTGATTGGACTTGTTCTTGAGTGTTCTTCCCTCGTGTTTTCTCCCCTTGTTCATCGTGTTCTTAGTGGGATCCTCTCCATTTCGTGAAAGATCTGTGTAGATCGGGTTAGCCCCGCATCATCATATCTCTTGTGGATATGACCTTGCCTGTAGGTTTTGCTTGTGTTGTGTGATATGTTATATGTTTGGTTGGTCATTGCTTTTCGTGTTGTCATATTTTGTGGATTGTTTGTATTATGTAATTGGGTGCTTTGATTGATCATATGTGCTCTTTTGATGTGATTACTTTAGGATAGTTTTGGTGACTAGTGTGGATTGTGTGAATTTAGTGTTTGTTTTTGTTGTTGCTTGAGTTTTAGTTCCTAGCATGAGCATATGGGTAGTGTTTTCCCCCTTAGACCTATTTTTATCTATATCTCACCCTTGTTTATCCATCATATGCAATCGAGGCGTAACTCTAGAGGAAGTAGTTCACGAGACAATAACAACAATGACATACCACCATACATGCAACAGTTGCTTCAGGGACAGACTCAGTTGATCCGGTCACTTGTTCAGAACCAGAAGCAGCAACAGCAACAGCAACAGCAACAACAACAACAACAACAACAACAACAACAACAACAACAACAACAACAACAACAACAACAACAACAACAGCAACAGCAAC
>LR738711.1:414415955-414434467 GCA_902687465.1 Secale cereale
AGCAACAGCAACAGCAACAGCAACAGCAACAGCAACAGCAACAGCAACAGCAACAACAACAACAACAACAACAACAACAACAGCAACAGCAACAGCAACAACAACAACAACAACAACAACAACAACAATCAAGTGGGACGAGCACAGCGCGTTCCCCTTGAGCCTGGTCAAACTTCTGGTGCCGCTGTTGATGTTTCTGTAGCTCGTGCTGCTACTGCAGAGGTGGAGGACCATTACGAGGATGAGGTTGACCTAAATCAGAACTACGTGCAATTACCAGCACCAGGTCATCCTCATGCATATCATCGCAACGGTAGGGCTGCACCACCACCTGAGGTACATGACCATCTTCCTAAACTGAAATTTAATATTCCACCATTTGAGGGTAGATATGTTCCTGATATATATCTTACTTGGGAGTTAGAAACTGAACAACGTTTTACATGTTTACACTATCCCGAGGAGAGACGTGTTCCTGCTGCTGTTTGTGCTTTCACTAGTTTGCATGTGTTTGGTGGTCTGAACATTGTAGATTATATCCTATTCCAGCTACTTGGGCTGCTTTGAAAACTACTATGCGTACTCGTTGGGTTCCACCATATTATCAACGTGAATTACTTCAAAAATTGCAGCGCTTAAGACAAGGAAAAAATTTTGTAGAAAAATTGTCAGCAGTTACAAACTGGCCTAATTAGATGTGGTATTGTTGAGGACAATGAAGCTATGCTTGCACATTTTATGGGTGGATTAAATAGAGAGATTCAGACCATTCTAGAGTATAAGGATTATAATAATATCACTCGTTTATTCCATCTTGCTTGTAAAGTTGAACGTGAAGTGCAGGATCGACAGGCATTGGCGCGGACTAACTTTTCTGTAGGTCGACCTTCATCATGGACACCGCGTGCATCCTCTACTTCCACACATTCTACTGCACCGACACCTCCATGAGCTGTTACCTCCAGCCGTGATACAAGGAAGCAGGCACAACCACCATTATCTGCCAAGAGCACACCTATTGGGCCTGCACAGAGTTCTTCTTCTTCCATGGCATCAACAAGGCACACCAGTGATATTATTTGTCGTCGTTGTAAGGAAAGGGGACATTTTGCGAGAGAATGCAAATCTCAGCGTGTGATGATTGCTACTGAGGATGGTGGATATGTCACACCCTGATTTTCATGCCACATTGCTTAAGCTAATAATCATGCTAAAAATGTGGATTGGCGAAAAATGTTGAGTGTTTTTGGCTTTACTTGATTGACTTTCTGTTTGCTGCTTGTTAGTGCTCTAAAAATCAAATAAATCATCCAACTCTTTACTTCATCTCCTTGATCCAAAACCTTTTCCCAATGATCATGCCATGTGTATAGACCAGTATAGTATTTTTCTTATAAAAATATTTTGGCCAAATAGTATTTTCTAAAATTAGTTTTCCAAAAACTCCTGAATTGAGGTTTGCACTACAAGTACCCTATTAAAGACCATTTCTAGCCTTTCCAGAAATCTTTCAAAAAGTATATTTGAATCCTATTAGGTATAGGACTCCCAGAAACCACAAAATTATAATTTTAAAAGTTATTTTTATATTTTATTTAAAAGCTTTTTCTAAAGGCCAGAAATGGTCTTTAATAGGGAAAAATATTTAACTATTTCAAAAATATTTGCCAAAATTCAGGGAAACTCATAGGACATATATTGTCCATATAAGAGTTTCAACACATGGTCATGTTCAAAATATTGGACAAATCCTTCCAAAACCCTTTCTGGATATTTCAAGCTTTTGAAATATTTACACAGGGTATATTCTCCAAAAATTCCAGGGAAATTCTATCATGTCAAATATGACATATTTGATGATCTTACAAAGCCTCATGCCTTGAAGATCAAGGAAACATCATCTGATCCCCTCAAAACCATTTCTGTCCATTTTGAAGTTTGAGCAACTTTACATTGCCAAACTTGTCCAAATGCTCTCAAACTTGGTGCACATGCTAAAATGATGTAATTATGCATCTATGCCAAATGGCAAGAGTTTTGGAGAAGCATAACTTGATCTAAGTGCCCCAAAACCATTTCTGTTCAAATTCAAATTTGAACAACTTTACATTACCAACTTTTTACCTGGGGCTTCAAACTTTGTGAGCATGATCATAACCCCAAATGATGATACTACACCAAGTGGTGCATCAAGGGGAGATGATTTGCTTAACTTAAACTTGGAGGATCCATTTCTGTTGATTTCTAGGGTTTACAAGAGTTACATTGGCAACTTTGCCCAAATGAGCTCAGATTTGGTGGAAGGGCCTAAATGTATGTGACATTCCATCCTGTTAATTCCCATGTCAATTGGAAGTCATTTGCTTTCCCAAAACATGATCAAACACCTTCTGCCATTTTTCCTAAACCATTGTTTGGACCCCTTTCACTATTCCCCTCTACCTCAATTTCTTACCACAGGTAAACCTGATCATCCTCTACCTCCTGTAACTTCCCCATGTCCCCAGCTCAATGATTGAGGGGTGAAAACCCCATTTTTACTCTCCTGGACAGCAGCAGTCTCCTTCTTCCTCACCTCCCTCCTCATTCCAGTGGCTCCCCAGGGCATCCAAGATCATCACACATTTCTTTACTCCTCCCCTGACCCCCTAGACAACATTGGGCAAGACGGACGCGACCAGAGCGGTGAGGGCACGGCCGTGTCGGCCATACGGGCGCTCTGGAGCGCGCTACAGTGCGCTCCCGCACTGTAGCCGTGTCCTGCCCGAGGCACCCGACAGCCTGGGGCGTCGGGATCGTGTCTCCCGAGGTGCCCTCGACGTCTGCGACCTGCAGGCCTATTGGCCCTATCCTCCCCTGCCCTCCTTCTCCCTCCGCGAGCTCGCCCGAGCGCGTCCATGGACATCGCTCACGGTGCACCGCGGCCGCACCTATTTAAGCCACCCCCGACCCTCTCTCTCGTCTCGGTTAGATCCTCCTATCTCCTGCGAACCCCCTGGACCAACCCATTTTTGCCCTCGTGCCCTACAGCCACCTCCCTGGCCGGAGCCTTGCCGGCGGCCTCCGCCAAAATTGGCATCCACCACTCCTCATCCTCCCCTCTGGACTGCACCAGAGCGTCCCCACCATCACCTCGAGCCGCCTCACGCTTCTCCCTCTCGTCCCCGTGGTCTTGGCGTCGATCCCCATCATCACCGTCGGCCTCGTCCGCCGCGGCCGACGTCCTGCTCAGCCTGGTACCTTTGGGCGACCGTGCCACCCACGGATGGACGCGGCCGGGTCCCCTGAGCACGCCGGTGGCCAGCACATCAGAAACGGCGGCCTGTGGCGCCGGCCAGCCGCCGTCGAAGCCGCCCCTGCCTCTGCTCTATTCGAGCGGGAGGTGGGGGAAGAACCTGCCGCTGGGGCCCACGCGTCAGCGACCCAGTGGGCGGGCCCCTCCGTTTAAGTGGAGGCGGATCTGGCCTTGACCGCCTTCCCTGCGCGAAAACGCCCCTCCTGGAAGACGCCTTTGACGTGGCCAGGTCCCCTGCGCGCGGCTGTGTAGTTGGGCCGGCCCAGTTCCTATTCGGCTATATTCCGCCGGTGTGCAGCCTAAGGGTATAAGCCCTTTCTCTTTCCCTTTTTCTTTTTCTGTAAACTTCAATGATCCACAAATCCTTCAAATTAACTCCAAACTTGATGATTCAAATTTATTCTGGCTCCATAAATCATGCTCTATCACATGGTGCAACATGCACATTTTTCCAGAAACGTTTCCTTCACAAATATTATCAAATGTCATTATTTCATTTTCTGTGATGAACTTTAGAAAATCACAGAGGGCACAAATTTGATCCAAATGCAGTGGTTCAAATTCCTAGATACTTGTCATATCCAAACTTAGTTTTGGAACATTTTTATTAATACTTTCTGTACCCCCACCAAATAATGAGCCATTTCTTCTTATTTATCAACTTTGCAAAATCCTAGGAAATTCATTTGAACTCCAAATCCAGTGAAACCAACTCATAGATGCTTCTAAAATCATGACTTGTTGATGGGTGCCTTTGCTCATCATTCAAGAATATATTTCTGTACACTTCTTTCAAATCCATAAACCCCTTGGTTCCATCAAATTGAAATGATCCAAACTATCCATTGATCCAATACCTATGTAACCACCTTGGTTATTTTTCATATGACCAGAGGTATCCTAGAAAAGTCCAACTCCTATTTTTAGAGCACTTTTATTTTTGCTTTGATTGTGTTGCTTATTATGATTGTTTCCATCGTTAGTTGACGAAATAAGCGAAGTACTCGGAGATGGACCAGAAGGTTTGAAGACTCGGAAGGACAAGGCTAGCAGCCCTTTGACCATGTTCGAGAAACCTTTTTATGCATGTCTCATAGCACAGTATTATCAATGCATCGGAATCATGTAGAAGAGGTGACCACCTTGGTTGGTGCCTTTGTTACTTTACTATTGGAACTTGCATCAAACATGACCCTACCTTCCTATGAGGGTTATGTGGGTGGGAGTAGATAGATATATGCTATAGTAGTTGGCTACGTAAAATGGGTCAGGGTTATGCATTGAGTGAAACAAGTGTGGTAAGACATACTTGCAGATAACCCAGTGGGTGCCACTAATGCCCCTGGGAGTTGATGAGGAACTAGGGCACTACTTGGTGAAGAAGTAGTGTGCCGAGGCTTGACGAAAGTGTTGTTTACAGAGATGGATTAGATTTATGTGTGACTACCGTCCCAACCAAACATGCGCAACCACTCTACCCTTATATGGGAAAGGGCATTATTGATTACCTAGGTCGATACTAGCATGGTGCCCGCATTACTAGTGACGGGGGTGACATGAGGTCACTCTCGGGACGGGGTCGCGCTTGGATAGGCGGCCATGACTTTCTTTACAGGGCACCGGACACACCGTTGGTACCTCGTGCTTGTGGTATGTGATGAATATGGGAGCGAGTCTCCGCAATTATTAAGATGTGAAATGTGGGGCACGGGGGTTGCTACCAATCGAGTGGACTCTGTGTTAGTGTCGTCTAGGGAAAGATAGTGATCGGGTGCTTACCCCGGGTACTTGAGGTACCGCGGGTCGTGGATGACATGGAAGTTCCCCGGATCTTGTGGGTAAAGTGTGCAACCTCTGTAGAGTGTCAAACTATTCGAATAGTCGTGTCCGCGGTCAAGGACAGTTGGGTGGTGCTACTTAGACTATGTCCATAAGTTTCTGGAAAACAACACGGTTTGGGTAAATCTGTTGATGTGATTGTGAGAAAGTCACAATGAGCTTGAGCATGAGTTGATTACAACTCTTTCTCGGTAATGAAGTCTGTGACCTCCTGATACTTGTTGCAGACACATGCATCTCCACGTTATATGTTGATCATACTTGCATATGAAAAACTAGCTTTCCACAAAACCGCCAATCTAGCAGTAGAGCCTTGCATAATTATTCTGTCATCACACTTGGGTTGCTTGCGAGTACATTCAAAGTAGTCATTGGCTTTCCACTGGTTATTTTATTGGCCAGGCATGAGAGAACAGGTTATGATGAAGATTTCTTGGTGACGAGCATGCGAGCTAGGACGCTTCCCAGTCAGAATGCCTGTAGGGTTAAGGCATATGGCATGGGTCCAAGTTGTTATTGAAGATTTCCGCTACGATGATATACTCAAGACTTGACCTTAATGGTCCTATTTGTGTAATACGGTATGTATGGATGTAAGACTCTTGTTATTCAGCTTCTGTATGTTCTGTGAGCATTAATCTCTGGGATCATTGTACACGTGCATTCGGTGATCTCGACTTATGAGTCGGGGTCCCCATAGGATATGAGTCCGCTAGTGACTATGATGAGGAGACTTTGGCTCTTATTACACGTGAAGAACACGATGGAGACGATTCTGATCATGAGACGCAATACATGGCTCCTGAAGATGCTGACAGGTATGAATGTTTAGTTGCTCAACGTGTTTTGAGTGTGCAGGTTACACAAGCTGGGCAAAATCAGAGGCATAATTTGTTCCATACAAAGGGAGTTGTGAAGGAACGTTCTGTTCGCCTGATCATAGATGGAGGGAGTTGCAACAACTTGGCTAGCATGGAGATGGTGGAGAAGCTATCTCTCACCACAAGACCACATCCACATCCTTACTACATCCAATGGTTCAACAACAGCGGCAAGGTTAAGGTAACACGTACTGTTCGTGTGCATTTTAGTATCTCTACATATGTTGATTATGTTGATTGTGATGTGGTACCTATGCAAGCATGTTCCTTATTACTTGGTAGACCATGACAATTTGATAAAAATTCTATACACCATGGTAGAAACAATCAGTATACTCTTGTTCATAAGGATAAAAATATTACTTTGCTTCCTATGACTCCTGATTCCATTTTGAAAGATGATATTAATAGAGCTAATAAAGCAAAACAGGAGAAAAATAAGAGTGAAAATCAGATTGTGGCAAAAGAATTTGAGCAACAAATGAAGCCTACTAATAAACCATCTACTGTTGCTTCTGACATTAAATTGAAAAGTGCATGTTTACTTGCCACCAAATCTGATATTGATGAGCTAGATTTTAGCAAATCTTTTTGCTATGCTTTTGTGTGCAAAGAGGCATTATTTTAATTCGAGGACGTGCCTTCCTCTTTGCCTCCTTTTGTCACTAACATTTTGCAGGAGTTCGCCGACTTCTTTCCACAAGACGTGTCACCGGGATTACCACCTATTTGAGGGATTGAGCATCAGATTGACTTAATTCCCGATGCATCGCTACCCAACCGCGCACCATACCGTACCAATCCAGAAGAGACGAAGAAGATTATGCGTCAAGTACAGGAGCTACTCGACAAAGGTTATATACGCGAAGATTATGCGTACCCAACCGTCCTTGTGTTGTTCCTATTATTCTAGTGCCGAAAAAGGATGGTACATCGCGTATGTGTGTTGATTGTAGAGGCATTAATAATATTACTATTCGTTATCGTCATCCTATTCCTAGGCTAGATGATATGCTTGATGAATTGAGTGGCTCTACAATATTCTCCAAAGTTGATTTGCGTAGTGGATACCATCAAATTCGTATGAAATTGGGAGATGAATGGAAAACATTATTTAAAACTAAGTTTGGATTATATGAGTGGTTAGTCATGCCTTTTGGGTTAACTAATGCACCTAGTACTTTCATGACATTAATGAATGAAGTTTTACGTGCTTTCATTGGACGATTTGTGGTAGTATACTTTGATGATATATTGATTTATAGCAGATCTTTGGAGGAACATTTGGAACATTTACGTGTTGTTTTTATTGCTCTACGTGATGCACGTTTGTTTGGTAACCTTGGAAAGTGCATCTTTTGCACCGACCGAGTCTCTTTTCTTGGCTATGTTCTTACTCCACAGGGAATTGAGCTTGATAAAGCCAAGATTGAAGCTATTGAGAGTTGGCCGCAGCCCAAAATGGTCACACACGTGAGGAGTTTCCTTGGCCTCGCTGTATTCTATCGGCGTTTTGTGAGAGATTTCAGCACCATTGCTGCACCTCTCAATGAGCTTACAAAGAAGGATGTGCCTTTTGTTTGGGGTACTGCCCAGGAAGAAGCATTCATGGTATTGAAAGATAAGTTGACACATGCTCCTTTACTCCAACTTCCTGATTTTAATAAGACTTTTGAGCTTGAATGTGATGCTAGTGGAATTGGGTTAGGAGGTGTCTTATTACAAGATGGTAAACTTGTTGCATACTTTTCTGAAAAATTGAGTGGGCCTAGTTTGAATTATTATAATTATGATAAGGAATTATATGCTCTTGTTCGGACTTTGGAAACATGGCAACATTATTTATGGCCCAAATAATTTGTTATACATTCTGATCATGAATCTTTGAAGCACATTAAAATTCAAGCAAAACTGAACCGTAGACATGCTAAATGGGTTGAATTCATAGAGACTTTCCTTATGTTATTAAACACAAGAAGGGAAAAGAAAATGTTATTGCTGATGCTTTGTCTCGTCGTTATACTATGCTTTCACAACTTGACTTTAAAATATTTGGTTTGGAGACCATCAAAGGTCAATACGTGCATGATGCTGAATTTAAAGATGTATTGCAGAATTGTAAAGAAGGGAGAACATGGAACAAGTTCGTCGTTAATGATGGATTTGTGTTTCGTGCTAAGAAGCTATGCATTCCAGCTAGCTTTGTTCGTCTTTTGTTGTTGCAGGAGGCGCATGGAGGAGGATTAATGGGACACTTTGGCGTGAAGAAGACGGAGGACGTACTTGCTACGCATTTCTTTTGGCCAAAGATGCGTTGGGATGTTGAGCGTTTTGTTGGTCGCTGCACTACATGTCAAAAAGCTAAGTCACGACTCAATCCTCATGGTTTATATATGCCTTTGCCTGTCCCTAGTGTTCCTTGGCAAGATATATCTATGGACTTTGTTTTGGGTTTACCTCGAACAAAGAAGGGGTGGGATAGCATATTTGTTGTCGTGGATAGGTTCTCGAAGATGGCACACTTTATACCATGTCATAAAAGCGATGATGCTGCTAATGTTGCTGATTTGTCCTTTCATTAAATTATTCGCTTGCATGGTGAGCCAAATACTATTGTTTGAGATCGTGATACTAAATTTCTTAGCCACTTTTGGAGATGTTTATGGGCTAAGTTGGGGACTAAACTGCTTTTTAGTACTACATGTCACCCCCAAACTGATGGACAAACTGAAGTAGTCAATAGAACTTTGTCTACTATGCTTAGGGCTGTTTTGAAGAATAACAAGAAAATGTGGGAAGAATGCTTGCCTCATATTGAATTTGCTTATAATCGTTCGTTGCATTCTATTACTAAGATGTGCCCTTTTGAAATTGTCTATGGTTTCCTACCTCGTGCACCTATTGATTTGTTGCCTCTTCCATCTTCGGAGAAGGTTAATTTTGATGCTAAACAACGTGCTGAATTGATCTTAAAAATGCATGAGTTAACTAAGGAAAATATTGAGCGCATGAATGCTAAATATAAACTTGTTGGAGATAAGGGTAGAAAACGTGTTGTCTTTGCACCTGGAGATCTTGTTTGGTTACATTTGCGTAAGGATAGGTTTCCTAATTTGCGCAAGTCAAAGCTAATGCCACGTGTTGATGGTCCTTTCAAGGTGTTAGAGAAAATAAATGATAATGCATATAAACTTGACTTGCCTGCAGATTTTGAGGTTAGTCCCACATTTAACATTGCAGATTTGAAGCCTTACTTGGGTGAGGAAGATGAGCTTCCGTCGAGGACGACTTCAATTCAAGAAGGGGAGGATGATGAGGACATCACTAACAAGGTTACAACCACAGCTCCAACTGACGCATATACAGGACCAATTACTAGAGCTCGCGCACGCCAATTAAATTACCAGGTACTTTCGTTTCTTGGTAATGATTCTAATGTTCATGAGAATATGATGCTACCTAAATTGGATACATTTGTCTTGCTTACAAATGAAGGGCCTAGCTTGGACAAGAAGGATGTACATTGGAGCAAGATCAAGCATGGAGATGATGGCATGCGCAAGGGGAACAAGAATGGAGTTACAAGTGATGATTTCAGGACTTTGAAGCCACCATAATGAGTGCGTGAAGCCTTGGACGAAATATACAAGATGCCACTTCATAAATTTCGTCCAGAGGCTATTATAGGTGCTGCATCACCTTATTATTGGGCCGGGCCCATGTAATTTCAAAATACTTGAGTATAGGCTGTTTTTAGAGTCCGTATGTGTGGGGAATCAAGAGTTAGGGTTGGTTTCGGACCCCTACACCAAGGGCCACGAAATTCCCCCCTCTTCCCCCCATATATACAGCCCTTAGGGCGTCGTTTAGACTTTGGGTTTTGTTTAGATTAAAGTTCGCCATAGCTGCAACTTCGCGTACTTCGTTTGTGTTCAACGACCAGACAAGGACGTCACAGAACCCCACTTGATCAATAAAGCTTTCCTCTTGAATTCTGTAACATCCCAAATTTTCAATTTGGAATGTTTTACAATTATTAACTAAGCATCTATGCATTTTTTTTATTTGAGTGTCGTTTGGAAATTTCAGAGGCATTTGAGTTTTTATCTGACTTTGGATTCAACTTGGTATCTGAAATTTATTTCAAAAATCCCTGACAAATACTAGTTCAAAAGTATGAGAGGAGCGAACATGACACTCCAAAAAGTCAGAAGAAAACAATGCCGAAAGTTTTGAATTCAAATTTCAGTTTCATTTGGATTTTAAGAAAAATGTTTTTTATAAAGTTTTTATTTAACCTCTGAAAAATAGTTCATCTTGTAGGATTTCTTTTTCTGATTATATATATATATATATATATATATATATATATATATATATATATATATATATATATATATGTCCTATATAAAAATATTTTTTATTTTCCTCTTTATATTTTTTTCCTTCTTTGTCTAATTCAAAAAAACACTACCCGCGCTGGCTAGGCCAGCCGGCCCAGCCACTTCCTACCGAGGCCAACCAGCGCCCACGCTCGCCCAACCCAGCACCAAAGCCTGCGAGGCCATTCCCGAGCGCCCCACCTAAAAAAAATCCATCGCCCGCTCGCTCTCCTCTCACCTTTTCTTCTTCCTCACAAACGTACGCGTACTTCACTTCCTATTTCTTATCGTTTCAAATTCTTGGAAATCTTAATTCTAGACAACCTCTCGCCCAAGGAATATGTCCTATAAATAGCCATGGCCCTCCTCGACCGATTCAGATGAAAATCCCTCGCCAAACCCACCTCTAGACGACGCGCTCAACATTCCAATCTCGCCTCAGAAGCCGCAGTTCATCGTCAGTTTCCGACGCCGGTGAGCCGTTCCAAGCCCTATCCTTTTGGGTTCCAACTTCTCTTGATCCCTATCATCGTTTTTACAAGGTTTTGGGATCCCTCTTCATCTACAGCCACTGCACCAACCTCCTTGTCTTCACCAGAGCACCCGGAGCACCAAGCTTCGCCGCTTCGTTCTGTCGCCGTTCGTTGACGCCGACCATCTTCGACTCCACCAACGGACGAGCCACTCTCCATCGCATCTCCTAGACATCCCCGCCTCCCCCCACGATCGCTGGAGCCGCTGCCTCGCCGGAGCCTGAGTGCCTCCCCAATTTCGTTCTTCTCTATAAGTTGAACGAGCTTTGTTCGTTCAGTTAAAAAAAACGTCTTGGTTTTTTTTGATCGGTTTTTCTGGTTTAGTTCAAACCGGACGCTCAGTTTTTTTTAATAAGCCGTTGCTACCAAAACTTTTAGATTGCGGCCGTCCACTCCAAAACCCGTAGCAAACCAATCAGCGAGCGCCACTTGTCGCTGGCAGATAAAATTTTTTTCCAGGATTTTTTTTCCAATTCAGATTCTTTACCGAATCTTGTTTCTACTATATCTTTTAGTCTATAGATCCGATTTAGTTGATTCTTTTTCCTACGGTTTCCTAAAAATATCCTCTATCCAGAGAACCAAACGAAATATATTTTTGAAAATTTTAAAATTTGAATTCAAGCAGATCTGAATTCAAACTTCGTTAGGCCATAACTTGAGTTTCGTAACTCCGTTTTGGGTGATTCTTTTTGCTAATCGAAGCTTGTGACATGTACCTTCTGTTAAAACCAAAACCATTTATTTTTGTTGCGGTGAAAATTATATTCTGTACAGAAACTTTATTTTGGTATTTTTGGAGTCTTCAAAGTCTTTTATTTGTTTTCTTTTTGGATCTTTGCTTGTATGCTTATGTATGTTATTGCTTACTTACGCTAGATCATCCGGAGTGCGAAGCTTGCTACCACGAATCTTTAGAGTTCAACGAACGTCAGCAAGGCAAGTTCACACTTTGATCATAATTTCCAATACCCAGTTTTACTATGCATTAGTTTTGCCCTCAAAGATTGCATGAGTAGGATTGGGAACATGTGGTTATGCTTTGTAGTTTATGTGGTAGGAACCTATGATCTTTTATCACCCTGGGATATATATTCGTTATATCATATGTTGCTTAGCCATGCTCGTAGACGGGGATTGGTATCTGTGATACATGCAAGTTGTGAGAGATAATAATTTATCGGGACAACATAAGGTGGCAACTTTAATACACATCTGGGTGGATTGTTTGGGGCACCTGGAGAAACCAGTGCTTACCCAAAGGGAATCCCGGAGTACCCGTGTGATTACCCTAGGTCCGCCACCCAGGCTCAAAGGGATCATAAGATATTTCATGCCTAGAGACTTCCGTGTGCAGCCACAAGCCATTATGGGCTCTGGCATAGTTGAGTAAGTTGTGTGACCTCTTTCCGTGGTAGACTAGCTGATGTAGGGGAAAGTAGGTGTACCGGTCTACCCAGGGTTTGGACGAAATACTTCAGAAAGACTATGTCTCGATCTTCCGATCATGGAGGTGGTCGAGTCTTGTGGGGAAAAGTGCGCAAACCTCTGCAGAGTGTACAAACTAATCATGATTAGCCGTGTCCCCGGTTATGGACAACTTGAGTATCTGGAAGTGAATTATTGGTTGATCTCATCACTCTTCTTAATGAAATTATTGGGTTACTAATAACTTGGGAATTTTTGGTTTGAGTTGGAGGAACCTTCTCAATAATGGCATTTTATTTTGTAGTAAATAAAAAAATTATTCCTTTGTTGTAGGGTAAAATTGGCTTTATGCAAAAATTAAACTTAGAGCCTCCACCAGCTAAATTTGCATATAGAGATAGTCTTCTTCATTATTATTATTCTATGGTGTGAAATTGCCAGCATATTCCATGTGCTGACCTACACGACTGCAACGTCTCATGTTGCAGAGTTTTCCGACGAGGATTAAAGGTGCGATAGGTCGTTGTTCTGCACTCAGTTTGCCGTGGAGTTGGATGGACTCATTTACCTTCGATGCTTCCACAGTTATTTTTATTTTGATGGCCTTTGGCCATATTATTGTAATAAATACTCTTTTGATGACCTCGATGTAATAAAGTGTGTGATTGAACTCTGTTATAATTCATCGAGTATTGTGTGTGTCAGCATACCGATCCAGGAATGACACTTAAGCACAGAGACTTCGATCCATTTGGGTCGGGTCGCTATAAGATGGTATCAGAGCACACGTTGACTGTAGGACGCGACCACTAGGAAATGGAAAACCATAGGAAGAAAACTCTATTTTACCACTTCCTTATATATCCGTTGGTCTGTACTCTTCTCTATTCATTTCTATCTCTTCTCTACTTCAATTCAATAGTTGTTGAACCCATTGACAAAGTTGCTCAGCTGATGAGACCAAGACCCATGAAGACATCATTGATGAAGAAGAAGAAGCTAGAATTGACTTTGATTTGAGAAGATTTAGTTCAGACCACCACTACCAAATGGAGTCCGATGAATGATTGCGGTAGTATGAAGAGATCATATTTTTTGTGGATATGACCTTACCTGTAGGTTTTGCTTGTGTTGTGTGATTTGTGTGAACTGCTTGATTTAAGGTTTTATTGCTATCATAAGCATATGGGTAGTGATTCCTCTCATTAGGCCCTTATTCTATTCTAATTTCTCATCCACTCTAAACCTAACAGATGCCTCCGAGACGTGACCCGGAATTTCCGCCGGAACTTACCCAGTTGATCCAGAACCAGAATGCCCTCATGCAGCTACTCATCCAGAATCAGAACCAGAACAACAACAACAACAACAACCCACCGCCACCACCCCCGGTCGACAACCTTACCCGTTTCCTGAGGTTGAACCCACCCGTGTTCTCTAGCAGCACGGAGCCGATCGTCGCAGATGACTGGCTTCGCAAGATCGGAAGGGAGCTGACCACCGCAGGATGTACTGACGCAGAGAAGGTGCGCTTTGCCGCACATCAACTGGATGGACCAGCAGCTTCATGGTGGGAGAATTACACCACCACATTCCCCATAGCAAATGTGACTTGGGATCAGTTCTAACAGGCGTTTCGTACTGCACATGTTTCAGCCGGAGCTATGAGTCTGAAGAAGCGTGAGTTCCGCAACTTACGCCAGGATAATCGTTCTGTTGGTGATTATGTGGAGGAATTCAGCAAGTTATCCAGGTATGCTCCCGGAGACGTGGCTGATGATGCCGCTAAGCAGGAGAAATTTCTGGAGGGACTAAATGATGATCTGGGACTTCAGTTGACCGTGGCTACCTTTAACAATTATCAAGAGTTGGTTGACAAGGCTCTCATTCTAGAAGGCAAGCAGCAGCAGGTGGAAAACCGCAAGAGGAAGTATGGACAGGGAAAGTACAACTCTGGATTTCAGTAGAAGCCCCGCTATACCCCGTACTCGGGAAATAATGGATCAGGATCTGGCAAGTATGGTGGACACACTCACCATAACCATGGAGGACATTCACATCATGGAGGGAATGGACACAACCATAATGGCCATAGGAATGGCAATGGAAACGGAGGAAACAACAATCAGCATCACTCCAACCCCGCTACACCGGCAAAGAAGGATCTGAGCCACATTACCTGTTTCAAGTGCGGGAAGACCGGACACTACGCCACCGAATGTCCCAAGGCGAAGAACGGGAATGGCAATGGAAGCTCTGGAAAGAAGCAAATCCTTTTACCAGAGGTCAGGTGAACCATGTCAATTTGGAGGAAGTTTATGACCAACCTGACGCCGTTGTTGGTAAGTTCTTGATTAATTCATTTACAGCCCTTGTTCTTTTTGACACTGGTGCATCACATTCATTCATATCAAGGGGGTTTGTGGATAAGTTTAAGTTACCAACCGTAGCCCTTAAAACACCAATGTTAGTGAGTTCCCCAGGAGCAGAGAATATGGCTAGTCGGGGATGTTTTCAGTTGCCATTGACCATAGGGATGACACTTAAGCACAGAGACTTCGATCCATTTGGGTCGGGTCGCTACAAGACCTCATCATCCTAGAATCACAAAGATTGGACGTAATTCTAGGCATGGACTGGCTATCCAAGTATGAAGGGAATATTGATTGTGCCAGTAAGTCGATTCTTCTCACCACCCCAGAGGGGAAATAGATTAAGTATGTGTCGAGGCATACGCCAAGGAGGACTCAAGTGAATTCGCTTTCGGGAGTTGTTCAGGAGGAAGTACCAGTTGTGAAGGATTATCCCGATGTTTTTCCGGAGGAACTACCAGGCATGCCACCGGATCGGGACATAGAGTTTTTGATTGAATTGTTACCAGGCACCGGACCAATATCCAAGAGACCGTATCGGATGCCCGCAAATGATCTGGAGGAAATTAAGAAGCAGATTAAGGAATTATTGGAGAAAGGTTATATTCGATCGAGTTCATCACCTTGGGGAGCCCCAGTGCTTCTAGTTGAGAAGAAGGATGGATCCTTGAGAATGGTTGTGGATTACCGTGCGTTGAATGAGGTGACGATCAAGAACAAGTACCCTCTGCCGATGATCAATGATTTGTTTGACCAGCTACAAGGAGCAAAAGTTTTCTCAAAAATCGATCTTTGATCTGGATATCACCAGCTGAAGATTCGAGAACAGGATATACCCAAGACATCCTTTACCACGAGATATGGGCTTTATGAGTATACGGTCATGTCTTTTGGCTTGACTAATGCCCCTGCCTATTTTATGAGTATGATAAATAAGGTATTCATGGAGTTCTTGGATAAGTTTGTTGTGGTATTCATTGATGACATATTGATTTACTCGAAGAATGAAGAAGAACACAAGGAACATTTGCGCTTGGTTCTTGAGAAGCTCAGGGAACATCAGTTATATGCAAAGTTCAGCAAGTGTGAATTCTGGTTGAAGGAAGTTGGATTTCTCGGACATGTTATATCAGGGGAAGGAATAGCAGTGGATCCTTCGAAAGTTGAAGCCGTCACCGAATGGAAGGCACCCACCTCAGTCGGAGAGATTCGCAGTTTCCTTGGACTTGCAGGATATTATCGCAGGTTTATTGAGAATTTCTCCAAGATCGCGAAGCCCATGATAGAATTATTGAAGAAAGACACCAAGTTTAATTGGACCGAGGAATGTGAGGCCAGTTTTCAGGAGTTGAAGAAACGTTTGGTCACAACCCCAGTGCTAATTCTTCCGAATATACGCAAGGATTTTCAGGTATATTGCGACGCTTCTCGTCAGGGACTTGGAGGTGTTCTTATGCAAGAAGGAAGAGTTGTTTCATATGCCTCACGTCAGCTTCGACCTCATGAGCGGAATTATGCCACGCATGATTTGGAGTTAGCAGCCGTAGTGCACGCACTCAAGACCTGGAGGCATATTCTTATTGGAAATCATTGTGATGTTTACACGGATCACAAGAGTTTGAAATACATCTTCACGCAGAAGGAGTTGAACCTCAGGCAGAGAAGATGGTTGGAGCTCATAAAAGATTATGACATGAAATTGCACTATCACCCAGGAAAGGCAAATGTTGTGGCAGATGCATTGAGCCGCAAGAGTTATGTCAGTACCCTCACAGCAGGAGGATTGCCTCAAGAGTTAATTGATGATCTCAGAGATCTCCGATTGAGATAGTACCATGAGGTTTTGTTACCGCAATGGAAATTCAATCCACCTTGTTGGGAAAGATTCGAGAAACCCAGAAGTTAGACAAAGGTATTGCAGAAATAAAGGAAAGGATGAACCAAGGAAAGGCAGAAGGATTTCGTGAGGATGAACACGGAACCTTATGGTTTGAGCAGCGTATTTACGTGCCAAATGACACAGAGATCAGGAAGTTGATTCTTCAGGAGGCTCATGATTCGCCTTATTCGATACACCCAGGAAACACCAAGATGTATTTGGACTTGAAGGAAAGTTTCTGGTGGACAGGTATGAAAAAGGATATTGCCGAGTATGTCGCAGTATGTGATGTATGTCAAAGGGTTAAGGCAGAGCACCAGAAACCAGCAGGATTACTTTAGCCTTTGCCGATACTGGATTGGAAATGGGACAAGCTTGGCATGGACTTTATTACAGGATTACCCAGGACACGATCAGGCTATGATTCTATTTGGGTAGTAGTTGATCGCTTGACCAAGGTAGCTCACTTCATCCCCGTGAAAATCACATATACAAGTGCTAAGTTGGCCAAGATATATATGACCAGGATCGTATGTCTGCATGGAGTTCCGAGGACCATCGTATCAGATAGAGGAACACAATTTACCTCAAATTTTTGGCATCAGTTACACAAAACTTTGGGTACCAGGCTAGAGTTCAGTACAGCCTTTCATCCGTAGACAGATGGGCAGACCGAGAGAGTGAATCAGATTCTGGAGGACATGTTGAGAGCTTGTGCGCTAGATTATGGATCTAGTTGGGATGATAATTTGCCATACGCAGAATTCTCATATAACAACAACTATCAAGCTAGTTTGAAGATGGCCCCTTTCGAAGCTTTGTACGGAAGGAGGTGCAGGACACCATTAATGTGGGATGGAGTTGGAGACCATAAATTATTTGGTCCCGACCTTATCAGAGATTCGGAAGAGAAAGTCAAGTTGATCCGTGACAGACTTAAGACAGCCCAATCCAGACAGAAGAGTTATGCCGATACTAAACGCAAGGAAGTAATTTATGAAGTCGGAGATAGAGCATATCTTCGTGTGTCTCCACTTCGAGGAGTTAAACGGTTTGGAGTTAAAGGCAAACTAGCACCACAATTTGTGGGGCCATACAGAATTTTGGAACGCAGAGGAGAGGTTGCGTATCAGCTGGACTTACTCGAAGCCTTGTCTGGAGTTCATAATGTGTTTCATGTTTTCCAGTTGAAGAAGTGTCATGCAGAGATGGCCGATATTCCTTTGAGAGATACAGTGCCACTGAAGGCCATACAGTTGGAGAGTGATCTCACTTATGAGGAGAAGCCTGTCAAGATTAACGAGTTTGCCAACAGAGTTACCCGCAGCAAGGTCATCAAGTTTTGCAAGGTTCAGTGGAGTCATCATACTGAGGAAGAAGCCACCTGGGAACGCGAAGAAGATCTTCGACAGGATCACCCACACCTTTTTGCTAGCCAACCCGAATCTCGAGGGCGAGATTCATTTTAAGGGGGGTAGGTTTGTAACATGCCAAATTTTCAATTTGAAATGTTTTACAATTATGAACTAAGAATCTATGCATTTTTTTTATATGAGTGTCATTTGGAAATTTCAAAGGCATTTGAGTTTTTATCTGACTTTGGATTCAACTTGGCATCTGAAATTTATTTCAAAAATCCCTAACAAATACTAGTTCAAAAGTATGAGAGGAGCGAACATGACTCTCCAAAAAGTCGGAAGAAAACAATGCCGAAAGTTTTGAATTCAAATTTGAGTTTCATTTGGATTTTAAGAAAAATGTTTTTTATAAAGTTTTTATTTAGCCTCTGAAAAATAGTTCATCTTGTAGGATTTCTTTTTCTGATTATATATATATATATATATATATGTCCTATATAAAAATATTTTTTATTTTCCTCTTTATATTTTTTTTCCTTCTTTGT
>LR738711.1:414434554-414471383 GCA_902687465.1 Secale cereale
AATTCAAAAAAAAAAAAAAAAACTACCCGCGCTGGCTAGGCCAGCCGGCCCAGCCACTTCCTACCGAGGCCAACCAGCGCCCACGCTCGCCCAACCCAGCGCCAAAGCCTGTGAGGCCATTCCCGAGCGCCCCACATAAAAAAAATCCATCGCCCGCTCGCTCTCCACTCACCTTTTCTTCTTCCTCACAAACGTACGCGTACTTCACTTCCTATTTCTTATCGTTTCAAATTCTTGGAAATCTTAATTCTAGACAACCTCTCGCCCAAGGAAGATGTCCTATAAATAGCCATGGCCCTCCTCGACCGATTCAGATGAAAATCCCTCGCCAAACCCACCTCTAGACGACGCGCTCAACATTCCAATCTCGCCTCAGAAGCCGCAGTTCATCGTCAGTTTCCGACGCCGGTGAGCCGTTCCAAGCCCTATCCTTTTGGGTTCCGACTTCTCTTGATCTCTATCATCGTTTTTACAAGGTTTTGGGATCCCTCTTCATCTACAGCCACTGCACCAACCTCCTTGTCTTCACCAGAGCACCGGGAGCACCAAGCTTCGCCGCTTCTTTCTGTCGCCGTTCGTTGACGCCGACCATCTTCGACTCCACCAACGGACGAGCCACTCTCCATCGCATCTCCTAGACATCCCCGCCTCCCCCCACGATCGCTGGAGCCGCCGCCTCGCCGGAGCCTGAGTGCCTCCCCAATTTCGTTCTTCTCTATAAGTTGAACGAGCTTTGTTCGTTCAGTTAAAAAAAAACGGCTTGGTTTTTTTTTTGATCGGTTTTTCTGGTTTAGTTCAAACCGGACGCTCAGTTTTTTTTTAATAAGCCGTTGCTACCGAAACTTTTAGGTTGCGGCCGTCCTCTCCAAAACCCGTAGCAAACCAATCGGCGAGCGCCACTTGTCGCTGGCAGATAATTTTTTTTTCCAAGATTTTTTTTCCAATTCAGATTCTTTACCGAATCTTGTTTCTAGTATATCTTTTAGTCTATAGATCCGATTTAGTTGACTCTTTTTCCTACGGTTTCCTAAAAATATCCTTTATCCAGAGAACCAAACGAAATATATTTTTGAAAATTTTAAAATTTGAATTCAAGCAGATCTGAATTCAAACTTCATTAGGCCATAACTTGAGTTTCGTAACTCCGTTTTGGGTGATTCTTTTTGCTAATCGAAGCTTGTGACATGTACCTTCTGTTAAAACCAAAACCATTTATTTTTGTTGCGGTGAAAATTATATTCTGTACAGAAACTTTATTTTGGTATTTTTGGAGTCTTCGAAGTCTTTTATTTGTTTTCTTTTTGGATCTTTGCTTGTATGCTTATGTATGTTATTGCTTACTTACGCTAGATCATCCGGAGTGCGAAGCTTGCTACCACGAATCTTTAGAGTTCAACGAACGTCAGCAAGGCAAGTTCACACTTTGATCATAATTTTCAATACCCAGTTTTACTATGCATTAGTTTTGCCCTCAAAGATTGCATGAGTAGGATTGGGAACATGTGGTTATGCTTTGTAGTTTATGTAGTAGGAACCTATGATCTTTTATCACCCTAGGATATATATTCGTTATATCATATGTTGCTTAGCCATGCTCGTAGACGGGGATTGGTATGTGTGATACATGCAAGTTGTGAGAGATAATAATTTATCGGGACAACATAAGGTGGAAACTTTAATACACATCTGGGTGGATTGTTTGGGGCACCTGGAGAAACCAGTGCTTGCCCAAAGGGAATCCCGGAGTACCCGTGTGATTACCCTAGGTCCGCCACTCAGGCTCAAAGGGATCATAAGATATTTCATGCCTAGAGACTTCCGTGTGCAGCCACAAGCCATTATGGGCTCTGGCATAGTTGAGTAAGTTGTGTGACCTCTTTCCGTGGTAGACTAGCTGATGTAGGGGAAAGTAGGTGTACCGGTCTACCCAGGGTTTGGAGGAAATACTTCAGAAAGACTATGTCTCGATCTTCTGATCATGGAGGTGGTCGAGTCTTGTGGGGAAAAGTGCGCAAACCTCTGCAGAGTGTACAAACTAATCATGATTAGCCGTGTCCCCGGTTATGGACAACTTGAGTATCTGGAAGTGAATTATTGGTTGATCTCATCACTCTTCTTAATGAAATTATTGGGTTACTAATAACTTGGTAATTTTTGGTTTGAGTTGGAGGAACCTTCTCAATAATGGCATTTTAATTTTGTAGTAAATAAAAAAAGTATTCCTTTGTTGTAAGGTAAAATTGGCTTTATGCAAAAATTAAACTTAGAGCCTCCACCAGCTAAATTTGCATATAGAGATAGTCTTCTTCATTATTATTATTATATGGTGTGAAATTGCCAGCATATTCCATGTGCTGACCTACACGGCTGCAACGTCTCATGTTGCAGAGTTTTCCGACGAGGATTAAAGGTGCGATAGGTCGTTGTTCTGCACTCAGTTTGCCGTGGAGTTGGATGGACTCATTTACCTTCGATGCTTCCACAGTTATTTTTATTTTGATGGCCTTTGGCCATATTATTGTAATAAATACTCTTTTGATGACCTCGATGTAATAAAGTGTGTGATTGAACTCTGTTATAATTCATCGAGTACTGTGTGTGTCAGCATACCGATCCAGGGATGACACTTAAGCACAGAGACTTCGATCCATTTGGGTCGGGTCGCTACAAATTCACAATATCCAGATTGCAATCTCAGTTTCTTGCTTGTTCTTCGTTTGCCTGCAGGAAACAGACCTTCGTGGTCAGGTTGATCGTGCTCCGGCGTGGTCAATAACCTCTTGGAGTTGGTTTAGCGATTGCTAAGGCGCGATGTCCTCGCACGTTCGTAGTCGGATCGTCAAAGTCGACTTCCTTTAAAACGATAGCCACCATCTCATCGAAAGACGGGACACCTTTGCCTCTATCAGCATGTTGGTACGATTATGGAGTGAAATGATGCAACTTTCTTTGAGGACATATTTCTTATGAAGGATATGTCGAGTTCATCAAATCAGGAGATACCTACCCCATATAGTGAGGAATTTACTGTAATTCCCGAACCCACCATTGCAATGGAACACGTTGAGAATCCTATTGGGGATGGCAATGAAACTCATGTAAGGAGTAAGAGACAGAGGACCGCAAAGTCCTTTGGTGATGATTTCATTGTGTACCTCGTGGATGACACACCGAGGACTATTTCAGAAGTCTATGCATATTCTGATGCTGACTACTGGAAGGAAGTTGTCCGTAGTGAGATGGATTCCATCTTAGCTAACGAAACCTGGGAAATCACTGGTCGTCCTTATGGGTGCAAACCTGTAGGATGTAAGTGGGTGTTCAAGAAAAAGCTTAGACCTAATGGTACAATTGAAAGTACAAGGCACGGCTTGTGGCTAAGGGTTATACCCAGAAAGAAGGTGAAGACTATTTCGATACTTACTCACATGTGGCTAGACTGACCACTATTCGTGCGCTACTATCACTGGCTACCTCACATAGTCTTCTCTTTCATCAAATGAATGTTAAGACGGCTTTCCTCAATGGAGAGTTAAAGGAGGAAATTTACATGGAACAGCCCGATGGTTTTGTAGTACCTGGTCAGGAAGGAAAGGTGTGCAAGTTATTGAAGTCTTTATATGACCTTAAACAAGCTCCTAAGGAGTGGCATGAGAAGTTCGAAAGAACATTAACTGATGCAGGCTTTGTAGTAAACGATGGTGACATGTCTGTGTACTATCGCCATGGTGGGGCAAAGGAGTTATTCTTTGTCTGTATGTCGATGACATATTGGTCTTTGGAACCAAACTTGATTTAATCAAGGAGGTTAAGGATTTCTTATCTCGCTGTTTTGAGATGAAGGATCTAGGAGTAGTTGATGTTATCTTAAACATCAAGCTGTTGAGAAATGAGAATGGTGGGATTACACTGCTTCAGTCTTACTATGTGGAAAAGGTCTTGAGTCGTTTTGGGTATAGCGACTGCTAGCCTTCACCAACTCCATATGATGCTAGTGTGTTGCTTCGAAAGAATCGACGGATTGTTAGAGATCAACTGAGATACTCTCATGTTATTGGCTCGCTTATGTATTTGGCAAGTGCCACGATGCCTGACATCTCGTTTGCTGTGAGCAAACTGAGCCGGTTTGTGTCAAAACCAGGAGATGATCATTGGTGTGCGCTTGAGAGAGTTATGCGCTACTTGAAAGGCACTGCGAGTTATGGGATTCACTACACCGGGTATCCAAGGGTACTGGAGGGTTATAGTGACTCAAACTGGATATCTGATGCTGATTAGATTAAGGCCACACGTTGTTATGTTTTTACACTTGGTGGTGGCGCTGTTTCCTGGAAGTCTTGCAAGCAGGCCATCTTAACAAGGTCAACTATGGAAGCAGAACTCACATCGTTAGACACTGCCACTGTTGAAGCAGAGTAGCTTCGTGAACTCTTGATGGACTTACCTATGGTTGAAAAGCCAATATCCCCTATCCTGATGAACTGTGATAATCAAACTGTGATCGTTAAGATAAACAGTTCTAAGGATAATATGAAGTCTTCAAGGCATGTGAAGAGGAGATTGAAATCTGTCAGAAAATTGAAGAACTCCAAAGTTATTACGTTGGATTATATACAAACGTCGAAAAACTTGGCAGATCTCTTCACAAAGGGTTTATCACGTAATGTGATAGATAATGCATCGATGGAGATGGGTTTGAGACCCACTGCATGAGTTGTCCACAGTGGTAACCCATTCTATGTGATCGGAGATCCCGTGAAGTAGAAGTGGGAGACAAGTTGTTGGTCAGCTGGGAGGAGAGTGTCCCTATATAAATTATCCCACTCCGTGAAGATGCAATACTCTTCTGATCTGCATGGCAGGTTGATACTTATCTTAATGTGTTCCACGTGGCTTATTCGGGTAAGCAGAGATGTTGCCCTGCAGAGCATCTCCCGAGGAACACATCTATATAAATTTGATTGTTAAAGTCGCAGTCTGTGAGAATTGGGTGTTCTCTAATAAATTCATGAAAGGCCATGGAGTATGACGTATACGCTGCACCCGCGGGGAAGCCTTGTGGCAGCCCAGTATCGATCAAGAATTTGTGTGAAACTAGTCTCGCAGAAAATTTGTAGTTCAAGGCATATTCCACTATTCAAGTTGTGATCTAGTGTAGTATAAATCTCTGAGTGGAAGTTCAACTTTACAGTCTCCACTAAGCACCGGTATATAAACAATGTTTTGGAACTAAATGATGAGATGTGCTAATGAGACTTTGTGGGGGATTGTTGGAATTTTGCTAGTAGGCCTTTGGCCCAAAGGCCAACTAAAATTCTGAAATTCTCTTGGTCCATTCATGCACACATGTGAGTGGTGTGAGTGGCACTAAAGTTTAGTCCCACCACGGAAGTTGAGAGAGAGTTGCACCTCTTTATAAGGTGAGCTCTTCTACCACTTGTATGAGCATGAGAAGATGACACATACACACATGCTCCTCCCCCTCGCTCGCCGCGCCTCGTCACAACGCATCGCGGGTTGCGGGAATGTGCCGAGCTGAGGACAAAGCTATGCACGTTGTCTATATTTTTGCTGCTCGGGATAATCAGTAAGTCATTAATTAATTATTAATGTACGCGTTAATTACTCAGCCATTTCCGATCCTTTTGAATCATGAGGCTGTTACTACAACCGACCCGGCCCGCATTATATAGTGAGGCAAACGTCTACCCTAGTTGCAGCTTTGTATGGTTTCGCACCACCGTTCCAGAGCATTGCACCACCGCGCAAGTCTTCTCCATCCCTCCTTCCGAGGTGCACCGCGAGAAGGGACAGTAGGCCTCCAGAACACCACCTCTCGTGATCCAGTACGGGAGAGGGGCGTGGTGTAATGCCCAGGATGGGACTATACCTCCTACGTGTCGAGGCACGACTTAAAGGTATAAGCCCATTCTGGAATGATCTCAAGTTCGGTATCTTTGCACGACTCATGTAAAAATAGGGATGAAATTGCAAAAGGATAGTTGGCTTACACTCGCCACGTCACACAATACATTACATAAGCAAAACATCATTCAAAACATCACAACCCGACTACGGGCGAAGATCCAAAAGAAAGATACCAAAAGCATAAAGCCACAGGTCCGAATCACCCCTAGTAGAAACCACTATTGATCGTCGAAAACGTCACACACATACGGCTACACTCTTCATCGAACTCCCACTGAAGTTCTGATCCATCTCATGCATCGTACTCAGTTGTACCTGCATCTGGTGTTGTAGTATCTGTGAGCCACGAGGACTCAGCAATCCCATAACCATGGGTATCAAGACTAGCAAAGCTTTATGGGTATGGAGAAGGGTAGTGGTGAGGTTGCAGCAGCGGCTAAGCATCATATGGTGGCTAACATACGAGTACAAGAATAAGATGAGAATCTACGCAAACGGTCGCAAACTAGTAATGATCACTAAAGATCCTGAACTACCTACGAGTCAAACATAACCCCACCGTGTTCTCTTCTCAAAGTGAAAAGAGACAGTCACGGTTACTCACACAGTTGTGTGTTTTACTTCGGATCCTCTGTCAAGTTTTCTACAACCGGACATTAACAAATTCCAATCTGCCACATAACCGCGGGCACGGCTTTCGAAAGATCATAACCCTGCAGGGGTGTCCCAACTTAGCCCATCACAAGCTCTCACGATCAGCTGAAGTGATAAATATAATATCATCACCCCTTATCTTAGGGAAATCCGATCAGGCTCGGCATCCCGGTGCACAAGACATTTCGACAATGGTAAAACAAGTCCAGCAAGACCTCCCGGCGTGCCGACACCCTCATAGTAGCCGCGTGTATCTCGTCTCAGGCCACGTCCGGATGGGACAGCCTACAGGAAAATACCAGATACCTCGGGTTTCCCCAAGGCGGCCCTGCAGTCTACCTGTTTGGGACCGACACCATCAGCACTGGCCCCCCTGCTATGTAGAAAAGAATCTCCAAGGAACGTCCCCCTTATGCAAATTAATTAATTAAGTTATTATTATGAGGCAAATTAAAACCAATGTTGGGCCTTGCTGGAGGAGTTTTATTCAAAGACGAAGTGTCAAGGGGTCCCCATATACCCAACCGTGTAAGGAATGCAAAATCAAGGAACATAATGCTGGTTTATCGGCGCCTAAGGTGGCATGAGTGGAACAAAACACCGAGCAAAAGGCCAAGCCTTCCACCCAATGCCCAGTATATAGGTGTGTTAATAATAATAATAGATATTGTGATATTCCAACAACAAGTTCCCTCCTGGAACGATCTTCATCTTCACCTGCAACTAACAACGCTATAAGAGGGGCTAAGCAAGCGGGTAACATAGCCAAACAATGGTTTTTGCTAGGAGGGTGTCAAAGGTTAGAGGTTTCATGGCAACAAGGAGAGGGGCTGACAATAATGATGGGTAGCGCGACATATAACGATAGCATCGAGACACTAAGCATGGCAATGATAGTAAAGGTATCCAAGGGTATGGTCATCTTGCCTGGGATTCCGCGAGGGAGAAGAACAAGTCCATGTAGTAGTCAAACAATCCTCACAACTCCGGAACGAACGCGAAGCTAACGAGAGAAGGAAACCGGAAAGAAACAAGCAACACGGTAAACACACCACACGAGACAAGACAATATGCTCAACCAAGTATGATGCAAGACAGTTCTATATAGGATGCACTACAAGTCTATACAGGAAGCAAAACATGGCAAGGTAGGAAGCACAGAAAAACAACACAAGTCTATATGATGCAATACATGGCAAGGTATGATGCATGACAAGTCTATACAGGAAGCAATACATGGCAAGGTAGGAAGCACAGAAAAACAACACAAGCCTATATGATGCAATACATGGCAAGGTATGATGCATGACAAGTCTATACAGGAAGCAATACATGGCAAGGTAGGAAGCACAGAAAAACAACACAAGCCTATATGATGCAATACATGGCAAGGTATGATGCATGACAAGTCTATACAGGAAGCAATACATGGCAAGGTAGGAAGCACAGAAAAATAACACAAGTCAACAAGTTTAAATGAGGCCGGAACTACAACAACAATCCCGGAAAAACCCCATGTGCATGTTTAGCAATTATTTAAGCAACAACAATTGAACATTCAAAGGTTGTTATCATGATGCGGATGACATGATCAAGTTTTATGCAATTTTTAGTAAATGTTAACATGAAGGGATATGAAGTATTTGTCACCGTGGTGGAATGAAAGGGGCCACGGCGACGAATCCGAAAATTATGCCATGCAACATATCAGTTCCGGTAACTCGTTGGGAGACCGGTGCAAAAGATAGCGGAGAGAGTGACATGCAAAAGAGATGGGGTGAACCCGGTTGCCCGGTTCCCACGGGTCGGCGACAAGGCAAACGAGGGCCACAACGGACACGATGCAAACATCCGATTCATCTCATACAACACATGCATTCGTCCACGGGTCATCGTCTCGGGGTTATACCTTCGGAAGGTTCGTTCTCGAAGCGGTTCGAGTTCGTAGTGGAAGTAGCAGTTCCATTCGTAGTCGTACACGGGGCGTCGGGGTCGTCGTTGATGTCGAGGTACTCGTTCCGTTTCGGAGAGGTACTTGACGAATCGAACGTCTTCGGGGCGACGGTAGTGGTACACGGTTCTTCGGCGACGGTCGTCATACACGTTCTGTAGATGTTCATGTTTCCGTAGAGGTACTTGTCGCGGCATCGGACGTAGTGGTACTTGACGCGTCACATCATGTAGTCATACACGGGGTCGTCGTGGAACTTGTTCATGTAGTAGTCGTTCACGGGTCTTGTCGCTGGTGTACTTGCCGCTTGCGGTCCAAAACCTAGGTCACCGGCGGTGTAGTCGTGGAACTTGGCGAAATGCCAGCACTGCAGAAGTTCCTGGCAGAGTTCTTACAGCAGGATGATGGTTGGGGGCGAAGAGCCGTTCCCGAACTGATCACGAGAGGGACTCGTGCAGGGGAAACAGCGAGCACCAGGGCTCAATGCGGGGGAAGCTGCGGGCGACAACCTGCTGGTGCGAGGAAGATCGGCGGGGACGCGGCTGAGGAGGAGGCACACAACTGCGGGACAGGCGAGCTCGGCGAGGCCGAGGCAGCGAGGCGCGAGGATGAAGGGAAGGTGCAGGCGAGGCGACGCGGCGGTGGCCTGGACGCGCGGAGGAGGTCGGAGGGCGAGGAGGCTCGCGGGCAGCGGTCGTCGCCGGAGGCGGGGCGATGGTTCTGGCATCCCGCGGGAGGAGGGGCGCGAGGAGGTGGTGCAGTGCGCCTGGCGCCATGGTGCGGCGGCGACTGGCTGCGCGACGAGGAGGAGGCTGCTCAGGCGCGATGGCGGCGCTGGAGGTCGCCGGCGGGCACGGCTCGGGGAGGGGCCGAGGAGGGCGCCAGGTAGTGGTGGGGTTCGGGGCTTGAGCGATCGAAAGAGAGGACGAGGGGGAGATGGGGATCGAGGTGCGTGGCGGCGGGGCTAGGAACGAGAGGGAGATGCAGGTTGCGACGGGTTAGGGAAAGGCTCGGGCTAGGGTTAAGGGCGCCAGATACTGGGCCTAGGAGGGAGTTGGGTTGGGCCTCTCCTAATAATAAGAGAGAAAAGGAAAAAAACAGAGAATTAAAAGAAAAGAAAGAGGGGGTTAGGAGTAGAGTTTGGGCATTTTAAGGATATAAAAATAATTCAAGTTTGAATTAAATTCAAACTTGAGCCATTTTTGAACCCAACCAAAACAAGTCCAAAGGAACTAAAAAAATGGCAAGGATGTTGAAGGCATGGTTGAGAATTGATAGGAAAAGAAGGAACATTAAATTGGTGCAGGAAAAAGAATGCCACAATTTAAATGGACTAACGAAGAAGGAGAAGAAGATGATCAAGCAAGGTTGTGAGAGTCAAAACTTGGAGTGAAACAGAGATGGGGAATATTATGCAAGTGTGTGATGGTTGCTTCCAACAAATGGAATATTTATTTATAGTAGCTCCATAAATATTAGGAGGATATGTTATGAAGAGAAGTCATCCTTCCCTCGATTTAAATAGATCAAACGATCTATGCAATTTATTTAGTTGAGATGCCAAGATTAATGACATGATGGCATGATGACATGATGCAATGCAAAAAATTAATAACACAAGCACAAATGAAACACACGGGAGAACCCGGAACATCTGGAATCTTCTGGGACGTCGGTCTTCGGGCGTCACAACTCTCCCACACTAACAGAGGATCTCGACCCAAGATCCTGGAGATGGCACCGGATAAAATGGAAGAGGAAATAGGTAAAACAAAGTTGCTTCTTTGACAGACGAGTGAAACCACGGACCTTGAGAGGTTAAACAAGTTGAATAACAATACAATGGAGATGAACGAAGATGAAAACAATCCGTTAGAAAAAAAGAAGGAACAAGGAACATTACGAGAACCTTGTAGGTTGAAAGACATGAAACAAGTGCTTACGAACCAAAAGAATATGAAACTGCAACGGTATAGCCAAGGAATAAGAATGACATGATTCGGACAGCACTCCGACTGAAAATGTAAGGAATTGAACATGAACTTGCCAAGTTGGGATGATACTTGATGAAAACAACAACACACAGCCTCCGGAACATTGAAAGAATGGCACAAGGGTTAAGGAAGGCTTCAGACAGACTCCGGTTGAAAAAAGAGGCAAAACTTGATGAGATGAGAGAATTAGAATGGAGAATACAACACTCCGGATAAATAGATAAACAAGGAAAGAACATGATCTTGATAAAAACGAGATGATGGTTTGGAGAGATCAACATCACAATGCCTCCGGAATGAAAGAATATATACTAGGTCGTTGGAAAGAAAAGAACGGAGAAGAAAATGACAACTTCTCCCACGAATGAATTTTTGAAAATCATCCTTACGAAGAAGGGTTGAACGGAGTTGTTGGAAAAATCAACAACAACAAAAAAAAAGCTTGTTGTGGGCTTATGGAAAACATCTCAAAATTATGAGGTGACAACCGGCCACTGACGGAAACATTTAATTGGATTGAGATCAACAAGGAGACGAAAAAAAAACTTATTTCACCGGAATGATAAATGAAGGACTTGGGTCATTTATAAGCACCATAATAGTAACAATTCTCAGGGAAAGATTTTAGGTGAATTATAACCCAAGATAACTCCAACGAATAATTGAAGGGTTGAAAAGATCTCCTGAACAAGGAAAATGATGGTTTTAAATATCTCGTTCTTGATAACTCGTGAATCATAATTCATGAAGGAATTGTCAAGAATGACATAACACCATCTGAAAGATAAGGTAGAAAGGATTGCAATTGGAATGCATGATGAAGAATGCTTGAGCTCCAACAAGAATATTGATGAAGACTTCGAGGATGAATAAAAACATGATGAACCAGCATGAGAACTCCGGTAATGAAAAACATGAGAAGCGAAAGATGAAAAGAATAAGATTCAAGGCCTGCGATGAATTAGATGGAGCTTTGAAATGATATAATTGAAATAACTTGAAGCTCCGGAAAACAAGATGAACAACTTAGGACCGAGAATACGATATGATGAACAAGCTCCGTAAAAAAGAGATTAATCATGTGACGCCCGAAGACCGACGTCCCAGAAGATTCCAGATGTTCCAGGTTAACCCGTGTGTTTCTTTCGTGCTGTGTTATTTATTTTTGCATTGCATCATGTCATCATGCCATCATGTCATATTTTCTTTTGCATCTCAACTTAAATAAATCGTGTGGACCTTCGGTCCATTTAAATCGAGGGAAGTGTGACTTCTCTTTATAACATATAAAAGCCTCTCAATATTTAGGGAGCTATATTAAAATATTCCACTTGTTTGGGATCACCGTAACACACTTGCAATTTTCCCCATGCCTTTTTCACTTCAAGTTTCATCGTCAAACCTTGCCAATAATTCTTTTCCGTTGTATCGAGGTTCCTCCAAAAATTCGAACATTTTTGGACACTTCTATAATCAAGTCTTAGTTCAAACCCATTTGAATTAAATTCAAATATGTTTGAATTATATCTCATTCTTGCCTTTTCTATTTTTCTCGGACCGTGCTCATTTTATGATGCCCGAGAAAAATAACCTCTTGTATTTTTTCCCTAACCTCCCTCTTCTTTCTTTTCTTCTCTCTTTTGTTTTCTGCTAAAATCAGTTAAAGTTCAGCAGGAGATCCCAGCCGCCAGGCCTCCAGCAGCCCATTCCCTCCCCGCGGCCCATCTAGTCCTCAAGGCCCATTGGCCAATTCCTAACCCTAGGCCCGACCGGCAGGTCGCCCGCTCGTCCCCTCGCTCCCCCGTTTTTCCTTCGTCCGCCGCCAGCCTTTCCCTTCGATCCCCTCACTCCTCTTCGCCACAACCCTCGCTCGCGACCCCATCCCGCATCGCTCCTTCCCCTCGACCCCCTGGCCTCCCCGCTCGAGCTAGCGAGCACCACGAGCGCCCTCGCTCTCCCGAGCCCGCGCGTCGTCCCTCTCCATGAGCGCCATGGCCTGCGTCCGGGCCCTTCCTTCGGCCTCCCTCCTCCGACGCCAGGAGCCCAGCACCGCGCCAAGGCCGCCGCTCCACCTCGCCTCTTCCCTCCAGGCCGCGCGCCGCGTCCGGCCGCCCCAAGCCCCTGTCGTCTCCGTCTCCAGGTGCCCGTCCACGGGAGCTCCCCTCCGCGCCAGGAGCCGAGCCTCCGCGCCGGGCTCCCCTCTGACCTCCCTCCGTCCGCGTCCTCCCTCCGTCTCCAGCGCGCCATGGAGCAGCGCCCATCCCCAGCGCCTCGCCTCCAGGTCGCCAAGTCCGCCGCCTCGTCGTCTCCTGCGGGATCCAGCGGCCAGGGACAGCGCCAGGCTCCCTTCCCCCGAGCCTCTCATCTCCAGGTCGCCGCCTCGCCATGGCTTCCCGCGGGCAGGGCAGTCCTCTGCCTCGTTTCCTCCGGGCCAGCCAGCGCCATCGTCTCCCTCCACTCGCCGAGGCCTCGCCTCCTCGTCCAGGGGAGCTGCCCCGTTCGCCAGGGCCGGCCTCGTCCAGTGCACGAGCAGCCCATCCGGTCGCAGGACCAGCAGCCCCGAGCAGCCTCCGCGTCTCTCCTCCTTGTCGTGACCGTGACCGAGACTGCTGTGTTTTGTTTGTGTTGCTGTTGTTTTTCGTCAAGTGCACCGCAGGCAAGACCGGTCTCCGAACGTCATGAACCACTACTTCCTCTACTATCACCGTCGCCAAGACCGGCAAGATCGTCGCGAGAACCGAGTTTGGCAAGTACATCTACGGCCCCGAACGTCTACGAACCGTGTACGAGACCGACGCCAAGTACCCCTTCGTCGCCAAGACCGGACCGACAAGTACCACGATGACAAGTACCCCTTCGGAGAAGTGAACATCTACGAACGAGAACGACTTCGTGAACAAGTACCACTACCGACGCCTGGAGCCATCGGAACCCTCAAGTACCTCTACGGAACGAGTACGACGACCGTCGCCGACGAACCGAGTACCACTACCGTCGACCCGTGTACCACAACACGATAACGTGAACGACTACTTCCTTTACGGCCGTGTACAACTACTTCCTCTACTTCCACTACGATCTCGAGCCGCCCCGAAAAGAACGCTTCGAAGGTATAACTCCGAGACGACGACCCGTGTGATGCTTGTGTTGTATGAGATGTTTCGTTGTGTGCTTCGTGCCGAATCGTCTTCTATCGCGTTCCTCGGTTGCCTCGACGCCGACTCGTGGGAACCCGGTGATGGGATCGCCCCACCTTTCATCTCGTTTGACTCGCTCACGCCATCTTTCCTTTTGCACCGGACTCTCAACGAGTTACCGGAACCGAGATGTTGCCGTGCATCATTTTCGGATCGTTGCCGTGGCACCCTTTCTTCCACCACGGGGACAAGTGCTTCATATCTCTCTTGTCAACCTTTTAATAAACTTGCATAAACTTGATCATGTCATCCGCATCATGTTAACAACATTATAATGTGTGAATTGTTGTTGCTTATAATTGCTAAACATGCTCATGGGGATTTTCCGGAATTGTTGTTGTTATCTTCCGGCCTCATTTAAAATGTCTAAATAGGTAGTTTGTTTTTGCTTCACCTCTTGATATGTTAAAAACATTTAATCTTGTCTTGTAAATAATGAGAGTCAATTAAATAATTAAATGTGGTGTTTCGTCAATATGCAACTCGTTGCATATTGAGCTCCACTTAACTTGTAGTGTTGTTTGTGCACCTTGCCATGCCATGCATATTTAAACCGGACATGCATCATACTTGTTTGTGCATCGTATGCCATGTTTATGCTTGTGTGTTTACCGTGTTGTTTGCTTCTTTCCGGTTTGCTTCTCTTGATAGCTTTGGTTTTGTTCCGGAGTTGTGAGGATTCTCTCGACTGTGTTGCTTCGTCTACTTCGTGGATCCGTTCTTCTCCCTTGTGGAATCCCAGGCAAGATGACCGAACCTGGATACCATTACTATTTTTGCCTATTGCTAGAAGTCTCGATCTATAGTTTTGCCTCGATGCCCATGTTTTCCTGTCAGCCTCCTATTGTAACCATGATCCTGTCTAACCACCCTACCCATGCAAACCATTGATTGGCTATACGTAGGCTTCGCTCAGCCCTTCTTATAGCATTGCTAGTTGCAGGTGAAGATTGAAGATGCTTGCTTCATGTTGAAGTTGTTGGGTTATATCACACTATAAAATTACTAAATGAAATCATCTATATATTGGCAAGGGTGGAAGGCTAAGCCTTTTGCTTGGTGATTTGTTCCACTCATGCCGTTAGGAACCGTATAAACCGGTGTTATGTTCCTTGATTATGCGTTCCTAACACGGTTGGGGTGTATGGGACCCCCTTGATAAACCGCTAAGTGCTAAGTCTTTTCCAGCAAATCCCAACATTTGGTACTATTCGCCTAATAACTAATAAAACTTGCATAGGGACTAGCTATCCCTTTTATTTTAATTCAACAACCCCGGGCCAGTGCTCCAGATGAGTGTTGGTCCGAAACGGGGGTTCTGCGGGACCACCACGAGGAAACTCGAGGTTTGGTAAAAACCTGTAGAATCGCCCATCTGGTCGTGTCCTGAGACTAGATACGCGCGGCTACCTATCAGGGTGTCGACACGCCGGGAGGATTTGCTGGATTAGCCTTACCTTAGTTCGGAGTATCTTGAGCACGGGATTCCGAGAATACTCGGGTCTTCCCACCTATGGAGTTGCGACTCCGCGGATCGTGGGCTTGTCATGGGCCAAGTTGGAACACCCCTGCAGGGTTTGAACTTTCGAAAGCCGTGCCCGCGGTTATGTGGCAGATGGGAGCTTGTTAATATCCGGTTGTAGATAACTTGACACAATGTTCCAATACACTACCAGCATGTGTACCGTGACTGTCAATTTCCGAATAGGGATTCGGGAGTTGAACACGGTGGGGTTATGTTTGTTGAGCTTTAGCTAGGATCACTTCGTGATCATCTCTCGTCTGAGGCACTTCTCTTCTCGCTCTCATATACGTAAGCTAGTGCTAGTTGCTGCTGCAGACTATTGTTTTCCTTCACCTCTTACTCTTTCTTCAGCCTTATCCACCCCCAAGGCTTAAATAGTCATGTTACCCGGGAACGGGATTGCTGAGTCCTCTGTGGCTCACAGTTACTTCACCACACCAGATGCAGGTTCAGCCGTGTATGATGCAGGAGCTGGTTCAAGTTCTTCACTGGGAGCTCGTTGAAGAGTTTGGCCGTATGCTTGTGACGTTTCGACTATCAGTAGTGGTTCTTCTACTAGGATTCGATCATGACCTGTGGTTTTATGTTGTTTTGGTATCTTTCTTTGGATCTTCACCCGTAGTCGGGTTGTGATGTTTTGAATGATGTTTTGCTTATGTAATGTATTGTGTGAAGTGGCGAGTGTAAGCCAGCTATCTCCTTTTGCATTTTAATCCCTCTTTTACATGAGTCGTGCAAAGATACCAAACTTGAGATCATTCTAGGATGGGCTTATACCTTTAAGTCGTGCCTCGACAGGTAGGAGGTATAGTCCCATCCTGGGCATTACAAGTTGGTATTCAGGGCCTTCTCCGACCTAGAAGCCCCCACTGATTGATCGAATCGTTGACCGTTAAGTCTAGGCACACACTGAAAATGTTTTGAGTCCTATATTATATCGGAGAGTAGGATTTCTTTTGCTCCTCATCTCTTTTCATTCTGGTGAGGACTCCTGACGATTACTCTTGCCTCTTCTACTTTCAAAAATTGCACCAAATTTTTTTTAGGATCTCACGAGTATTGTTTGGATTGTTTCGATGTCTTTGTGACGAGAACATTGTTCTCGATGCCTCCTGTCATTAGGGGTTGTGGCAGTGTCCCGGGGAGTTGAGCTCCGAGGTGTTGTCGTCACAAATCCATCGCGGCAGTACTAGAATACTTAAGACGGCCGACATCAAAAACTCTCCTATGCGGTTAGTGGCAAGATAACCCCGACATCACCCAGTACTGGGGAGGTAGTTCAGGAGTATTGCCATAGCTTGTATAGTGGATGCGTTTCGAAGGTCCGAGGTAAACGGTTTCCGAAAATAACTGGTTATGTGTTGAAGGATGGATACAGCTGGATGTAGGTTTAGAGTTGATTGCGCGGTGCTTTCCCTGTATCCCCAACACCTGATTGCATAACTGGAAACTTTCGGAAATTAATAGGTGGGTTCATCTAGTAGTTCTAGGCATTCTTCCAACGAGTACTTGATATGAAGTTTGGGGTTCTACATTGAGTGAAGTGGTTTTATGGACTTGTTCCGATCGGGAGTTGCATCTTAAAGGGTCCTTGGCTATGCTGATCCGGGGATTGCAAAACCCTTTTGTAACACGTTCCATGAGCTTTCAGCACGAAGATGTCGAACGAAACTTCTATCTTGTATTTGTTCTATCTGTTCCTTGTTCCTTTTTTTATTTACCTTTTCCTTCTCCCAAGTGGCTTCTCGACAAGCTGATGTACCTACGGAATTCATTCGTTCAATTCTCTGTTCGGATAGACATGTTGCAACATAATCTTCTTCATAAACATATATATCCTTTGTTTTGTTTTGATTCTGGTATTCGATTTGCTTCGATGTCAAATGTTGATTCCATACCTTTCCTAGTCGGTGTTCTCATATTTCTATGGGAGTGCTAATTCTTCTTGACCATCGATATTTTCAGGTTAATCCTTTTCAACCGGTGTGCCTTCTCTTCAAGTTATTCCATACGGACGTCGTTGAGAAATCTGACGGTGTATGTTTCAATCATCCCAAGTTGTCCTTGTTTTCCCCACCCTCCCACCCTTCTTCTTCTCAGAGCAAGAGTTCTCTAATGAAGTATCCATTTTATTCATGTGATATTTCTTCATTCTTTTCCTTCAATGTTCTTATCCGGTGTTTTATCGTGAAAATGCTCAAGAGCTTCAAGTTCATCATTCTTTTGTTCTCTAATTCTGCCGGTGGATGTAAATTCAAGATTTCGGTGTTGATCTTATCCTTTTCCTCATTTCACAATGCTTTCTTATTCCGATGCACCAATTAATCATTCTCCTCTTGCTATTCATATCCGGAGTGCTCAAGATTCATAATTCCATTCTTAATCAGTTCAAGCTATTTTTTTTTGAGGATTGTTATCTTATTCAAGCCATTTAACTCAACCGGTGCAATATCTCTTAAGCAATCTTTTTCAACGGTGATTTCTTTGAGTGGGCCCTAACCCACAGGCTTTTCCCAGGATCTTACCTGACTCTTCTAATTTTTCTGGAGTTATACTCAAATTCTTTCAAATTGTGACGTAAGTATGGATTCCATCAGTCATATGACTTAGGATCGCTTTCAAATTCTTCTCATCGTTGTTTCAACCTTTTTAATTCTTCATTCCGGAGTGCTCAACAATTCTTCATGGCATTTCTCGTCTTCATTCTCAACTTTTGAAGATCGGAGAAGAGTTTTTCTTAATCTTGGCCAGCCTTCTTCAAGATTCGTGGTTCTAGCTTCTTGCCATCCTCATTATTGTTCAGATTGTGAGGAATTCTTTTATACCCATCCGAAGCATTTCATGAATTCTTTTCTTTGTGATCCTCCGAAGGCCATCATTTCAGAAGATTCTTCGTTCTCAGCTTTCAACTTCGTCCTCCAAATATTCTTCATCGATGCCTCTTCGTTCGTCTCCATATTCTTACGGTGGTTCATTCAAGATTACCCTTCCGTTGTTATCGTCTTAATTCATTTGTCCTTTTCATAATCCTACCGGTGGTTCCTTGAAGATTTACCCAAGTTTGTGCGAGATCTCTCTTAATCCTTTCCAACGAGAATAAGTAGTATGCCAAATCCTTTGGTTGTCATCAATTTAAATTGGTGAAGGAGTTGCATGACATAATTCTTATTCTTATTCCTTCAAGGTGATTTAATTCTTTTGTCTGGAGCTTGTTCATCGTATCATATTATCGGTTCTAAGTTGTTCATCTTGTTTTCCGGAGCTCCAAGTTATTTCAATTATATCATTTCAAAGCTCCATCTAATTCATCGCAGGCCTGAATCTTATTCTTTTCATCTTTCACTTCTAATGCTTTCATTACCGGAGTTCTCATGGTGGATCATCATTATTTAATTCATCCTCGAAGTCTTCATCAAGATTCTTGTTGGAGCTCAAGCATTCTTCATCATGCTTTCCAATTGCAATCCTTTCTACCTTATCTTTTCAGATGGTGTTATGTCATTCTTGACAATTCCTTCATGTTTTATGATTCACGAGTTTCAAGAATGAGATATTTAAAACCATCATTTTTCCTTGTTCAGGAGATGTTTTCAACCCTTCAATTTATTTGTCGGAGTAATCTTGGGTTGTATTTCACCTAAAAGCTTTCACAAAGGATTGTTGTTATTGTGGTGCTCATAAATGACCCAAATTCTTCATTTATCATTCCGGTGAAATAAGTTCTTCGTCTCCTTGTTGATCTCAATCCAATCAAATGTTCTCGTCAGTGGCCGGTTGTCACCTCATAATTTTGAGATGTTCTCCATAAGCCCACAATGAGCTTATTCTTTTCGTTGTTGATTTTTCCATCAACCCCATTCAACCTTCTTTGTAAGGAGGATTTTCTAATTCATTCGTGGGAGAAGTTGTCATTTTCTTCTCCATTCTTTTCTTTCGTTGATTTAGATGCTATTCTTTCATTCCGGAGGCATTGTGATATTGCTCTTTTGACCATCATCTCGTTTTTATCAAGATCATGTTCTTTTCCTTGTTTATCTATTTAACCGGAGCGTTGTATTCTCCATTCTAATTCTCTCATCTTATCAAGTTCTAACTCTCTTTTAACCGGAGTGTTGTCTGAATCTTTCTTACCCCTTGTGCCATTCTTTCAATTGTTTCGGAGGCAATATGTTGTTGTTTTCATCAAGTATATTACCATCTCCTCAAGTTCCTGTTAATTCCTTCCATTTTCAGACGGAGTGCTGTCCAAATTCTGTCATTCTTATTCCTTGGCTATACCATTGCGGTTTCATATTCTTTTGGTTCGTAAGCTCGTGTTTCGTGTCTTTCAACCTTCAAGGTTCGCATAATGTTCCTTGTTCCTCTTTTCTAACGGAGTTTTCATATTCGTTCATCTCTGTTGTATTCTTTCTTTCAAGATTGTTCAACCTCTCAAGGTTCTTTGGTTTCACTCGTCTGTCAAAGAAGCAACTTTGTTTTACCTCCTCCTTTTCCGTTTTTATCCGGTGCTATCTCTAGGATCTCGGGTCGAGATCCTCTGTTAGTGTGGGAGAGTTGTGACGCCCTAAGACCGACGTCCCAGAAGATTCCAGAAGATTCCAGAAGATTCCAGATGTTCCGGGTTCTCCCGTGTGTTTCTTTCGTGCTGTGTTATTTATTTTTGCATTGCATCATGTCATCATGCCATCATGTCATATTTTCTTTTGCATCTCAACTTAAATAAATCGTGTGGACCTTCGATCCATTTAAATCGAGGGAAGTGTGACTTCTCTTTATAACATATAAAAGCCTCTCAATATTTAGGGAGCTATATTAAAATATTCCACTTGTTTGGGATCACCGTAACACACTTGCAATTTTCCCCATGCCTTTTTCACTTCAAGTTTCATCGTCAAACCTTGCCAATAATTCTTTTCCGTTGTATCGAGGTTCCTCCAAAAATTCGAACATTTTTGGACACTTCTATAATCAAGTCTTAGTTCAAACCCATTTGAATTAAATTCAAATATGTTTGAATTATATCTCATTCTTGCCTTTTCTATTTTTCTCGAACCGTGCTCATTTTATGATGCCCGAGAAAAATAACCTCTTGTATTTTTTCCCTAACCTCCCTCTTCTTTCTTTTCTTCTCTCTTTTGTTTTCTGCTAAAATCAGTTAAAGTTCAGCAGGAGATCCCAGCCGCCAGGCCTCCAGCAGCCCATTCCCTCCCCGCGGCCCATCTAGTCCTCAAGGCCCATTGGCCAATTCCTAACCCTAGGCCCGACCGGCAGGTCGCCCGCTCGTCCCCTCGCTCCCCCGTTTTTCCTTCGTCCGCCGCCAGCCTTTCCCTACGATCCCCTCACTCCTCTTAGCCACAACCCTCGCTCGCGACCCCATCCCGCATCGCTCCTTCCCCTCGACCCCCTGGCCTCCCCGCTCGAGCTAGCGAGCACCACGAGCGCCCTCGCTCTCCCGAGCCCGCGCGCCGTCCCTCTCCATCAGCGCCATGGCCTGCGTCCGGGCCCTTCCTTCGGCCTCCCTCCTCCGACGCCAGGAGCCCAGCACCGCGCCAAGGCCGCCGCTCCACCTCGCCTCTTCCCTCCAGGCCGCGCACCGCGTCCGGCCGCCCCAAGCCCCTGCCGTCTCCGTCTCCAGGCGCCCGTCCACGGGAGCTCCCCTCCGCGCCAGGAGCCGAGCCTCCGCGCCGGTCTCCCCTCTGACCTCCCTCCGTCCGCGTCCTCCCTCCGTTTCCAGCGCGCCATGGAGCAGTGCCCATCCCCAGCGCCTCGCCTCCAGGTCGCCAAGTCCGCCGCCTCGTCGTCTCCTACGGGATCCAGCGGCCAGGGACAGCGTCAGGCTCCCTTCCCCCGAGCCTCTCATCTCCAGGTCGCCGCCTCGCCATGGCTTCCCGCGGGCAGGGCAGTCCTCTGCCTCGTTTCCTCCGGGCCAGCCAGCGCCATCGTCTCCCTCCGCTCGCCGAGGCCTCGCCTCCTCGTCCAGGGGAGCTGCCCCGTTCGCCAGGCCCGGCCTCATCCAGTGCATGAGCAGCCCATCCGGTCGCAGGACCAGCAGCCCCGAGCAGCCTCCGCGTCTCTCCTCCTTGTCGTGACCGTGACCGAGACTGCTGTGTTTTGTTTGTGTTGCTGTTGTTTTTCGTCAAGTGCACCGCAGGCAAGACCGGTCTCCGAACGTCATGAACCACTACTTCCTCTACTATCACCGTCGCCAAGACCGGCAAGATCGTCGCGAGAACCGAGTTTGGCAAGTACATCTACGGCCCCGAACGTCTACGAACCGTGTACGAGACCGACGCCAAGTACCCCTTCGTCGCCAAGACCGGACCGACAAGTACCACGATGACAAGTACCCCTTCGGAGAAGTGAACATCAACGAACGAGAACGACTTCGTGAACAAGTACCACTACCGACGCCTGGAGCCATCGGAACCCTCAAGTACCTCTACGGAACGTGTACGACGACCGTCGCCGACGAACCGAGTACCACTACCGTCGACCCGTGTACCACGACACGATAACGTGAACGACTACTTCCTTTACGGCCGTGTACAACTACTTCCTCTACTTCCACTACGATCTCGAGCCGCCCCGAAAAGAACGCTTCGAAGGTATAACTCCGAGACGATGACCCGTGTGATGCTTGTGTTGTATGAGATGTTTCGTTGTGTGCTTCGTGCCGAATCATCTTCTGTCGCGTTCCTCGGTTGCCTCGACGCCGACTCGTGGGAACCCGGTGACGGGATCGCCCCACCTTTCATCTCGTTTGACTCGCTCACGCCATCTTTCCTTTTGCACCGGACTCTCAACGAGTTACCGGAACCGAGATGTTGTCGTGCATCATTTTCGGATCGTTGTCGTGGCACCCTTTCTTCCACCACGGGGACAAGTGCTTCATATCTCTCTTGTCAACCTTTTAATAAACTTGCATAAACTTGATCATGTCATCCGCATCATGTTAACAACATTATACTGTGTGAATTGTTGTTGCTTATAATTGCTAAACATGCTCATGGGGATTTTCCGGAATTGTTGTTGTTATCTTCCGGCCTCATTTAAAATGTCTAAATAGGTAGTTTGTTTTTGCTTCACCTCCTGCTATGTTAAAAACATTTAATCTTGTCTTGTAAATAATGAGAGTCAATTAAATAATTAAATGTGGTGTTTCGTCAATATGCAACTCGTTGCATATTGAGCTCCACTTAACTTGTAGTGTTGTTTGTGCACCTTGCCATGCCATGCATATTTAAACCGGACATGCATCATACTTGTTTGTGCATCGTATGCCATGTTTATGCTTGTGTGTTTACCGTGTTGTTTGCTTCTTTCCGGTTTGCTTCTCTTGATAGCTTCGGTTTTGTTCCGGAGTTGTGAGGATTCTCTCGACTGTGTTGCTTCGTCTACTTCGTGGATCCGTTCTTCTCCCTTGTGGAATCCCAGGCAAGATGACCGAACCCGGATACCATTACTATTTTTGCCTATTGCTAGAAGTCTCGATCTATAGTTTTGCCTCGATGCCCATGTTTTCCTGTCAGCCTCCTATTGTAACCATGATCCTGTCTAACCACCCTACCCATGCAAACCATTGATTGGCTATACGTAGGCTTCGCTCAGCCCTTCTTATAGCATTGCTAGTTGCAGGTGAAGATTGAAGATGCTTGCTTCATGTTGAAGTTGTTGGGTTATATCACACTATAAAATTACTAAATGAAATCATCTATATATTGGCAAGGGTGGAAGGCTAAGCCTTTTGCTTGGTGATTTGTTCCACTCATGCCGTTAGGAACCGTATAAACCGGTGTTATGTTCCTTGATTATGCGTTCCTAACACGGTTGGGGTGTATGGGACCCCCTTGATAAACCGCTAAGTGCTAAGTCTTTTCCAGCAAATCCCAACATTTGGTACTATTCGCCTAATAACTAATAAAACTTGCATAGGGACTAGCTATCCCTTTTATTTTAATTCAACAACCCCGGGTCAGTGCTCCACATGAGTGTTGGTCCGAAACAGGGGTTCTGCGGGGCCACCACGAGGAAACTCGAGGTTTGGTAAAAACCTGTAGAATCGCCCATCCGGTCGTGTCCTGAGACTAGATACGCGCGGCTACCTATCAGGGTGTCGACATGCCGGGAGGATTTGCTGGATTAGCCTTACCTTAGTTCGGAGTATCTTGAGCACGGGATTCCGAGAATACTCGGGTCTTCCCACCTATGGAGTTGCGACTCCGCGGATCGTGGGCTTGTCATGGGCCAAGTTGGAACACCCCTGCAGGGTTTGAACTTTCGAAAGCCGTGCCCGCGGTTATGTGGGAGATGGGAGCTTGTTAATATCCGGTTGTAGATAACTTGACACAATGTTCCAATACACTACCAGCGTGTGTACCGTGAGTGTCAATTTCCGAATAGGGATTCGGGAGTTGAACACGGTGGGGTTATGTTTGTTGAGCTTTAGCTAGGATCACTTCGTGATCATCTCTCGTCTGAGGCACTTCTCTTCTCGCTCTCGTATACATAAGCTAGTGCTAGTTGCTGCTGCAGACTCTTGTTTTTCCTTCACCTCTTATTCTTTCTTCAGCCTTATCCACACCCAAGGCTTAAATAGTCATGTTACCCGGGAACGGGATTGCTGAGTCCTCTGTGACTCACAGTTACTTCACCACACTAGATGCAGGTTTAGCCGTGTATGATGCAGGAGCTGGTTCAAGTTCTTCACTGGGAGCTCGTTGAAGAGTTTGGCCGTATGCTTGTGACGTTTCGACTATCAGTAGTGGTTCTTCTACTAGGATTCGATCCTGACCTGTGGTTTTATGTTGTTTTGGTATCTTTCTTTGGATCTTCACCCGTAGTCGGGTTGTGATGTTTTGAATGATGTTTTGCTTATGTAATGTATTGTGTGAAGTGGCGAGTGTAAGCCAGCTATCTCCTTTTGCATTTTAATCCCTCTTTTACATGAGTCGTGCAAAGATACCAAACTTGAGATCATTCTAGGATGGGCTTATACCTTTAAGTCGTGCCTCGACACGTAGGAGGTATAGTCCCATCCTGGGCATTACAAATCACTTCGAGGAAATAAGAATAAGATTTACTGTATGCTTATCCTTGATCAAAATAAATTGATGACCTGCAACGGATTTGGCCTACTACTTATTCTTCTTGAAAAGGATTGGAGAGAGATATAGCCAAACTTGAGAATAATCTTGAACGACTCACCGGTAGGATTATGAAAAGAACAAATGGATTGATACGATAACAACGGAAGAGTAATCTTGAACGAACCACCGTAAGACTATGGAGACGAACGAAGAGGCATCAATGAAGAATATTTGGAGGACAAGTTGAAAACTGAGAACGAAGAAATATTCTGAAATGATGGCCTTCGGAGGATCACAATGGAAAGAATTCATGAAATGCTTCGGACGGGTATAAAAAGAATTCCTCACAATCGGAACAATAATGAGGATGGCATGAAGCTAGAACCACAACTCATCAAGAGAACGGGTCAAGATTTAAGAGAAACTCTTCTCCGGTCTTCAAATGTTGAGAGTGAAGACGAGAAATGCCATGAAGAATTTCAAGATACTCCGGACGAATGACAAGAGGAAGGTGGAGCTAAAGATGAAAATAATTGAAAACATGCTTGGAGAAGGCATGTGACTGATGGAAATCATTCTTACGTCACGTTTTGAAAGGAATTTTTTTAGAATAACTCCGGAAAAATTAGAAGAGTCAGGTAAGATCCTGGAAAAAGACCTGTGGGTTATGGCCCACTAAAGAAATCACCATTGAAAAAGATTGCTTAAGAGGTATTGCACCGGTTGAATTAAATGGCTTGAATTAGATAACAACCACAACATAGCTAGAACAAATTGAGAATGGACATGCGAATCTTCTGATATATCTTCAACACTCCGGATATGAATTAGAGAGAGTTGAATGAATAAGAGAGCCTTCGGATAATAATTTTCAACATGGGAAAACATGTGAAACAAAAAGGAAGAGATATGATCATGACCGAAGCTTGAATTTATACCACCGGAGAAGAAACGAGAACAAAGAATGAAAAACTTGAAGCTCTTGAGCATCTTCACGATAATTCACCGGATAAGAACATTGAAGGAAAAGAATGAAGAAACCTCACATGAATAGCATGGATACTTGATTAAGAATTCTGACTCCGAGAAGAAGAAGGGTGGGAGGGTGGGGAAACAAAGACAACTTGGGATGAATGAAATAGACAAATCGTCAGATTTCTCAACGGCGTCCGTATGGAAACTTGAATAGAAGGCACACCGGTTGAAAAGGATTAACATGACAAGCTCGATGATCAAGAAGGACTAGCACTCCCATAGAAATATGAGAACACCGCTTAGGAAAAGTATGGAATCAACACTTGACATCGAAGCAACTCGAATACCAGAATCAAGACAAAAAACAACGGATAGACATGTTGCAACATTATCTTCACAATATCATTCGAACAGAGAATTGAACGAATGAATTCCGTAGGTACATCAACTTGTCGAGAAGCCACTTGGAGAACAAAAGGTAAATAAAAACAACAAGGAGCAGATAGAACAAATACAAGATAGAAGCTTCGTCCCACATATTCGTGCTGAAAGCTCATGGAACGTGTTACAAAAGGGTTTTGCAATCCCCGGATCAGCATAGCCAAGGACCCTTTAAGATGCAACTCCCGATTGGAACAACGCCCATAAAACCACTTCACTCAATGTAGAACCCCGAACTCCATATCATGCATTCGTTGGAAGAATGCCTACGAACTACTAGATGAACCCACCTATTAATTTCCGAAAGTTTCCAGTTATGCAATCAGGTGTTGGGGATACAGGGGAAGCACCGCGCACTCAACTCTAATCCTACATCCAGCTGTATCCATCCTTCAACACATAACCAGTTATTTCCGGAAACCGTTTACCTCGGACCTTCGAAACGCATCTGCTATACAAGCTATGGCAATACTCCTGAACTACCTCCCCAGTACTGGGTAATGTCGGGGTTATCTTGCCACTAACCGCATAGGAGAGTTTTCGATGTCGGCCATCTTAAGTATTCCAGAACTGATGCGATATATTTGTAACGACAGCACCTCAGAGCTCAACTCTCCGGGACACTGCCACAACCCCTAAATGACAGGAGGCATCGAGAATAATGTTCTCATCACAAAGACATCGGAACAATCCAAACAATACTCGCGTGATCCTAAAAAAATTTGGTGAAATTTTGAGAGTAGAAGAGATAAAAGTAATCGTCAGGAGTCCTCACCAGAGTGAAAAGAGATGAGGAGCAAAAGAAATCCTACTCTCTGATATATATATATATATAGGACTCAAAACATTTTCATGTGTGTGCCTAGACTCAACCGTCAACGATTCGATCAATCGGTGGGGGCTCCTAGGTCGGAGAAGGCTCTGAATACCAACTTGTAATGCCCAGGATGGGACTATACCTCCTACGTGTCGAGGCACGACTTAAAGGTATAAGCCCATTCTGGAATGATCTCAATTTCGGTATCTTTGCACGACTCATGTAAAAATAGGGATGAAATTGCAAAAGGATAGTTGGCTTACACTCGCCACATCACACAATACATTACATAAGCAAAACATCATTCAAAACATCACAACCCGACTACGGGCGAAGATCCAAAATAAAGATACCAAAAACATAAAGCCACAGGTCCGAATCGCCCCTAGTAGAAACCACTACTGATCGTCGAAAACGTCACACACATACGGCTATGCTCTTCATCGAACTCCCACTGAAGTTCTGACCCATCTCCTGCATCGTACTCAACTGTACCTGCATCTGGTGGTGTAGTATCTGTCAGCCACGAGGACTCAGCAATCCCATAACCATGGGTATCAAGCCTAGCAAAGCTTTATGGGTATGGAGAAGGGTAATGGTGAGGTTGCAGCAGCGGCTAAGCATAATATGGTGGCTAACTTGCGAGTACAAAAATAAGATGAGAATCTACGCAAACGGTCGCAAACTAGTAATGATCGCTAAAGATCCTGAACTACCTACGAGTCAAACATAACCCCACCATGTTCTCTTCTCAAAGTGAAAAGAGCCAGTCACGGTTACTCACACAGTTGTGTGTTTTACTTCGGATCCTCTGTCAAGTTTTCTACAACCGGACATTAACAAATTCCAATCTGCTACATAACCGCGGGCATGGCTTTCGAAAGACCATAACCCTGCAGGGGTGTCCCAACTTAGCCCATCACAAGCTCTCACGATCAGCTGAAGTGATAAATATAATATCATCACCCCTTATCTTAGGGAAATCCGATCAGGCTCGGCATCCCGGTGCACAAGACATTTCGACAATGGTAAAACAAGTCCAGCAAGACCTCCCGGCGTGCCGACACCCTGATAGTAGCCGCGCGTATCTCGTCTCAGGCCACGTCCGGATGGGACAGCCTACAGGAAAATACCAGATACCTCGGGTTTCCCCAATGCGGCCCTGCAGTCTACCCGTTTGGGACCAACACCATCAGCACTGGCCCCCCTGCTATGTAGAAAAGAATCTTCAAGAAACGTCCCCCTTATGCAAATTAATTAATTAAGTTATTATTATGAGGCAAATTAAAACCAATGTTGGGCCTTGCTGGAGGAGTTTTATTCAAAGACGAAGTGTCAAGGGGTCCCCATATACCCAACCGTGTAAGGAACGCAAAATCAAGGAACATAATGCCGGTTTATCAGCGCCTAAGGTGGCATGAGTGGAACAAAACACCGAGCAAAAGGCCAAGCCTTCCACCCATGCCCAGTATATAGGTGTGTTAATAATAGATAGATAGATATTGTGATATTCCAACAACAAGTTCCCTCCTGGAACAATCTTCATCTTCACCTGCAACTAACAACGCTATAAGAGGGGCTGAGCAAGCGGGTAACATAGCCAAACAATGGTTTTTGCTAGGAGGGTGTCAAAGGTTAGAGGTTTCATGACAACAAGGAGAGGGGCTGACAATAATGATGGGTAGCGCGACATATAACGATAGCATCGAGACACTAAGCATGGCAATGATAGTAAAGGTATCCAAGGGTATGGTCATCTTGCCTGGGATTCCGCGAGGGAGAAGAACAAGTCCATGCAGTAGTCAAACAAACCTCACAACTCCGGAACGAACCCGGAGCTAACGAGAAAGGAAACCGGAAAGAAACAAGGAACACGGTAAACACACCACACGAGACATGACAATATGCTCAACCAAGTATGATGCAAGACAGTTCTATATAGGATGCACTACAAGTCTATACAGGAAGCAAAACATGGCAAGGTAGGAAGCACAGAAAAACAACACAAGTCTATATGATGCAATACATGGCAAGGTATGATGCATGACAAGTCTATATAGGAAGCAATACATGACAAGGTAGGAAGCACAGAAAAACAACACAAGCCTATATGATGCAATACATGGCAAGGTATGATGCATGAGAAGTCTATACAGGAAGCAATACATGGCAAGGTAGGAAACACAGAAAAACAACACAAGCCTATATGATGCAATACATGGCAAGGTATGATGCATGACAAGTCTATACAGGAAGCAATACATGGCAAGGTAGGAAGCACAGAAAAATAACACAAGTCAACAAGTTTAAATGAGGCCGGAACTACAACAACAATCCCGTAAAAACCCCATGTGCATGTTTAGCAATTATTTAAGCAACAACAATTAAACATTCAAAGGTTGTTATCATGATGCGGATGACATGATCAAGTTTTATGCAATTTTTAGTAAATGTTAACATGAAGGGATATGAAGTATTTGTCACCATGGTGGAATGAAAGGGGCCACGGCGACGAATCCGAAAATGATGCCATGCAACATATCGGTTCCGGTAACTCGTTGGGAGACCGGTGCAAAAGATAGCGGAGAGAGTGACATGTAAAAGAGATGGGTTGAACACGGTTGCCTGGTTCCCACGGGTCGGCGACAAGGCAAACGAGGGCCACAACGGACACGATGCAAACATCCGATTCATCTCATACAACACATGCATTCGTCCACGGGTCATCGTCTCGGGGTTATACCTTCGGAACGTTCGTTCTCGAAGCGGTTCGAGTTCGTAGTGGAAGTAGCCGTTCCGTTCCTAGTCGTACACGGGGCGTCGGGGTCGTCGTTGATGTCGAGGTACTCGTTCCGTTTCGGAGAGGTACTTGACGAATCGAACGTCTTCGGGGCGACGGTAGTGGTACACGGTTCTTCGGCGACGGTCGTCGTACACGTTCCGTAGATGTTCATGTTTCCGTAGAGGTACTTGTCGCGGCATCGGACGTAGTGGTACTTGACGCGTCACATCATGTAGTCGTACACGGGGTCGTCGTGGAACTTGTTCATGTAGTAGTCGTTCACGGGTCTTGTCGCTGGTGTACTTGCCGCTTGCGGTCCAAAACCTAGGTCACCGGCGGTGTAGTCGTGGAACTTGGCGAAATGCCAGCACTGCAGAAGTTCCTGGCAGAGTTCCTACAACAGGATGATGGTTGGGGGGCGAAGAGCCGTTCCCGAACTGATCACGAGAGGGACTCGTGCAGGGGAAACAGCGAGCACCAGGGCTCAATGCGGGGGAAGCTGCGGGCGACAACCTGCTGGTGCGAGGAAGATCGGCGGGGACGCGGCTGAGGAGGAGGCACACAACTGCGGGACAGGCGAGCTCGGCGAGGCCGAGGCAGCGAGGCGCGAGGATGACGGGAAGGTGCAGGCGAGGCGACGCGGCGGTGGCCTGGACGCGCGGAGGAGGTCGGAGGGCGAGGAGGCTCGCGGGCAGCGGCCGTCGCCGGAGGCGGGGCGATGGTTCTGGCATCCCGCAGGAGGAGGGGCACGAGGAGGTGGTGCAGTGCGCCTGGCGCCATGGCGCGGCGGCGACTGGCTGCGCGACGAGGAGGAGGCTACTCAGGCACGATGGCGGCGCTAGAGGTCGCCGGCGGGCACGGCTCGGGGAGGAGCCGAGGAAGGCGCTAGGTAGTGGTGGGGTTCGAGGCTTGAGCGATCGAAAGAGAGGACGAGGGGGAGATGGGGATCGAGGTGCGTGGCGGCGGGGCTAGGAACGAGAGGGAGATGCAGGTTGCGACGGGTTAGGGAGAGGCTCGAGCTAGGGTTAATGGCGCAAGAGACTGGGCCTAGGAGGGAGTTGGGCTGGGCCTCTCCTAATAATAAGAGAGAAAAGGAAAAAAAACAAAGAATTAAAAGAAAAGAAAGAGGGGGTTAGTAGTAGAGTTTGGGCATTTTAAGGATATAAAAATAATTCAAGTTTGAATTAAATTCAAACTTGAGCCATTTTTGAACCCAACCAAAACAAGTCCAAAGGAACTAAAAAAATGGCAAGGATGTTGAAGGCATGGTTGAGAATTGATAGGAAAAGAAGGAACATTAAATTGGTGCAGGAAAAAGAATGCCACAATTTAAATGGACTAACGAAGAAGGAGAAGAAGATGATCAAGCAAGGTTGTGGGAGTCAAAACTTGGAGTGAAACAGAGATGGGGAATATTATGCAAGTGTGTGATGGTTGCTTCCAACAAATGAAATATTTATTTATAATTGCTCCATAAATATTAGGAGGATATGTTATGAAGAGAAGTCATCCTTCCCTCGATTTAAATAGATCAAACGATCTATGCAATTTATTTAGTTGAGATGCCAAGATTAATGACATGATGGCATGATGACATGATGCAATGCAAAAAATTAATAACACAAGCACAAATGAAACACACGGGAGAACCCGGAACATCTGAAATCTTCTGGGACGTCGGTCTTCGAGCGTCACACGTGGGTAGCGCAGCGTGGGCAGCGCACTCGCACGACTGCTAGCAGCGGCGACTCAACGACAACTTCTTTCCCGACCTCGGCAATCTCATCCTCAACAACATGGGCAACAACATCCATGCCGACGATGCTGCTCCCGCTGCACCGTATGTGACTCTATCTTTCTTGTTCGAGATCGTTGTAGAATTCATGTTTTTAGTATATGCCCTAGATGATCCGTTCATCTACTATGCTAGTTTGCATGATTAGTTTGGTCTCTGCCATTGCTGTCATGATTTATCTTCTGTTTATTCGAATTAAATCTCGTAGTAATTTGCTCATATTCCCAACACATTTTTCATGATATCACTTACCAGCAGAAATCAAGAACAAATGTAATGCTGTAAACACTAAGAACACTGTTGAAATGTACTATCTTTGATTGTATAAATGGACTTTCTCAAAACAAAACAAAACAAAAAGTTGTGTAAATGGAGAATTGGGATTCGCCTCGAGGAGTAAAAGGAATCAAATGAATGGCCAAGACGGACTTGTATTATGTGACATACAACAAACTCTTCATCAAAGGCAGGAGAACATAAACAATGCTCTAATTCTGTAAAAAAATTGCGCGCCTGTGTGGCAAGAGATAATGCATTTACGCGACCACAAGTGTTTGGGCCTTAAGCATTACCTCGCAAAGCTTTCAGATTTCGTTTGGCAACTCTGTTAGAAACCAAACCTCGGCTATCCACAATCATTTCTGATTGCATTCATCCAATTATTTGCATTAGCTTGGTTCTGGCGGGACCAATTTGAGGCTGTGCATCCACTCGCAAAAGCTAGGGTCATCGAAATGGATGAAGCTGCTCTTTAGCCTGGCTCTGAGTTCAGGGGCAAGGGTCCGTAGCTGAGGAAATCTCGACTCCTGAAACGTGCAAGTGTGCTCATGTTAACAATTACAGCCTTGCTCACGATTTTGTTTATCAGTGACCATGAATCTAGCTGCCGTAAGAACTATCAGCGAAATAACCCAGCAGGGATGAATGCATGCGAACCAGAATGTCACTGCTAAGGTTAAGAGAATCATTACCTGCTCATAAGTAGGGTCCTTGTGAGCTGGGATCAGGCGTGAGACAAAGTATCTAGCCTGAGAGCTCCCTTCCTGCACCAGAACACCAACGGAAAAAAAAAAGATAGTGAGCAAAACAAAGCATGTACCTTGTGCAAGTTGTGCTTCATGATAGTTGCACAGTTAATGAATTTGGAAGTATTGTCAGGCTGATTTGAAATCTAACAACACATGGGCTATATAAGATATGATACTATGATGATAGCAAAGGCATGAGCAGAAGAGTTTATAAGAGAAAAGGAAGGAAAGCAGTTTCAATTTTGGAAACCAAAGTCAAGGTTAGGAACAGGGAAACTGACTCTGAATGAAAGTATCCTGGGAGCTGGAAAACGGAGTTCGCTTAGCTCTTCTGCCAGGGTACGACATGCTGCCAAAGCTGCTGCAGTTTGTCCTTCTTGGGTTGCTAGTTCAGCACCCTGAAGACACACAGTAAGAAAGTGCAACTCAGGAAATCTTTGCTAGCATTATGATGAATAACCAAAATAGCCATTGCATAATAATAATTCAACATCATTTATACGTTAAGTAAATCAGCAAAATATGACATCTTCCTGCAGCTCTAGTATATCAAGCATATCTCTCTAAAAAAATATAAGACGTTTTTGTAGGCTAAACTAGCTTACAGAAAAGCCTTATATTTTGATACAGAGAGAGTATTACCATCATTTACACACATACATTCATGAGATCTCTATATTCGTTCTAACCATCAACTGGACTCTATTGGAAATTTAATAGTTCCAATGTTTCACCTTTCAAACACCATTCACTCTATTTGTTGCAAAAAAAAAATGATTATTACATAATCTCACAATCCTGGTAACAAATTAGTTTTTGCAAACATGATACTGCTAAAATCCCATGCTCCATTTCTTTTTTCCTTGCAAATAGGAAGTCACCTCCTATTCAAATGTACTGCTCCATCCGTTCCATAATGTAGTGCGTATAAATTTTTCGGAAAAGTCAAACCTCACACACTTTGACCAAGTTCATGAAGCAAAACATTTTCATCTGGAACGTCAAACGTATTGCATTAGATTTAGCATAAGATGTAGTTTCATATTTTATATATTTGATATTGTAGGTATAAATAATTTTCAAAATAAACTTGGTCAAAGTTTGCAATGTTTGACATTATGGAGCGGAGGGAGTAGAAATCAAAAAAGAAGTCATGTTCAACAGCTACAATTCCGAAGCCAAAACATTTAATCCAAAAGATAACACCAGTGAAAAAATAGATTGTCAGGAATGTTGAAAACGAAGGTGAATGGAGTAAGTTTAATAGCCAGCTACAGCAATGTTTGACATTATGGAGCGGAGGGAGTAGAAATCAAGAACAAAGTCATGTTCAACAGCTACAATTCCGAAGCCAAAACATTTAATCCAAAAGATAACACCAGTGAAAAAATAGATTGTCAGGAATGTTGAAAACGAAGGTGAATGGAGTAAGTTTAATAGGCAGCTACAGCACTGAGATAATGTGGTAAGGAGACAGACCATATAGGTGACTCCCTTATTGGCAGTGGGGAGGGAGAGAGAGAAGATAGGAGGTGACTTACCAACCAGATGAAAATATCTGTTCCATGATCCAGTACCACTGCATAATTAGATTGCATGGTCAGATCATATGCTGGCAGCTCCTCAAATGTGCCACCTTCTCGATGCATTATACAGCGAGGTGCAAGCATACGCAGCGAGAGGTCAAATGATGCATTCAAGAACAAACTCCTCAGAACTGATCTTTCGTCTTCATGTCCTATTATGCTACCTAAGAGTGGCCCCCTTCTCAAATGAAACAAACACTCAGGGAGTGATGACAGCTCTTTTGGGAACCGATAAAGCTTTGATTTTGGAACCTGGGTACCAAATTTGAGAGCTATGTCCTTAATTCTTTCATCAATTGTGAGCCTCATGTCAAGAGCATCGGAGGCAGTCCTGGCACGCAAGACAGTTCTCTTACCAATGATTACTGAAGCTATATCTTCTTGCACACTTGACAGATATGCAGACAAACCATCAACCGTTTGCAGCCTGCTAGTGATCACCCTTGTGCTTTCTGTTTGATGCATATTAGAGTAACGGACTGCAAACTGGAAGTAAACGAAATCATTCTTGATATCAGCCTTTGTCTCCATAGACACAGAAAAACTCTGTGTCCCCTCAACACTATGCATCTGGATACAAAATGAAGCGTCGTGCTTGAATGTTTCATGAGAATCAGGAGAAGCCTCTTCACCAGGGCCAATTACTTGAGTGACAAGCATGCCATCTGAACATCTAATCTCAAATAAGCCATGAGAGCCAGCTGCTTTAGTTGACGCCCTCTGCAAGTTGACCCCAAAGGCCTCTCCAAAATCATCATGAAGTAAAAGCACACCACCAGAACACTTCGCCAGTGGCTGGAGGACAGGAACCCTCACAGGGCATGTTCCGGCACAAAGAATGTCAACAATGGTACTGTGTCTCTGTGCTTCATGACCAAGACTCTCCATGTACTTCATAGCTGTCTTCTCCATGTAAGCATAGTTTGGGTGTTGAACAGAATGAGGTGTTGATCCTGGTCCAAACGTGTTAGGGCCACCAGCACACACCAAGATCCTGCAGTTGCCTCCTGATCTCTTGATGATTCCACAAGACAACTCCGCTGACGGCCCTTGAATAATACCAAGGGCAACCTCCACAGCTGCACCAAGGCATCGGTCTCTCGACACTTCCGCCACACTTAACTGATATGGTCTCAGAGATGAGAATATTGTGTGTGCAACAGGCAGCGAACCATGTATAGGAGACAAATGCACCCCTGTCCCGTAGATTAGCACCTTCAATGACTCTTGGGTAAGTGACTTATTACCGGGTAGCACATCCGCTGACACCGCCGCCCCTTCCGAAAAATCATACACAGAGACAGTTCTACCATAGGAGATGATCCCAATCCTTGCTGTAGGAGGGAGCGAATCCACAAATGCATGCAAGGAGCCCTGTAGATGCTGCAGGTGCGCCTCATCAAGACACTCATCTATGAGAATAAAAATGGGACCAGAGACCCTCGAAACAGGCACCGGGACCAAGCCTGGCCGCCTATTCCCTGGATGCACATAATCTACAGTCGAGGACACGAGCTCTGGCCACTGAACCATGTCCTGCTTGCTGGAGACCACGAATTCCCCCTCACTGCTGTTCAGCTTCTTGCAAATGACACACTGCCATTGCCCAGAGCCAATCAACACATCACAGTACAAATTCACATAAGCCCCACAGTTCAGGCACCGGCGCGGATCACGCTCCAAGGCTTCAGGACCTGGCGATACCTCCCTCCCTGGTGAAACAAGAGCTCCGAACCCCAAGCTGGGGGCATTCAGCAGTTTCTTCTGCTTCAGGACCTACAAGAAGAAACACTAACTAAATGATGCACAGTTTTTCGGAGGGGACAAGCTGGAGAATTTGCACATGCCTATGCACTAAAACCCAAGCGTAATTCACAACTCGACTGGTAGTGTAATCGTGTAAGATCCAAATGGTAATGCACTTATGCGCATGCATAATTGAGTTAAAGGAGATGTGCGGACATTACTGCGGTAAGGTACGAACGACGCGTACCTTGCGGGCAGAGAAGAGGACGTATGGGGAGTCGATGCTGGAGTCCTCCAGAGACGGCGCCCCAGAGGGCACGTGGCCGTGAGGGGTCGCCGCGCCGTTCAGAGTGTGCGGCGCGGAGGATGTGGGGAGGGAGACGGAGGACGATGAGGAGGCGGTGCGGGAGGCAAAGGGTACCGCCTGAGGGGAGACCGGGGTGGTGCGGAAGGGCACGGCGGCGGGGCGCAGCGGCGAGGAGAAGACGGGCGGGCCCGGTGGCGTACTGAAGTGCGCGGGGCTGGGGACGGTGGGGCTGCCCCGCAGGGACGTCGAGGAGAGAGCGCTCGGAGGGGTGAAGATCGCCGGGAACGGAGGAGATGCGTGCGCTGCCTGAGGCTGCGGCGGCGTCTCCTCCATGCTGCCGGCCTTATTGGGGATCGGAGGGGAGCAGCGAAAGCGAAACGCGGATCTAAACTGGGAGAAATACTGAGAAGTGCGGCACACACCAATCTGACTGTTTATCGTGGATGAGCCAACAGTTTTTCTTTTTCCTTTTTGAGGGTTGTGCCACCAGTTTTTTTGTCGATGTCATATTGGCTGGATCGCGGCTTCCTATTGGTTCGTACCCTTCCACGTTTGCAACACCGTTTTTTTAGGGGAATTTGCAACTTTATTTTAAACTTTAAGCGAGGTTTAGGATCTCGTCCGCTACAATATGTAAAATGCAGTCTGAAGGAAAATTGAAAAAAATTGAGCTATCGTTGCACACCCCTTCTCTAGCTAGTCCATGCGCCGCTCTATTAGCAGAACGCCGAACCCACGTGATTTTGACCTCTTGTCGCGTCCTCAGCATCTCCTTGATCTCCTCCACCACCGGGCCAAAAGTCGAAAGATTCCTGCCCTCACCCTGAAGCATGGCCACCACCTCCTGACTATCTAGCTCGACATGGAGTCGTTGCACATCCATAGAGATCGCCATTTGCACTGCGCTTTTCGCTGCCAGAATCTCCGAGAGCTGGGGGAGGCCGGCCCCTGGGAAGCATATGGCAGCCCCCCTCTAAAGGCACCATGGTGATCCCTAAGAACCACTCCTCCTCCCCC
>LR738711.1:414472341-414579657 GCA_902687465.1 Secale cereale
CCCCCCCCCCCACAACTATCTGTCTAATATCCTCAACGTCAGTTGGCGTAAACATCATCTGCAGCTTCTCCACATCCCATGCATCACCGGGCTCATTCAAGAGGTGGCGAACATACGTGATCCCTGGGATATATTGTTGTCCAAGTGGTTGAAGACTGCCTTGATGCGGAATCCAGTTATCATGGTGGATTTTGATGGATGCCCCATTCCCAACTCGCCATATTACTCCCTCCCTCAACAGCTCTCTGCCATAGATAATACTTCGGAAAGTGAAGGAACCACCTGTAGGGCAAGTTGCATTCATGATTGATCCGTCCGGGAAATATCTTGCCTTAAGCACCCGCTGATACGTCCAAAACGTATCTATAATTTCTGCTTGCTCCATGCCACTTTTGGGTGATATTGCTATGATATTCATACACTTCCATACACTTTTGATCATATTTGGACTAACTTACTAATCCAGTGCACCCCAGTGCCAGTTTCTGTTTTCGGCTGTTTTTGTATTTCAGGTTTTCACGTTTCGAGAACTGCCCAGAAAAATCCAGAAAAATTATATAAAAAATCAGCGATCCGGGAACGACACTGCCTCCGAAGGGCATCCTGGGGGGGGCCACAGGGGCTCCAGGCGCCCTGTGGGCGCCCCCCCCCCTGGGCCGCGCCGGGGGGGCGCCTGGGCCCCCCGAAGCCCGTCCGGTGCCCCCTCTTTGGCATATATTTAGAGGGACCTCCGAAACCCTCAGAACAGAACTTCTGTTCGCGATCCCATCTCTGTTCCGCCGCCGCCGCCGCTTCCAAGATCGGGAGCACCAGGAGAACTCTTCCCGGCACCTTGCCGGAGGGGAGGATCACCACCGGGAGCTTCTCCACCACCATGGACGCCTCCCGGATGACTCGTGAGTAGTCTCCCTTGGACCATGAGTCCATGACGAGTAGCTATGTGATGTTCTCCTCCCGTTCTTGTGTTCACTAATTAGTCCTCGTGAGCTGCCCTACATGATCGAGGCACCTATGTAATCCTTATGCTGTTGCTATGTTGAGTTTGCTGGGATCCGATGGATTATGAGATTATGTTCAGATTGATCTTGAGTAATATATTTGATTCACCTCTTTTATATTTTAGTTCATAAGTAATTCTTGCATGTTCTCCGTTGTTATTTATTGCTTTGGCCGAGTAATAGGTAGTGACTCCAAGAGGGAATGTTATGCTCGATTGTGGGTTCATACCCCTCGATGACTAGCTTGAGTGACAGAAACATGAGTCTAGGGGATGTGTTGTTGCCACAAGGGGGAAAACAACGGTGCTTTTGCCCGCGGGTGCAAGGATTGTTTACTTTACGCAAAGTTCTTTTAATGCGGTTGTCTGTTGCATTGAGTTTACACTATGGGTGGGACTCGCAACTTAATACCAGCGAGATGTTCTGGATAGATATCTCAAGGTGGATGATTAGTAGTAGATATTGATGGATTTCGGTCTACTTACTTTGGCGTACCGCCCATGCTTTGAACCTCAACCTTTCTTGCAATGTAGTCAGCATTGGTTTGCGTTCGTGGTCCTGTCAATTGCCCAGCTGTAATTTGTTTACCTCACATAGCTGTTTTATCGTCTTTTGGGAGAGAGACATCACTAGTGAACATCATGAGACTCCGGTCCATATTACCATCATTGATCACATCCACTATTTACTTTCCCGTTATTATTTACTATTGCAAAAACTATCTATCACTACTATCATTGCTTTTAACCCTTTGTGAACTACAAGGCCGGAGAGATTGACAACCTCTCTGTACTCGTTGGGAGCAAAGTTATTTGTATCTGTGTGCAGGTCCACGTTGATTGCTACTAATCTGGCGCCGTAGCAATTGACACCTACTTGTTGAACCTAGGAGTCTCTGGGGAATCGATCCTTGGCATCTTTGCTAGAGGAAAACACTTCTGCTTACTGCATCTTACACCTTCCACTTGGGGTAACCAACGAGGGGTTCGAGGCCCATCACCCGCGCACATAACGAGTTCGGGTACTGCAGTATCCGCCATGCTTGCTTCGCAAGAAGTGCTTGGTTGAACACCTCCGTATCCCAAAAACCCATTCCTCCATCTCTTTTTGCAACACCGTTGGGGAAGATGGATCGACTCTTCGTGGTTGTTTGGATAAACAAAATTAGCAACAAGTTTTAATAAAACGCGTTTTGATACGATATTTTTAGAAAACCAGTTTTACTAATAATTCGGTTACGAATGGATATGCACAAAATCTTGTTTGGCGTGAAAACAAGAAGCCAGCCCCTCGAGCGCTCGAGGAGAGTAGTCGTCAACTCGGCGATTGCCTTCCCGCAAATGTTCCTGCCTAGCCCCTGCCCGAGCTGAGTGTGCCGGAGCTCGCAGTGCTCGCGCCCGGGGATGTGTTGTTGCGCACGTTGGGGCAAAGGTGTGTGGAGGCGTTGATCGACACGGACGACACGGTGTCGTGACATGTACTGGAGGAGGTCAGATTCCGCCACTAGGTCATGCTCTGGAGCTGCTGCATCGTCGACTATAGCAGTCACCATGTACTGGGCATTTAGTAGGGCACATGGTGTGCACGGTATCCATGTCATTGCCGCATCACCCATGTCCTACTATGGCGCCGTCCCGTTCCCGAGCGATGCCATGCGCCTCCGCCATGGTCACGTTTATCTAGCCCTACGTGTAGCTCGTCGATGCAGCGCTGTACGCGGTCCATGACATGTACACCGGCGGCGTTCGATTGCTGATCGGGTTTCCCTAGTCCACGGCTGCTGCAGGGGTCGCTGAGCGCCCAGACGCCGAGAACCGGGGCTTGCGCGTCCTGCACTCGAACGCCCGTGGCCGCCGCGGCACCAAGGACTAGCCCATGCCCATCGATGTGCTCCCCGCGGCAAGCGGCATCATCACCTCATGAGGCATCGTCCACCTCCAGCTTCTCAACGCCGGTGACTCATAGTTCTCAACCTTTTCATGGCCGTAGTCCTCTCCGCCAATGGAAAACATGTGCAGCAAGGGTGATTGATCGATACAGGCGGCGCACTTTACGATAGAGGAGACGCTAAAACTGGTTTATAGAAAAACGTCGAATCGTTGTTTTTCCAAAAACCCACTTTTTGAGTTTTACAGAAACTAAGTTTTATATATCCTTGGATTCGTTATGCTAACCAAACATGGTTTCGATCGTAAACGAGTTTAGGGGAAACTAGTTTAGCAAAACATGCATATCAAAACCGTAAACGAGTTTAGGGGAGAGCATCTCCGAACGATGCTCCAAAAGCTCACTCCGTGCATTTTGAAACCGAACCGAAAATAAATCGAACCGAATCAATTTTACGGTTTTTATGATTTATGGTTTTGGTATGGTATGAAATTTTCAAACCGTTTTGAACTTTGGTTTTTATGATATATACCGAAAAATCGAACGGTTAACAGAATAAACCGAAGTAAAAAATATATTTATATTTTTTTGAGACAAACAACCATACAAGTTGTCATTTTTCTTGTACATGAGCCAAACTCACTACAAAGCATGTACATTTTTCTTGTAACATAGTTATTTTTCTGTTTAAAAGATGCTAAGCACGTCCATAATCATTAAGGGATGAATATATCCATGCATATATTGTAATGCCCAGGATGGAGTTATACCTCCTACGTGTCGAGGCACGACTTAAAGGCATAAGTCCATCCTAGAATGATCTCAAGTTTGGTAATCTTTGCACAACTCATGTAAAAGGGGGATAGTAAACTGAAAATAGTTGGCTTACAATCGCCACGTCACAGAAATACAGTACAAGTCTCAAACATCATACATTAAGAGCACTACAACCCTCTAAGGGCAAAAGCCAAATGTCAAAGTACCAAACTCAGATAAATAAACCACAGGCAGATCGAATCCTAGTAAGAGACTCCACTACTGATCGTCCGGGTAGCGCACGTAGTAACGACTACGCTCCTCGTCGTACTCCCAATCCAGCTCGGTGCCATCACCTGGATAGCTCACAGCTGGACCTGCATCTGGTGTGTGAAGTAACTGTAAGCCACAGAGGACTCAGCAATCCCGTTCCCGGGTAACAGAACTATTTAAGCCTTTAGGTGAGGGAAAGGCTGAAGAAAAGAACAAGTCTGCAGCAGCAACTAGCATCTAGCTTACGCAAGTGAGAGCGAGAAGAGAAGGCATCGGCGAGAAGTGATCACGAAGTGATCCTAGCTACAAGCTAACAAACATAACCCCTCCGTGTTCAACTCCCGAATCCCGATTCGGAAATTGACAGTCACGGAACACACGCTGGTAGTGCATTAGTATCATTGTGTCAAGTTATCTACAACCGGAATTAACAAGCTCCCATCTGCCACATAACCGCGGGCACGGCTTTCGAAAGTTCAAACCCTGCAGGGGTGTTCCAACTTGACCCATTACAAGCCCACGATCCGCGGAGTCGCAACTCCAAAGTGGGAAGACCCGAGTATCCTCGGAATCCCGTGCTCAAGATATACCAAGCTAAGGTAAGGCTAATCCAGCAAATCCTCCCGGCGTGTCGTCACCCTGATCGTAGCCGCGCGTATCTAGGTCTCAGGACACGACCGGATGGGCGAAGCTACGGGTGGATACCAAATACCTCGAGTTGCCTCAAGGCGGCCCCGCAGGCTCCCCGTTTCGGACCAACACTCATGTGGAGCACTGGCCCGGGGTTGTTGATTAAGAAAGAGGGTTAATTACTCCCTATGCATGTTTAGTTTGTTATTAGGCAAATAGTACCAATGTTGGGATTTGCTGGAAAAGACTTAGCACTTAGCGGTTTATCGAGGGGGTCCCATACACCCCAACCGTGTTAGGAACGCATAATCAAGGAACATAAAACCGGCTTATACGGATCCTAACGGCATGAGTGGAACAAAACACCAAGCAAAAGGCTTAGCCTTCCACCCTTGCCAATATATATATGATTTCAATTAAAGCATTTATATAGTGTGATATAACCCAACCAAACTTCAACATGGAGCAAGCATCTTCACTTCACCTGCAACTAGCAACGCTATAAGAAGGGCTGAGCGAAGCGTACTTAGCCAAGCAACGGTTTGCATAGGTAGGGTGGTTAAACATGGCAATTGGTTACAAGTAGGAGGCTGACAAGAAGAACATGGGCATCGAGGCAAAACTATAGATCGAGACTACTAGCAATAGGCAAAGATAGTAATGTTATCGGGGTTCGGTCATCTTGCCTGAAGAGAATTCGTTCGGATCGTAAGAAGGGTCCTCGTGCTCAACCTCGTTGGAAAACTCGTGCTCAACTTCGAACCCGGCCTCAGCTTCCGGCTCTAAACAAGACAAACACACCAAGCACCAATCAACAAAATGCAATGCGCACTCGAAAAAACATGAATGCATGATGGATGCACTAAAGATGCACATGGAGCACGTAAGACATCACTCAAGCAAAACACCTCAAAACAAGATAACAAGCTGATATTATTAATCTACACAGAAAATCACCCAAGTTTGATATAAGATTCGCTGAAATCGGAGTTACGGGCTAAAAGTTATGCCCGAAACAAGATTTGAGCGAAAACTGAAAATTACAGCAACATAGCATCTTTGGAGCTCAAAATAATTAATCTACAACACCCAAAAAGCATGGCAAAGGACTTGAACACAAACTAGATATATAGTACAGCAACTAGGTCCAAAGTGCACCCCCAACGGAGTCACGGATCAATAGCAATGATCTTGGACATATTGAACTTTGAAATAAAATTCTGACAGCAAAATTTTATTGAAAGTTTGGAGCAAAAGATAAACATGCTACAGCCACTCAAATGGACATGTGAGGACATGGATGGAAAGACAACAATATATACTACAAGGAACAATCAAAATCCACCCCAAAACTATCATGCTTTGTCCTACAACATCACACGAACATGGCATCGGAACGTTACAGATTTCAGACTTAGTGAAATTTCACTAAGTCCTAAAACAGCAACATCATCATAGCACACAAAAGAGCATGTTTAAGTCACCTCGAAACTAAACATGGCAAAGGGTAAGCACCTCATCAAAATACATATGACGGTGATCCCGAAACACACAAGCATGCTTCATAGAGGTGAACACACCGATTACAACGAGCTCAACAAGATGGCATTTCATAACAAGTGAAAACACAACATGTGAACATGGCACTTTGCAACGATGACAACAAGGAAACAATAAATCTACCATGCAACCTATCACACACAACACGTAGTTCGTGGCAAGACGAACACGTGGACATGTCATTTGCATCGTTTGGACAAACGAGCTAAAAGATATCACATGTCAAAGGTGGCATGAAAATAACACATAACAGCAGTTTATATCATCATGCACTCTTGCAACAGCAAAACAAGTGTCTAGAAGACCTCTAACATGCAAGACTACAACAGGTAAAACGTAGAGGACATCTCCACGAACATCTGGACATGCTACACGCGCAAAACGGAGCAACAGGCACAAATTTAGAGCAGTTCAAAGTTTGCATTTCAGAACAGAGAAAACAGAGACTTAGGGAATTAAAGTCAACCTAGATCCAGATCTGATGAACAGTAACGGGCTTCGGATGAACAGTGACGGCGGCCCAGATCTGAAGAAGTGGCCCGGGCGGCTGCGGGAGGCGGAGCAGGCCCGCGGGAGCGGTGGAGGCGGCGGCCCACCGCGGCGAGGGGGGCGGAGGCCCAAGCGCGCGGCGGCCCGGCTGCGGTGGCGAGGGCGCGCGGCGGAGGGAGGGCGCTGGTGGAGGCGCCGATCGGAGGGACTGGGCCGGTCGATGGCTCGATGGGCCTCGGCGGAAGAGGAGCCCGCAGAAGCTGCGGCGAACTGGTCCCAGGGCGGCTGCGGGCCTGGGCGGTGGCGCTGGCCTGGTACGGCCGAAGCGAAGTACAGGCTGGCTCGGTCGAAGGCCTCGCGCGGGGATCGAGCGATGCGGTGGCGCCGCTCGAGCGTTGACCTCGAGCTCAGATCGAGGGATCCTTCGGGATCCCGAAGTTGTTTTGGATCTGAGGGAAAAAAGAAAAAAAAGGAAAGGATCTAGAGGAGGAAGAAGAAGGGGATAGGGATGCCCATAATAGACTAGGGGGGTCTATATGTAGCAGTTTTTAGGGTTAGGAGGGGGATTTAGGGGCGCTAGGAGCCCTCCGATCGCGATCCGACGGATCCGATCGCGGGGATGATTTAAAAGGACCAGACGGAGATAAAAGAAAGCAGTAGGGGTATATCCGGGACACGAAGTAAGGGCACTTCGGACCCACACGAACAACGGATGGAAAAGTCAACGGAGTCCAAACGAGACGAGATTTGAGAGGCGGGTTGCACACAACAAAACAACAACACACAACACAACCTCGCGGCACACCGGTAACGAAAAACGCCCGAACAACAAAGTAGGCCTACGGGACGTCACGGACACGTGAGGGAGCTCCGGAATACGAAACGGACAACGGGAAGAAACGCCACGAACCGGATGCAACCCACAACACAAATGCAATGCAATGCACATGTCTACATGATATGAATGAATGCCACACACTCACACAACAAAACGACGAAAGCCCGAAAGACAAAGAACCCGAAAAGGAAATAGATGAAGCCGGAGATTTATTATATACCCAAAAGGGAAAGTATTACATCCGGGGCATTACATATATACTTATATATGTATATATATATATATATATATATATATATATATATATATAGTTATATACTATTTATGTAAAATAGTATGTGTTTTAATTGGTTTTGAGTCATAAATTTGTAAATTATTATTAAGTCATTTTCAAATTCGCGTCAACTTTGGTTTTTATGGTATATACTGAAACCATACCGAAATAATTGGGTATATACCAAAACTGTAATGCCCAGGATGGGACTATACCTCCTACGTGTCGAGGCACGACTTAAAGGTATAAGCCCATTCTGGAATGATCTCAAGTTCGGTATCTTTGCACATTTAGAAACATTATAACCGAGCACTTTTCCAGCTCTCTCAGACCATTAGCGCCCATAGTCGTCGGATCATCACTTTCATGCATTTTTGGCCGTCAGATTAGCGCTCAATCCCACCTCCGCTCGAACCGAACGCTGGGAACGAGCGCCAACGGTAACGGGCCGCTACTCTGAGGACAATTTCGGCCGTCTGGTGTAAATTGGGCCCATTGGGCTTTCTGTTGTACCACCCTCATGTGCTAAAGTGGGTCGATCCTCCTTTTTTCCCTAAAACAAAGGTGTCGCTCCTCCGTCCTTTCGTGAGCAAACCCTAGCGTGGCGGCTCCTGGCCTATCCTCTCTCCACGGCAGGCTACATCAGCCATCCAACGTATCTTTGGTTGGATCTGGAAGATGAGGGTCGGTACTGAGCCGACGGAAGACAGTGGGGCGACGGGAAATTGGTGAAGAAGGCAGTGCCGTGCTCGATCAAGGATGCGAGGAACATCTCTTTGCGTCACGGGGATGGGGTGGAAGCCGCTGGACTCAATCTTCCAGTTCTGCATGACTCAAGGGTTTGGTAGTCTTGCTCGATTCACCACCACCATCTGTTTCTCCAATCTAATCAGTTTGGATCGTTTCTTCTTTGTTTTTCTTCAGCACCTCCTCAACTCCCCCCCCCCTTTTAACCCTAGGCGCCCTTCAAAGAAAGGGAAGCGGGAGTAGTGAGATTACAGGCTGGGTCACCACTCACCAGGTAAATCTCACTTTTCAAGTGTTATACATGGTTACCTCTTATATTGTTCTGATGCTGTCAGTTAACACGGATTCTGGAAGGTACACCATTTTTATATGCTACTCTACCAAGTGTAGCAAACAGATTCTGGAAGGGACACCATTTTTATATGCTACTCTACCAAGTGTAGCAAACAGATTCTGGAAGGGACACCTACCAAGTGTAGCTAACACATGTATCATCGCAAGCTATGATATGAGAATGTTGTCTAATGCTTGATGAGTAATTCAAACTGTCGTACAACCCTTTCTATTAAAAAATATGAATGACAAAATACTATAACTCTAAATTTGATTTATGATGGAAAGGAACAACAGATGCTATTGCCGAGGATTTGACCTTCTAATACATTAAAGCAAATGATTTTGATTTTTTTCTTCCTTCCCGTGTTATTTACATACTTTTGTTCTTGCAATTTTCCATCTACGTAACAGCTCAGACGTTGTGAGCTTTCGGAATGAGCATATTTCCATGGCTTCGTACAGAAGCATGGTAAATTCTACGACCGAATAAAACATAGTAATTTTAGAGGTAATGTACAAGCGAAATTCCATAATTTGCATCTATCCCAGTTGTGCAAAAACATGTTTGGTTATTGTTTCCTGCGACTTATTACAGTTCACAACGATTCTACTAAAGACGTGTGATAAGCTTCTGAGATCCTGGTAAAAAAGAGCTTCTGAGTCACATGAGCACTCTGTATTGGGATTTGTTTATCATGCTATATACTCAAGCAAGGGAGAGCTCGTGTGATGTAGTAAAGGATGTCAAGGTGGACTCTAAACTCTAAAACTCTGATCAAACAACATTAATTTTTTTAATATTTTTATTACGTGAACGGAAGCTAAGCTTTCTAGACGTACCCATGGAATGCATTGTACACTTCTATCATTTGAGGCTTCATGTTTGCATTGATTATGTTATTTGAAACTCTATATGTTTATATAGACCAGCCTTTTTGGGTTTGATCAGTTTTGCTGCCTTTCTCTGTGGCCGAGTATTACTCACTTACAAATGAAATATCATGGATGTTGCTTTGTGGAGAAGATAATGCTATTAGTTTGACTAGCGAGGATCTGTACAGACTCGAGGGATCAAAGATTACTATCATACTGGAGGTATCCGATGACCTTACAAAACATTTGGCTCTATGTCCATATGTTCAAGTTGATTTTGGAAGGAGCAGGAACATAATCGGAGCTGACTGATCAAAAGGTTTAACTTTTCTGCCATCAATTTGTTCAGTTTTCATTGTCCTAAACTTGTTGGCTTCACCTCAAAAGTTTCTTCATGTTTGCAGGAAAGTAATAACACTTTGCGACAAGGCTTGTTGAAATAGGAATAAAAGTAGGCAGAGCAGCTGCAAGCCAAAACATCAAGATCGTACATTTAGATGAGTGAAGGTGATATGATCCTATTCATGGTTACTTTATTTATCACTCACTTACAAAAACTATGGCAGTTTCTCTTAAAAAAAATCAAAACCACATGTTCAATGTGGTGATCCCTTATTGTAATTTTTGTTTGCATGTCTTGAGGCAAGTGGCTAAATGCAGAAAGGAACCATACTTTATTATGGGCACGTATAAGCAATGTCATCAGAGTGCATCTATATTTTATTTCCCAACTTGAAAAAAACCCGGTGTTCCATGGCCAAATTAGATTTCTAAACTTTGATATTAGAACACCAAATTAGATTTCTAAACTTTGATATTAGGTACGTATGGTAGGTGATGTTCTCTTACGGATATTAAAATATATGCTATTATGCTACATCAGTATACACCATAATATTATTGCTTACATTGTGTTGTTGCTTTATTTTGATTGACTGTAATTCTTTTTGCATGCGATACTACTTGGCAACCTATAACCACTCGATTGAGCACTTTGGAGGTGATTTTTACCTCAATAAAACATTCCTTATTGTAGATAATATGAAATTCTTCAACCAGAGGAGCTCCTCAGTAAATAAGCCTACATTCAATCATCTATGCTGACGCAACAAAGATGCATTCAAAGAAAAAGCAAGGAATGGTCAGTGACTCCAATTTTCATCTTGACTGTATGAATAAGCCTGACATGTTTTTTGACAAATGATTCTTTTGACCATCCAGATTCTGGTGCTATCTGGACTTCGATTAGCCCATTTTTAATGCTTTGCATGTGAATGCCGAAACGCAAATGTTGTCGAAATGTAAGAACACATATGAGCAGAAGAGTTAGATAATCATTTCTTCCTCTCCTGGGAGCAGAAATGTTGTCGAAATGTAAGAACACATATGAGCAGAACACTATAGACGTGATGAGAAGTAGAATAACACTACTTTCTAATTTTGCCTTAAGGTCTCAAAAGTATTTCTTGAATTTCCATCATTACAGTGCAAAAAGTTACTAAAAATTTCTATCCCAACAGACGGGCGCAGCAACGCGCGCCATATGATCTAGTCTCATGTAAAAATAGGGATGAAAAGCAAAAGAGATAGTTGGCTTACACTCGCCACGTCACACAATTCATTACATAATCAATCATCATTCAAATAACATCACAACCCGACTACGGGTGAAGATCCAAAAGAAAGGTACCAAACATACATAAAGCCACAGGTTCGGATCGCCCCTAGTAGAAACCACTACTGATCATCGGGATAGTGCACATAGTAACGGCTACGTTCCTCATCGTACTCCCAGTATAGCTCTGTGCCGTCACCTGAGTAGCTCACCATGGTACCTGCATCTGGTGTGGTGTAGAATCTGTGAGCCACGGAGGACTCAGCAATCCCGTTCCCGGGTAGCAAAACTATCTAAGCCTTGGGTGTGGAACAAGGCTGAAGAAAGATAAAAGGTTGCAGCTGCACTAGCACTAACTTACGTGTTCAGAGCGAGAAGAGAGGTGCCACGAGCGACAAAGTGATCACGAAGTGATCCTATCTAAGCACGTCAATCATAACCCCACCGTGTTCACTTTCCGAACCCCTTTCGGAAAATGACCGTCACGGTACTCACGCTGGTAGTGTGTTCTGAACATGGTGTCAAGTTTTCTACAACTGGATATTAACAAATTCCCATCTGCCACATAACCGCGGGCACGACTTTCGAAAGTTCAAAACCCTGCAGGGGTGTTCCAACTTGGCCCATTACAAGCCCACGATCCGCGGAGTCGCAACTCCAAGGTGGGAAGGCCCGAGTATCCTCGGAATCCCGTGCTCAAGATACTCCGACTAAGGTAAGACTAATCCAGCAAATCCTCCCGGCGTGCCGACACCCTGACAGTAGCCCGCGTATCTAGTCTCAGGCCACGACCGGATGGGCGATTCTACAGGTTTTTACCAGCCCTTGAGTTTCCTCGAGGTGGCCCCGCAGACTCCCGGTTTGGACCAACACTCATGTGGAGCACTGGCCCGGGTTGTTAATTAAGAAGAGGGTTAATTACTCCCTATGCAAGTTTTTAGTTGTTTAGGCAAATAGTACCAATGTTGGGACTTGCTGGAAAAGACTTAGCGCTAAGCGGTTTATCGAGGGGGTCCCATAACCCCAACCGTGTGAGGAACGCATAATCAAGGAACATAACACCGGTTTATACGGTTCCTAGGGTGGCATGAGTGGAACAAATCACCAAGCAAGAGGCTTAGCCTTCCACCCATTACCAATATATAGATGATTTCATTTAATAGATTATATAGTGTGATATCCCAACAAGCTTCAACATGAAGCAAGAATCTTCAAATCTTCTCCTGCAACTAGCAATGCTATAAGAGGGGGCTGAGCGAAGCTTACTTAGCCAAACAAAGGTTTGCATAGGTAGGGTGGTTAGACAGATTCATGGTTACAATAGGAGGCTGACAGACAAACATGGGCATCGAGGCAATAAGCTAAAGAACGAGACTTCTAGCAATAGGCAAAGATAGTAATGATATCTGGGTCAGGTCATCTTGCCTGTCGAGTCGTCGATGGGATCGTAAGACGGCTCCTCGTTCTCAACCTCGGTAGTAACCTCGTTCTCGTACTCGGTCTCGGCTTCCGGCTCTACTCAACACAAGAACTGTAGGATCGAAAGTAGGTCTAGAGGGGGGGTGATTAGACTACTTGACAATATAAAAAATCTGCCTTTAGATCATGCAATGTTTTTGGCAGTTTCACAAACAAGATCAGTTCAAGTAACACCCTACACATGCAATTCTAGAGTTTATGCAGCGGAAAGTAAATTGCACATGTAAAAGAGAGGTGGAGAAGATCAAACGCAGTTTGGTGACACGGAGATTTTTGTCGTGGTTCCGATAGGTGGTGCTATCGTACATCCACGTTGATGGAGACTTCAACCCACGGAGGGTAACGGCTGCGCGAGTCCACGGAGGGCTCCACCCACGAAGGGTCCACGAAGAAGCAACCTTGTCTATTCCATCACGGCCTACGCCCACGGAGGACTAGCCTTACTCAGGGTAGATCTTCACGAAGTAGGCGATCTCCTTGCCCTTACAAACTTCTTGGTTCAACTCCACATCACGACGGAGGCTCCCAAGCGACACCTAACCAATCTAGGAGGCACCACCCCCCAAAAGGTAATAGACAGTGTTGATGGTGATGAACTCCTTGCTCTTGTGCTTCAAGTGATAAACTCCCCAACACTCAACTCTCCTCACTGATATGGCTGTGGTGGAAGAAAGATTTGAGTGGAAAGCAACTTGGGAAGGCTAGAGATCAAGTTTCATATGGTAGGAATGGAATGGCTTGATCTCAACACAAGGGTAGGTGGTTCACTTCTCAGAAAGTGTGTGGTAGAAGTGGTGGTACTTTCTGATGGCTCTCCTCACGAATGAGGAGGGGGTGGAGGGGTATATATAGCCTCCACACAAAATCCAACCGTTACACACACATTTGACCAATCTCGGTCAGACCGAAGTGAAAACTCGGTTAGACCGAAAGTTCAAATATAGTGAACGTTGGGATTTTCGGTGGGACCGAAAATACCATCTCGGTGAGACCGAAGTGAGTCAAAGGTTAGGGTTTGCCATTTCGGTGAGACCGAAAATATAAACTCGGATATTCCGAATTGATGTCAACTGATCACAGAAGGTTGGCAGCCCTTTTTCGGTGAGACCGAAACTCAGAATCGGTGTGACCGAGAATCTAGGGTTTGGAGTAACAACTGAAGTGGTTCATCTCGGTGGGACTGAGTTGGAGAAATCGGTGTGACCGAGATTACTTATGGGTGTGTGTTAAGTAGTGAATAGTGCTGATAGTTGAGGGAGTTAGATCACCAAGCACTTGAGCAACAAGAACATTAACACAACCTCATCCCCTTTTAATAGTATTGGCTTTCCTATGGACTCAATGTGATCTTTGATCACTAAACCAAAAAAGGAGTCTTGAGCTTTTGCCAATGCTTGTCTTAGCATTTTGAGGGGTCCACTTCTTCAGACATTTCCATACCCACATCATCGAACTTTTCTGAAATGATTCTCAAGAGAATATTAGTTCAATGATATATATGTTGTTATTAATTACCAAAACCACCCGGGGATTAGTTGCACTTTCAATCTCCCCCTTTTTGGTAATTGATGACAACATATAGATCAAAGCTTCGACAAAAGATATAATCAAAGAATAATATCGTCGCTTTGAGAAGTATGTGATAAACAAGAGCTCCCCCTAAATTTGTGCATTATTTAAAATTTGCGTTTGAATGCAAATGCACAATCGATTAGGATTATGGGTCACTCTTCCATATCACATACATCTTGGTGGAGCGCACAAAATGATAAGAATGAATAACATGCACTCAATCACCAAGACAAGAGTAAATAGCCATACAATAAGAAATAGCATATGATAAACAATAAGCACGCATTAAAGCATAGTATGACTAAGCACTCATTAAGGTAGCATCAAACGTAGTAGCAAGCACACTTAAAGTATCTGGAACCAAAAGAAACCAATGTATCTCAAGGAAAACGGCAAAAGAACGAAAAGACGAAAGAGCACTCTCTCTCTCGAAGCCCTATGATCTATAGCAATTTCTCCCCCTTTGGCAACAAGTTACCAAATAGTTCGAAAAGGTATAGAGCTAAACGTCACTGCGGGCTCGGCTGGCTGCTCCCGTCTGGGTCGATGTCGGTGTAGAGATAGCTGCGTCGGCGAAGACTTCTGCGGATGTCTGCGCTGGAGGAGTGGATGCTGGAGCTGAAGGAACTGCTGGAGCTGTAGCTGGTGCTGAAGTGGTAGCCCTGGAGTCTGTCACTGGGATAGCTGCAGACCTGGATCCTCTGGGAACCGGAGCAGTCTGGCGATGAGAGTCCTGGACTATATCATCCTGCATAAGCTCTGCCCTCTCCTGCCTAGTCTCCTCCATGTCTGCCTCAAGCTTGTTGACAGACACCTGAATCTCAGTCAGCTTCACGTCTAGAGCGTGGGTCTTGTCCTCGACGATCCTCTCAAGGCTCTCCTGAGATTGCTCAATGCTGGCCAGGCGTTGTTCAATTCTCCGGGTTGCTTCAAGAATCTGATCTCCGAAGCTCTTTGGCTTAGCTGCTGCTGCTGCTGCCTCTCTGTCAGCTTTGGCTTTCTTTGCAGCTTCGATCTTGGCTTGCCCTTCAACTGAGGTGGGATCCTCTTCATCCATCACAACTACGTTGTCCTCATGCTCTGGCTGCAGTGGTAAGTGCTTCCTATCCAACATGAATTTGCCCGTGCCAAACTTGGCGTTGATAAGCATCTGTATCTGCGGTGCAAACCCACACGACCTCTTCTGGTCAGCTGCAGTCCTCTTGATGGTCTCTACCATCAAGTCCATCACCTTAAAAGGTGCCTTCTCATCGAGAATGTGCAGCATGTTGATAGAATAGCCTCGTATCATCCGGTGGTCACCTGACTTAGGCATCAAAGTATGCCTCAGGATAGTGTTAGTGGTGGTCAGACCTGCCTGGAGATAATACACTGAGCCAAGTTTCCATCCCTCCAAATCAGCAGCTGGGATCTCCTTCTACATATTCTTCATGGAATCATGACTCTTCTTAGGAATCCCATAGACATCAATGTCGTCCTCTCTCTGCACTGGAGCGTTCAGAAGTTCTGCCCATTCTGCAACAGTTGAAGAAAACCGTTGACCTTCAGTCATCCATGTGATCTTGCCATCGGGGTAGAAATGGGCTGTGGCATAGAACTGCATGATCATCTCGTCGTTCCATGCTGTCAGTTCTTGACCCACAAAGTCAGCAACTCCACATGCAGTAAAGCTCTCATGCACATGGGGAAAGAAGTCCCGATGCTCTCTGCTGTCAATGTACTTCCAGTCGACATACCTGGTGTCAGCAACAATGGGCTTCTTATCCATTAGCACGGTCTCATAGAAATCCTGCTGCTCTTTGGTGTGGAATCTGGGGTCCACAGCAGTCCTTCTTCTTACGGCATATGGATCAGATTGTCTCCATAGCCTGAGACCTTTGTCCTTCCTTGCCTTCATATCCTCAGCTTGAGGATGAGCATCATTGTGGAGTGGCAATCTGGGACGGAGCTTGAGCAACACATGCTCTTCATCTGATTCAGACGGTGGCATCTCACCTTTGTTCTTCTCAGAAGCTGGAATGCTTCTGGTTGTCCTCTTAGGCTTTGCTGGAGCTGCCTTAGCTGGAGTAGGCTTCTTGGGCTTGGAGGAGGCTTGAGCCCGAATAGCATCACCCATGAACTTAGCTTTCTGAGGAGGAGGCTGGGGTGCATCTTCTTCTTCTTCTTCAGCATCATCAACTTGAGGTTCAGCATAAACAACTCTCTTCCTTTTGGAAGTCTTCTTCACCTTGCTTGGAGCTGGCTCTTCCAAGTTTAGCTTCTTGGCAACTGCAGACTGCTTCACTTTGCTCGTGCCTTTCTTTGGCTGCTGCCCTTGGAGCTCTTTGGCGACCACTTGCCTCTTTGGCTTGGAGGTAACTTCCTCAGCAACGAAATCGGAATCCTCAGAATCAGACGTTCTCTTCTTCCTGGTTCTCGTAGCAGCAGGAGGCAGACCACTGGGGGTACTCCTCTCACCATCATCACTAGAGCTGCTAGCCTCAGGACTTGTACCTGCCTCTGGAATCTCAGCAAATGGTGATTCGGACCTGTTCTGGCTGTCACTGACATCAGACATGGCTGAAAGACCTGTGAATAGATAAGGTATAGGCAGAATAGAAGAGTTATCACAACTGCAGAAGTTTTTGCAAAAAAAAAAAAATGAGTTAAAAACTTAGTTTTGAGTTTTCACAGAATGTATTTCGGTCAAACCGATTTCAAGTTTCGGTGTAACCGAAGTGTTCAACAGAACCTACACACCACTTTCGGTCAGACCGAAATGGGTTTCGGTCCTACCGAAAAACTAGGGTTTCATAGAAACTTCACTTCGGACATTCCGATTTTCACAACTCGGTCAGACCGAACTGTGTAGTGCAATGGTCAGAGACCAAATCGGTCAGTCCGAGTTTCAGGAATCGGCTTCACCGAGATGCATTCCGTGGAAACCTAAACCTAAGAATTTTCCTCGAAACTAAACGATCTGAGCAATGTATTGGGATCATATCAAACGTGGATTGAATCAGGGCAGTCCTATCATGCAAGAATCAGAAGTGGAGCATGAATAGGGATTGAGACACACCCTAACTTGGTGGTGTCCCTCTACGGCGGCAACGGAGGAGAAGATTACCGTTGACGGCGGCGGAGACCTGCGGCAAGGGCACACAGGCGACGACGGCGACGATCCTTAGATCAGGGCGGCGGCAGCAGGGGTCTTGGAGGGCGAACGGTTTGAAAGGAATAGATCGCGCGCAGCCCTCAGTATATATAACCCCGTACTGTCGGTGGGACCGAGTTGAAAAACTCGGTGTCACCGAGATGTATTTCTGCTGTGCAGTTACACATATCGGCCAGACCGAGATTTTGAACTCGGTTTCACCGAGATGAAACCTAGATCAATCTAAGTGTTTCGGTTGGACCGAGATTGAGAAGCCGGTCAGACCGAAATAGACTTAGAAGGTTTTGGAAGTCAGCCTTAGACGAATCGGTGGTTCCGAGTGCTCCTCACTCGGACTGTCCGAAAAAGACTTGTTCAAAGTTGTGATATAAGCATGAATAGATTTTTGAGATAAGAAAGCATAGATAGCTAGGGAAGGTGCTTAGGCATTCTTGTCCATCCATTTGGCCAAAAAAAAGAAACCAAAACAATCAAAACAACAAATGGATGTCCTTGAATGGATAAAATCATGCATCCAACATGCTCACACAATAAGATAGCAACTGAAATATGTGTCAAACATGCACAACCAAAACTCTAGCTACTAGCACACAAAATGTCGATGACTAGGTCATCTATATATGAGTATATTGACTTAGGAGTCAAATGAGAACATTTGATCATAGGTCATACTCATCGTTTAAGCACAAGTGGGGTTACCACTTTTACATAAAGCATTTATGTGTTCACATCATTTGGAGATGTTTTAGCTCAATTTTTAGAGCAAAGCTCCCCCTAGATGTGAGAACCCCTTTTAAAGGGTCAAACTAACCTTGGGTTGTCGTAGAAGACTTCATGTAGATGTTGAAGATGTGGATGCTCAATGTTGATGTAGATCATTGGGAGCAATCCTTTGGATTAGGGCACTTTCAATACCTACATGGGTTAGTCCCACAAGGAACAAACAAGAATATCCATGGACATAGAGTGAAGTGCACAAAAAAATGATGTCCATGAAAGCAATGATTACCTTGTCCCTTGACTTACCAACAAGAGGGTTTGTGACTCCATGAACAAGTGCATGATGTGGAAGTTGATTGCACAAGTTCTTGCCAAAATGAATATGAGTGAAGTTTGTTGGCGGAGTCACCCTCAAGAACCTACTAGTTCTTCTTCTTTGGGATCCACATCATCTTGATGGGAATCCTTGGTGTTGTAGTTGAGCTTGACGAAGTAGAACTTGATGTGTCCTTGGGAACCCACTTGACCATGGCTTGAGGTGCTTCAATGAATGCATCAATTTCCTCTTGAAGCTTGTCCTTGGCCTTTAGCTTGTGGTCTTGTGGTGGAAGGTCATCTTGAGCTTGTTCCACATTGGAAGAAGTAGGATCATACTTCTCCTTTTGTGAAACAAACTGTGGAGTAGGGTATTGACCTTCTTCCCACTCAACACCTTTGGCGTTGAACTTTTGCTCAAAACCAATCCCTTGATTCTTCCGGTGTCTTCCTTGTTTGCGAACAATCTCCTCAAAGTTCTTGCTTCCGGCAAGACTCTTGTAGACACCTTTCTCTATGATTTCCTTCAATAGGCTATTTTCTTGCTCAAGTGTAACTTGGCTTGGAACATTGTTAGTGGAATCAAGAGAACTACTAGAAATAACAACATTGGATTTAACATTGTTATTGTTACTACTAGAGGAAGAATTTTTCTTATGCTTGTCATGCTTAGTCTTAATAGGTGGCAAGAAATTAGACAAGAGAAGTCGTTTGGCAAGATATGAAGAACTCTTCTTTCGAAGATCGTCATTGATCGCTTTTAGAAACTCATGTTCTTGCTCTAGAGTGAGCTTCTCGAAGCGTAGCTTCTCATGAGATCTTAGGAGCTCTCTATGATCTTCTTGAGTTGTTTCATGAGCTAACTTAAGAGTGTTTAGTTCTTTAGCTAGACGCTCAATCTCCTTCATAGCATTGTCATTCGACTCTTCTCGACTATAAAGACTACTAGCATTTTCATCATTACTAAGCTCACTAGATTTATCATGCAAGAGCTCATCTTCACCAAGTAAGTCATCCTCATCACTATCAAAGTCAATGAACTCAGGGTGTGTTACCTTGGGGCCTTTAGCCATGAAGCATCTTCCAATTCCCTCATTCGGTGAATCAAATAAGTCGTAGGAGTTGGAGTTGGAGGATACGAGTGCAAGTCCGACAACACCTTCATCTTGACTATAGTCGGAGTCGGAGTGATAGCTTCCATCGGATTGACTGTCAGAGTCGGAGCCGGAGACCCATTCACCAACATGAGCTTGATGTCTTCTTCTTGTGTAGCTCCTTGATGACTTGTCTTTCCTCTCCGAATCCTTGCTTCTCCGAGGAGGTCTTCGTTCATAACGATCATCTCTACTCCTTCTCTCTTTCCGAGGTGACTCATCTCTTGCTCTTCTTCTTGGAGATTCTTCTCTTCTCTTGTGGGGAGCCGTACACTCATTTGAGAAGTGTCCGGGTCTTCCACAATTGTAGCAGTTTCGATCACGACTAGAAGATCTTTTTCCATCATATGATCTAGACTTTGAGCTTCTCTCTTTGCCTCTATTCTTGTAGAACTTGTTGAAGTTCCTGACCATTAGGCTTATGTCTTCATTGGAAACTAACTTGTCACTTGAGGTAGTAGGAGCATCACTTGTAGCTTTGTAAGCACCACTTGACTTGTTGTGAAGCTCTTCCTTATCCTTAAGTGTCATCTCATGAGCAACAATCCTTCCAATGATTTCAGTTGGCTTGAGAGTCTTGTAGTTTGGCATCATTTGGATCAAAGTGCACACGGTGTCATACTTTCCATCCAAAGCTCTGAGAATCTTCTTAATGATGAATCGGTCGGTCATTTCTTCGCTTCCTAAGCCAGCAATCTCATTTGTGATGAGAGCAAGCCTAGAGTACATTTCAGCGACTCCTTCACCATCCTTCATCTTGAACTTGTCAAGCTGACCTTGAAGAATATCCAGCTTTGATTCCTTCACAGATTCAGTACCTTCGTGCATTTCAACCAAAGTATCCCAAATCTCCTTAGCATTCTCAAGACGACTGATTTTGTTGAACTCTTCGGGACACAAAGCATTGAAGAGAATGTCACAAGCTTGAGCATTATTTTGCAACATCTTCAGTTCTTCGGGTGTAGCTTCGCGATCCGGAACTTTTCCTTCTTCAAAGAAGTCACCTTGCATGCCAACACAAATAATGCCCCATGCGGCTGGGTTATGACCAAGAATATGCATTTTCATTTTATGCTTCCAACTAGCAAAATTTGTACCATCAAAGTAGGGACCTCTACGATAATTACCCTCACTAGACGCCATACTCTCCTAGGTTGTGAAACCAAGCTTATGGAGTCCAATGCAATGGAAACCAAGGCAATGGAGACCAAAGCTCTGATACCACTTGTAGGATCGAAAGTAGGTCTAGAGGGGGGGTGAATAGACTACTTGACAATATAAAAAATCTGCCTTTAGATCATGCAATGTTTTTGGCAGTTTCACAAACAAGATCAGTTCAAGTAACACCCTACACATGCAATTCTAGAGTTTATGCAGCGGAAAGTAAATTGCACATGTAAAAGAGAGGTGGAGAAGATCAAACGCAGTTTGGTGACACGGAGATTTTTGTCGTGGTTCCGATAGGTGGTGCTATCGTACATCCACGTTGATGGAGACTTCAACCCACGGAGGGTAACGGCTGCGCGAGTCCACGGAGGGCTCCACCCACGAAGGGTCCACGAAGAAGCAACCTTGTCTATTCCATCACGGCCTACGCCCACGGAGGACTAGCCTTACTCGGGGTAGATCTTCACGAAGTAGGCGATCTCCTTGCCCTTACAAACTTCTTGGTTCAACTCCACATCACGACGGAGGCTCCCAAGCGACACCTAACCAATCTAGGAGGCACCACCCCCCAAAAGGTAATAGACGGTGTTGATGGTGATGAACTCCTTGCTCTTGTGCTTCAAGTGATAAACTCCCCAACACTCAACTCTCCTCACTGATATGGCTGTGGTGGAAGGAAGATTTGAGTGGAAAGCAACTTGGGAAGGCTAGAGATCAAGTTTCATATGGTAGGAATGGAATGGCTTGATCTCAACACAAGGGTAGGTGGTTCACTTCTCAGAAAGTGTATGGTAGGAATGGTAGTACTTTCTGATGGCTCTCCTCACGAATGAGGAGGGGGTGGAGGGGTATATATAGCCTCCACACAAAATCCAACCGTTACACACACATTTGACCAATCTCGGTCAGACCGAAGTGAAAACTCGGTTAGACCGAAAGTTCAAATATAGTGAACGTTGGGATTTTCGGTGGGACCGGAAATACCATCTCGGTGAGACCGAAAGTGTTACAGATATGAACGTTGGAGATTTCGGTGAGACCGAGAATACCATCTCGGTGAGACCGAAGTGAGTCAAAGGTTAGGGTTTGCCATCTCGGTGAGACCGAAATATAAACTCGGATATTCCGAATTGATGTCAACTGATCACAGAAGGTTGGCAGCCCTTTTTCGGTGAGACCGAAACTCAGAATCGGTGTGACCGAGAATTTAGGGTTTGGAGAAACAACTGAAGTGGTTCATCTCGGTGGGACTGAGTTGGAGAAATCGGTGTGACCGAGATTACTTATGGGTGTGTGTTAAGTAGTGAATAGTGCTGATAGTTGAGGGAGTTAGATCACCAAGCACTTGAGCAACGAGAACATTAACACAACCTCATCCCCTTTTAATAGTATTGGCTTTCCTATGGACTCAATGTGATCTTTGATCACTAAACCAAAAATGGAGTCTTGAGCTTTTGCCAATGCTTGTCTTAGCATTTTGAGGGGTCCACTTCTTCAGACATTTCCATACCCACATCATCGAACTTTTCTGAAATGATTCTCAAGAGAATATTAGTTCAATGATATATATGTTGTTATTAATTACCAAAACCACCCGGGGATTAGTTGCACTTTCAGGAACACACGAGGCACGAAATCAAACAAGGTGCAATGCACAAACTACAGGGTGCATGTATGGTGCACTTAGGAAGCACTGCAGATGCACTTAGGATGCACAACGTGACAACATAGGAAGCACAGAGAAACAGCACAAGAACAAGACAATATACTCAAGCAAGTAGGATGCAAGACAAGTCTATTTAGGATGCAAAACATGGCAAGGTAGGAAGCACAGAGAAACAGCACAAGAACAACAGTTTTAAATGAGGCCGGAAACTACTTAAGACAAATCCGGTAAGTCCTCATGTGCATAGTTTGAAATTAGTCCAGATCTGAACAAACCTTAAGTTAAAGTTGTTAAAAAGAAAGTTAACATGCACCATGATAATCTACACGAAATTCTAGTCAAGTTTCATATAAAGTTTGTTTACAACGGAGCTACGGTCTAGAAGATATGATCAAAACAAGATAAGCATGGCAACGGTGCAAGATGCACCCAAACATCAAGCAAACATACTCCGAACATGTTAACAAGATGATATTATGAATCTACATGAAAAATCACACAAGTTTCATATAGGACTTGCTCAAAACGGAGCAACGAACTAAAAGATACACCCGAAACAAGAAACAAAGCAAAGCTGAAATTAACAGCCACATAGCAACTTTGGAGAAAGACATATATACTCTACAGCACTCAAAAATGGTGACAAGAAGCATGGACATGAAGTAGACATATCCTACAGCAAACAACTCCATTGGAGCAACTCCATAGGAGGCATGGATCAATAGCAACAAGCTACAACATTTTGATCATGACAATAAAAACCTGACAGCAATATTTTATAGCAACTTGGGAGCAAGAATTAAATATGCTACAGCAACCCAAATGAGCATGTGAGGGCATGGCTGGATAGACAACAACATATACAACAAGGAATGATCAATGGCCACCCCAAAACTAACATGGATTTGCCTAGGACAACAAGCAAACATAACATCAAGATATTACAGATTCCAGACTTAGTGAAATTTCACTAAGTGTTAGAACAGTAACATTATCATGGCATGTTTGTGAGCATATTTAAGTCACCTCAAAGCATATCATGGCAAGTGGTTTGCACCACAGCAAAGATCACATGATGGGGATTCTAAAACATATGAGCATGCGACATGGGGACAAACACATCAATAGCAACGAGCTCCTCAACTAGGCATCTCGTAACAAGTTACAAAACCTAACAGCCACATGCACTTTTGCAACAGTGATAAACATGGCAATATGAACTCTAACATGCATCCTATAGCAACTGACATGTAGAGCATCTCATGATGAACATTTTGATATCTCATTTGCTTCATTTGGATAAACATGCACCAAGTTATCACATCTCAAACATGGCATGAAAACAACTAATAGCAGCAATTTATATCAAGTAGCACTCTTGTCATGATGATTAAGACATCTAGATGGACTCAAATATGCATGACACAATGGAACAAAACATAGAGCACTGCACCACGGTCATTTTGACATATTATATGCACAAATCGAACAAGCACATTAAAAGTTATAGCCATCACAATAATGCATCAGACAACAAAATGCAAAAAGGACTTAGTGAAGAAACAAGGGTCAACCTCACTGGATCAGGTCAAACGGGTGGACGGGCCGGGTCAACGGGCGCCGGGTGAAGCGGGTCCGCGGGTCAGAGCGGGACCCGGTAGGGTTTTCGGCCCGGATCGGCCCCGATCTGGATCGAGCACTGGCGCCTCGATCAGATCGCGAGCGCCGGCGGGAATCGAAGGAGGCCGGTGATACGTCCAAAATGCATCACTATTTTGTATCATAATTTATCCTTATTCATTGATATATTTCACGTTACGATGATGTTCTTATGTTGTTTTGGTCTATTTTACACAGTTTGCAAACTTTCCGATGCCGAAGCAGCAGACGCAGGATTCAGCAGTAAAAAGTGGACGCTGAGTTGCTGAAGAAGAATACCTCCAAATTACCTGAAAATTGACGGGAGATATTTTTCAGACGGATCACGAAGGCACGCGGAAGGGCAACCAGAGGGGGCCACAGGGTGCCCAGGCGCCCTGGGGGCGCGCCCCCCCTGGCCGCGCCGGGGGGGGGGGGGCACCTGGAGCCCCTGGCCCACCTCTGGCCGCCCCCTTTTGCATATATGCTCTCCGTTATCCAAAAACCCTAGGGACGGGAATTTTTACGGAGTTCCGCCGCCGCTCCGTGGCGGAAACCTACAGAGAAGAAAAAGCCATCTCCGGCGGGCAGATTCCGCCGGGGAGATCACCTCCTGGAAGGGGAGATCGTCGCCATCGTCATCACCATCATCACGGGCATCATCGAGATCATCATCAACATCATCCCCAACACCAGCACCATCTCCATCTTCATCCAAATCTCATCTTACAATCGCAACTTGTGTTGTAACTCGTACTACCTATCCTCTCTACTCCATCGGTGTTGATACTACTTTGTGGTGAATGCTATTGAGTTTTGTTGGAGAAATATTATTATGTCCAGATTGTTTATCACCTATTTATCCCCACTGATCATGATCTCTTTTATGTCTCGTGAGTAGTTACCTTAGTTCTTGATGACATGGGGAAAGTCTTGTTGTTAGTAGTCATATGCTGTTGAAGTAATATGTGTTGTTTGATACTTAAGTTGTGTTGTCATTCCACTAGTGGTGTTGTGTGAGTCGAACACTCAACACTTCGCCTTATTAAGGACCTAGGAGAATACATTGTGTACAAAGAATGCTTATGGTGGGTTGCCAGAGTGACAGAAACCTGAACCCCAGTTCGCACCCTTTTGCATAAGGGAATAATGGATCCTCGATCGTATTGCTATGGTTAGGCTTTTGCCTTAAATTCTATCTTGTATTTGCGGATGCTTGCAAGGTGTTTAATCATAAGAGTGCACTCATCTTAGTCTAGAGAGTGTACTAGCATAGATCCACCCACTCAACACTTATCAACACATAACATAGTATCGATACAGAATATGGTGAAAGCACATGACTACCTCTCCCGTGTGTCCTCAGGAACGCTTTAGTCTTTATAAGTTCAGTTGCTAGGCCTCTCCTTTGCTAAGAAAGGATTGGGCCACTTGTTACTCTCAGTACCTTTTACATCGCTTGCTTTTACTTTCCTGTTGCTTATATCGAGAAAACCCCTAAAAAGTTATCTTTCAGTGCTTGCAGTAATTTCTTGCTCAGAATCGCTTATCAATACCTTCTGCTCCTCGTTGGGTTCGACACTCTTACTTATCGAAAACGCTGCAATAGATCCCTTACGGTTGTGGGTCATCAAGTACCGTTTTCTGGCGCCGTTGCCGGGGAGCGTAGCGCTATTGGTAAAGTGAAACTGGTAAGGAAGTTTTTATAATTCTATTTTTTATTTTTTCTATTGCTGCTCTTTGTCCTTATGGATAACCCTGTTATTGGATCGTTGCTTGCGGAAAGACGCCCCACACCTGTGGTGGTTGATCCTCCCCCTACTGAAATTGTGCCTTATAAAATACCAGCTGGCATTATCGATTATGTTTTGGCTAATCGTTATGCAGGAGACAGACATCCCGGTGAACACTTGCTATATCTGTCACAACTAAGTTCATTATTTAAGCTTGCAGGTGTATCGAGGGAGTTTGTCATGAGGAAATTGTTTGTCGTATCACTTATAGATAAAGCTTCGGATTGGTATAGGCTTCTCGATAACTCACACTTGCTTGACTGGCAGGAGCTTATGTCTCTCTTTTATACTAAGTTTTATCCTCTTCATGAAATTCATCGAGACAGGAACTATATCTATAATTTTAGGTCTCGTGACGGAGAAAGCATTGCTCAAGCTTGGGGGAGATTGAAGTCCCTAATGCTCAAATGCCCTATTCATAAGCTTCCCAAGGAAATTATACTTACAAATTTTTATGCCAGGCTTTCTCGTCAGGATAAGGAGATGTTGGATGCCTCCTCTAGTGGGGTATTTCAGAAGAAGAGTGTTGAAGAAAGGTGGGATCTCATTGAAAGGACCCAGAGGAATACCGAAGATTGGGAAATTGATAAAGGTATTCAACCCGCTATAAATTATGAACATGATTATATTGAGAGCTATGTGAAAACTGATTACTTCAATACTTTTTGCTCTAAGATTGGTCTTGATTCCCATCTAGTGATTGATTTCTGTAAGAATTTTGCCTCTCACGTTGATTCTTTTAAAAAGAAGAGAGACCAGCACCATGAACCTTTTAAAGAGCCACCTATTGATATTTATGTTGCTGAACCTATTTTGCCTACAGTTATATATGAACAGCCTCCTTTTCCCACGAGGATAAGGGAGCACTCTCTTGTAACAGGCATAATAAATAAAAGTGGGAGAAGAGTTGATGAGCCTGAGGACCAGATCAGGGTTGATCCTCAAGTTGCATTGATTAAAGACCTTGCTACTAATGATGTTTTGGATTCCAATATAAATTTCGGTGCTGTTTCCACTAACCTTGTCACAGCCAAGAATAAAGGCCCAATTTCAGGTACTCCAGTGGTATCTGTTAAAATAGGAGATCACAATTATTATGGGCTATGCGATTTGGGATCGAGTGCAAGTGCTATCCCCTATTCACTTTATGAAGAGATCATCGGTGAGATTTCCCCTTGTGAACTTGAAGAAGTTGATGTTACCATTCATCTTGCAAACAGAACAACTATCTCTCCTATCGGAATTGTGAGGGATGTTGAAGTCCTATGTGGAAAGGTAAAATACCCTACCGACTTTCTAGTACTTGGTTCAGAGAGGGACAATTTTTGTCCAATTATTTTTGGTAGACCTTTTCTTAGAACTTGGGGAACTATAATAGATTGCAAGAAAGGTAAAGTTTCTGTTGAATTCGATGGTGAGCCATATGAATTTAATTTTTCTAAGTTCTCTAAGCAGCCTCGTGGTACTGATTTACCTAGTGATGATAAAATTATTGTAAGTATTGCCTCTATTGCTATTCCCCCTAATGATCCTTTGCAGCAATACATGGAGGACCACGAGAATGATTTGCATATGCAGGAAAGAAATGAACTAGATGAAATATTCTTGAGGCAGCCTGCTATCCTGAAGCACAACCTTCCGGTTGAACCTTTGGGAATTTTATCAAAACCGAAGGAAGACCCGGTGTTCGATCTTAAACCTCTTCCCGATACGCTCAAGTATGCTCATTTAGATGAAAAGAAAGTATATCCTGTTATTATCAATTCTAACCTTTCAGGATATGAAGAAGAGCGATTATTGGAAGTACTTCGTTAACACCGAGGCGCAATTGGCTACACCCTTGATGACCTTAAGGGGATTAGTCCATCTATCTGTCAACATACTATCAACCTTGAGCCTGATGCTAAACCAGTTGTTGATCATCAACGACGGTTGAACCCGAAGATGATGGATGTCGTGAGAACTGAGATTCTCAAGCTTCTAGCCCCAGGTATTATCTACCCTATAGCTGATAGTAAGTGGGTAAGTCCGGTACATTGTGTTCCTAAGAAAGGAGGTACAACTGTGGTTCCTAATGATAAAAATGAACTAATACCTCCGAGAATTATTATTGGATATAGAATGTGTATTGATTACAGGAAGTTGAACAAGGCAACCAGGAAGGATCACTACCCGTTGCCGTTCATCGACCAAATGCTTGAAAGGTTATCCAAAAATACCCACTTTTGTTATCTCGATGGTTATTCTGGCTTCTCTCAAATTCATGTTAACACTGACAATCAAGAGAAGACCAGTTTTACTTGTCCCTTTGGTACTTATGCTTATAGGCGTATGCCTTTTGGTTTATGTAATGCCCCTGCTACTTTTCAAAGGTGTATGTCTGCTATATTTCATGGTTTCTGCGGGGATATTATGGAAGTCTTCATGGACGATTTCTCAGTCTATGGAACTTCTTTTGACCATTGTCTTCACAACCTTAATAAAGTTTTGCAGAGATGCGAGGAGACAAATTTGGTACTCAACTGGGAAAAGTGCCACTTCATGGTTAATGAAGGAATTGTTCTTGGTCACAAGATTTTCGAAAGGGGAATTGAAGTGGACAAGGCCAAGATCGAAGCTATTGAGAGGATGCCATACCCAAGGGACATCAAAGGTATTCGCAGTTTTCTCGGTCATGCAGGTTTTTATAGAAGATTTATTAAAGACTTTTCTAAAACCTCAAGACCCCTCACTAATCTTCTCCCGAAGGACGTTCCTTTTGTATTTGATGAAAATTGTAAGGAAGCTTTTAAAGTCCTTAAGAAAGCTTTAATAACCGCTCCTATAGTACAACCACCTGACTGGAATTTACCTTTTGAGATTATGTGTGATGCAAGTGATTTTGCTGTTGGAGCTGTTTTAGGACAAAGAGTTGATAAGAAATTAAATGTTATACATTATGCTAGCAAAACCCTTGATAGTGCTCAAAGGAATTATGCTACTACTGAGAAGGAATTCTTAGCTGTAGTTTTTTGCTTGTGATAAATTTAGGCAGTATATTGTTGATTCCAAAGTTATTATTCATACTGATCATGCTGCCATTAAGTATCTTATGACAAAGAAGGATGCCAAGCCAAGGCTTATCAGATGGGTACTCCTTCTTCAAGAATTTGATTTGCAGATTGTTGATAGGAAAGGGGAAGACAATCCGGTGGCGGACAATCTTTCAAGGATGGAAGATATACCGCATGATCCCATCCCAGTCAACGATAGTTTTCCAGACGAGCAACTTGCCGTTGTAAAAGTACAATCTCTTTCCGATCCTTGGTATGCAGATTATGCTAATTTTATTGTTGCAAAGTATTTGCCTCCAGGTTTAACATTTCAGCAAAGGAAGAAGTTCTTTCATGATTTGAGGCACTACTTTTGGGATGACCCACATCTTTTCAAAGAAGGTCCCGACGGGATCGTGAGAAGATGCATACCGGAACATGAGCAGAAGGACATTCTCAGACGGTGTCATGATAGTCCCTATGGAGGACATCATGCCGGTGAGAGGACTGCACATAAGGTTCTGCAATCAGGTTTTTATTGGCCTACTCTCTTTAAAGATGCTAGAAATTATGTTTTAGCCTGTGATAAATGTCAGAGAGTTGGTAACATTAGTAGAAGGAATGAGATGCCTATGAATTACTCACTAGTGATTGAACCTTCCGATTGTTGGGGTTTTGATTTTATGGGTCCTTTTCCTTCTTCGCACAAGTACACTCACATTTTAGTAGTTGTTGATTACGTGACCAAGTGGGTTGAAGCAATCCCCACTGAAAGTGCTGATCACAAGACATCTTTGAAAATGCTTAAAGATGTAATTTTTCCTAGGTTTGGTGTACCAAGGTATCTCATGACCGATGGAGGATCACACTTCACGCACGGAGCTTTTAGAAAAGCTTTGGCCAAATATGATGTTAATCATAGAATTGCTTCACCATATCATCCTCAAACTAGTGGGCAAGTTGAGCTCACCAATAGAGAGATTAAGTTGATCTTGCAGAAGACAGTAAACAGAAATAGAAAGGACTGGTCAAATAAATTAGGAGATGCTTTGTGGGCATATAGAACTGCTTACAAAAACCCCATGGGCATGTCCCCCTATAAGATGGTGTATGGCAAGGCTTGCCATTTGCCATTAGAGTTAGAGCACAAAGCTTTCTGGGCTGTTAGAGAGCTTAATGCTGACCCAAAATTAGCTGGTGAGAAGCGTCTCATGAACTTGACTTCTCTAGATGAATGGAGAAGTGAAGCTTACGAGAGCGCTAAAATGTTCAAGGAAAAGGTAAAAAAGTGGCATGATAGGAAGATTCTGAAACGTGAATTTAATGTTGGTGATAAAGTTTTGTTGTTTAGATCCTGTTTCAGGTTTTCTCCAGGTAAACTACTTTCCAGGTGGGAACGACCATTTCATATTGAAGAAGTTTATCGGTCTGGTGCAATTAAGATTAATAACTTTGAAGGCACCAAACCTCAAGTTGTGAATGGGCAAAGACTTAAACACTACATAGCAGGAGACCCTGTCAATGTTGATGTGAATATAATATACACAACAACCCACGAAGAACATGTTGCAGCCCTGTTTCAGACGCCAGCAGAATAAAGAAAAGGTATGTAGTACGGTAAGGAAACATCGCGAACCACCATAAAAGTTCCGTATTACGAGTTTTTGCAAAATTAGTAAAATTCTGAGCCTAAGTGGAGCCGGAGACGACCTTCAGGGGGTCCAGGCGCCCCCCTGGCGCGCCCCACCTCCTGGCCGCGCCGGGAGGCCGCCTGGACACCCGGGAGTCCGTCTCCGACCCCGCTTTGGTCCGTTACCTTCCTTTCTGTGCATAAATTTTTCCTACATATTTTCCCGGATTGTTCCAGCAACGTATCTTGCGATTTCGCGTGTTTTATCTTCGATCTGTTTCTGCCAGGGAATCTTTCAGCTGAATTTAGGTGCCATGGCTTCTCCAAGCTCCCCCAAGGACAGTTCGTCGTCAACGTCATCAACCCTTACCTTGCTGAGGTAAAGAAGCACCCTCAGGTTGTTCAGATGAAGGACGGTGTCCTTCATCAAGAAGATCTGAAGGGACCTATCAAGGAGGGGAGCGTCCAGGCCAGGCTGGAAGAAGTGGAGCAACAAGTCTTCGAGTACAAGAAGATGATCGAGCGTGGTGTTGAAGCTAACTTTGACATCATCAACGAGCTGAAGAACTACTTCCTGAAGGAGATGAAGGAGATGTGGAAAAGCATCACCGCGTCTGAAGAAAGAATTATAGAGCTCCAAGGGCAAATTAATGATCTACATAACCAGAACTGTGAGTATGAACTAAGGTTTATGCGCATGAGTATGGGTGCTGAATGCAGGATTCAGGAGACGAGCTTCTCATATGAGACTGGAGAACCCCTTCCATGGAAGCGTTTCGCCAAGGACTACGTGATCAACGCCAACAAGGATGATGAGTGAAATCTCCTGGGGTAATGGCATTCCCTTGGCTTGTTCCAAGCTTGGGGGAGTGCCCGGTATCATTATCTTTACCTTTTGTCTTTTAGAGTCAAGTAGAGTCGTATCATGTCTAGGGAGGTTGTTATATGAGATAGGTGTGTGCATTGAGGTCTATCACTCCTTCGGTGAAGAATTGTATCCGTGAGTGTGGAGTCGTCTATGATGGAATATTAATGAGAAGTTTATTGGTTCCTTTTGCTGCACTCGGTATTCTCTTCACGCAATCGACCTTATATGATGACTCTTATGTGGAGTATTGACCTTATGACAGGTATGGCTGTGAAAACTTTATTTAATCTTGGCAAACATAGCTTTGGTCATAACAACAAGCATGATTTTCTTAAAGTATCAACATAGCCAAAACCTTATGTTATTATGCTTGAAGTGTTATGCTGACAAGGAAGACAACTTGATGTGTTATGCTTATTTTAATGTCCATGCTTTATATTGCTTTGCATCTTAGTCGTCATCAATTGTCTGTTCTTTCAAAACCTTTGCTAGCCTAACTCTGTACTAAGCGGAATTCTGCTTGTGCATCCATACCCTTAAACCAAATACCATCCATATGAGTCCACCATACCTTCCTACTCGTGGTATTCCACTACCACATCCTAAAGTACAGAATTTATGTGTTATCCTTAAATGTTCAAAATCTTTTATTTTGTGCCTCTGTTTTAGCTCATGAGGAAGTAATAGCTAATTCATGATCTTTTTGAGTTGGACAAGCTTCACCACGGGATTGCATGTCTAATGTGCAAACCCATAATACGAGAAGGAACTGGCAAAGAGTGCGCCCGGCTCGAAAATAATATAACAAACAAACCCTCCTTCACGCTTTGTTCATGAGAAATCAGAAAACTTTGGCAGTGATAAACAAGGAGAATAAGAGGATGTGATCGTCCTCGTGCGGGAGCCGTTCCTCGAAACTTGTCCAGCTCAAGAAGTAGTTGAGTTATCTATTAGCATTCGTTGACAAATCATGCACCTCTCAAAACTTGTTTTCATTCTGTTTGATTTAAGGATAGCACATGAGTTTTCCCTACTACCCTAGAGCAGGGCCTATCTTTTAATTTTAAGTTGAGTCAGTTATTCCTACTCCCTTCTATTCTTAAAGAGAGGAGACATTTGATGTTGATAAGGATTCATTCATATAAAGTTGCATTAAGATTTGTCATATCATATCCTTGTTGACATTATCATTTGATAAGTAAGTTGTTTGTCAAGCCCAGCTAAGGCAAATATCTTCCTTTGTGTTAACACTTTCACTTCTTGCCTGATGACATGTTCTTTCAAAAGCTTCAATTAGTCTCATCAAAACATAAAGAAAGAGCAAAAGTAAAAGCTATTAGTTGTTCTTTGACCAAAGGACATGTTTGCCATGATTCAATGAGTTTCCTTAGCCCTACTTTCGAATATAAGTGTTAGCACTCTTTTATAAGGGCCTTATGAGTTGAAGATTGCTGTTGAGGATATTTGAGTTGGTGAAGAAACTGTGATGCTTCTTGTTCGTATTCTGTTTATCGACACTTCACTCTCTAAACTTGTGGACAGGTTTACCGAGCTCAGTATTCGCTTGGGGACAAGCGAGGTCTAAGCTTGGGGGTGTTGATACGTCCAAAATGCATCACTATTTTGTATCATAATTCATCCTTATTCATTGATATATTTCACGTTACGATGATGTTCTTATGTTGTTTTGGTCTATTTTACACAGTTTGCAAACTTTCCGATGCCGAAGCAGCAGACGCAGGATTCAGCACTAAAAAGTGGACGCTGAGTTGCTGAAGAAGAATACCTCCAAATTACCTGAAAATTGACGGGAGATATTTTTCAGATGGATCACGAAGGCACGCGAAAGGGCAACTAGAGGGGGGCCACAGGGTGCCCAGGCGCCCAGGGGGCGCCCCCCCTGGCCGCGCCGGGGGGGCGCCTGGAGCCCCTGGCCCACCTCTGGCCGCCCCCTTTTGCATATATGCTCTCCATTATCCAAAAACCCTAGGGACGGGAATTTTTACGGAGTTCCGCCGCCGCTCCATGGCGGAACCCTACAGAGAAGAAAAAGCCATCTCCGTCGGGCAGATTCCGCCGGGGAGATCACCTCCCGGAAGGGGAGATCGTCGCCATCGTCATCACCATCATCACGGGCATCATCGAGATCATCATCAACATCATCCCCAACACCAGCACCATCTCCATATTCATCCAAATCTCATCTTACAATCGCAACTTGTGTTGTAACTCGTACTACCTATCCTCTCTACTCCATCGGTGTTGATACTACTTTGTGGTGAATGCTATTGAGTTTTGTTGGAGAAATATTATTATGTCCAGATTGTTTATCACCTATTTATCCCCACTGATCATGATCTCGTTTATGTCTCGTGAGTAGTTACCTTAGTTCTTGAGGACATGGGGAAAGTCTTGTTGTTAGTAGTCATATGCTGTTGAAGTAATATGTGTTGTTTGATACTTAAGTTGTGTTGTCATTCCACTAGTGGTGTTGTGTGAGTCGAACACTCAACACTTCGCCTTATTAAGGACCTAGGAGAATACATTGTGTACAAAGAATGCTTATGGTGGGTTGCCGGAGTGACAGAAACCTGAACCCCAGTTCGCACGCTTTTGCATAAGGGAATAATGGATCCTCGATCGTATTGCTATGGTTAGGCTTTTGCCTTAAATTCTATCTTGTATTTGCGGATGCTTGCAAGGTGTTTAATCATAAGAGTGCACTCATCTTAGTCTAGAGAGTGTACTAGCATAGATCCACCCACTCAACACTTATAAACACATAACATAGTATCGATACGGAATATGGTGAAAGCACATGACTACCTCTCTCGTGTGTCCTCAGGAACGCTTTGCTAGGCCTCTCCTTTGCTAAGAAAGGATTGGGCCACTTGTTACTCTCAGTACCTTTTACATTGCTTGCTTTTACTTTCCTGTTGCTTATATCGAGAAAACCCCTAAAAAGTTATCTTTCAGTGCTTGCAGTAATTTCTTGCTCAGAATCGCTTATCAATACCTTCTGCTCCTCGTTGGGTTCGACACTCTTACTTATCGAAAACGCTGCAATAGATCCCTTACGGTTGTGGGTCATCAGCCGGCGAGGCTTGACGGGCGGTGGCCCTCCCGGCGGTGAGGGCCGGCGGGGGCGGCGTAAGGCGAGGCCGGCGGCGACGGCGCGCCCGGCCGGCGGCGGGGAGATCTGCAAGGGCCGGTGGGGTGGCGAGGATTGGCACCGGCGGCGGAGGACGGCTCCGGGCTCCGGCGAGCTGCTGGCGGCGGAGGTCGAAGCGCGCGCGGGCGGCGACCGTCGGGATCGGAGGCGGAGACGAACGGGCAGGGCGGCGCGGTCGCTTCGGCCCGGAAGGCGGCGGCGGGCCAGGAACGGGCCTGCGGGCCCGCGCGCTGGCGGAGGCGGATGGCTGGCGCGGCGGATGTGTCCGGTGGCGCCCGCCCGGCACGGTTTTCGAGACAAGGCTGGAGGAGGAAGGAGACTAGGGTTTTTTGGACGAAAATGGTAAGGGGGACGTTTTTATAGGCACAAGGAGCTAGGAGACTCCAAATGGGGAGCGGTTTTCGGCCACGCGATCACAATTCGACGACCGAGATGATGGGAAGGGTTGTGCTGGCTTGGTGGGCTGTTGTGGAGGGGGTCTTGGGCCTCAAATAGGAGGTACTTTTAGCCTAGTAGGTTAACCGTTGGAGTACCAAACGAACTCCAAACGCGACGAAACTTGACAGGCGGCCTACACGTACCAAAACAACATCACACGATAAGTCTCACACCATTCCGGAAATGTTACACGGCCAAACATGAAAGAAGGACTCGGGGATGCCACGGGCACGTGTGAGAGTGTTAGAACTCGAAACGGACAATGAAAGAGACGAGTGGGACCAGGTGCAAGTGACAACACAAATGCAATGCAATGCACATGACAACATGACATGGATGAAATGCACACACGCACACGACAAAAGGAAGAAACCCGAAATGACAGGAGAACCCAGAACAGAAATGATGAAGCCAAGGTTATATATTGCCATATAGGGAAAGTGTTACATCTGGGGCATTACAGAAACCGAATCGTATTTTTATTTCATACCATATTTACCGAAGTATTAATACCGTACAAACCGAAAACCCGTATAAACCGAATAAACCGAACGCATAGAGTGACCAAAAGCTGCTCCATCAGCTACCTCTGTCCTGGTTTATTCATCCATTGTATTTTGTCCTTAATTTTGCTATAAATTTAACTAATAAGATGTTTATGCATGCTACCAAAAATTATATCATTAAAAACTATGTTCAAATATGAATCCAACAATATAAGTTTAGTTGATATGCATTAACATTTTGTTGGTTAAATCTTTAGTCAAAATTTGGCACAAACTACAAAGAGAACCAATAAAATAGGACATACGTAGTATATATCTTTGTGGTCTCAGTTTGAGGCGGTCCTAGGAACCACCCATGTGTGCTGCAAATATAAGAGAACAGGGTGTCATGTGTTGACTAGGAAAGCATGTACCTATCTAGCCCACCTGAGATTCAAGTCACGGAGTGACCTGTGATGCTTAGAGTTTTTTTTATAAAAATATGCCGCCAAGGGCAAGTCGTGGATGGCCTCGTTTTTCTTTTTTGTGCTGCAAATATACAACATATGCACGGTCGCTACCGAAAAACAAAAATGCAGTCGCGTGCAACCCAACTACCATTCGAAACATCCCCCCCTCGCGTAGTCGTCCACGACGCTATCCCCTTCCGCGAGGGATTGGATCTTTTGCCCCACTTTACACGGGGTTTGATAATTTACGTCAGCATTGTCACAACGACTAGTGGCTCCGGCCCCACCCGTCATTTTTGAGGGGGGGCGAATTATCAAAGTTAGAAGTAAACTAAGGCACAAGATCCAATTTCTCCCCCTTCCGCACCACTACAGCTACCAAGTTCGATCGCTTCCGACCACAGCCGCCACCGTCGCACCGCACCATCGTCGGATCCATCGCCCCATCTGTCTCTCCAGTCACCGCGCCATCGTGAGGACCGAATCGACTTTTATGTGCCACACCCCATTCGGCTGCCAACACCATTGTTGTCGCACCAACCGATTCTGGTCGTCGTTGGATCCACCGCCCGCCGTTGATGAATCGTCCACGCACCACTACCTCGTGTGAATCGACAATCACCATCACGTAGCCAGCGATGCCGCTATGATGACTCACTAGTATAGGGGATCAATCATAGTCATTTCGATAAGTAAAAGTGTCGAACCCAATGAGGAGCAGAAGGAATTAGCAAGCGGTTGTCAATGAGGTTTCGCTACAAGTGGTGTAAGATAGTTTTGATAGCAAGATATTTTGTATCAAGGTAACAAGTAACAAATTTCAGCATGCGTCCCAATCCTTAATTGTGTTAAGGACAAGCCAGAGGTTTTTGTTATAGTGACTAAAACGCTCTTGAGGACACACAAACATATCACCAAGTTACTTTCACCAATATCCATTAAGTTAACGTTCGTAGCCTTGATAAGTGTTATGTGGGTGGACCGGAGCTAAGGTACATTCCTAACTAGAACAAATACCTACTTATGATTGTACCCTCCATGCAAGCATCCGCAACTGCAAGAGAAGTAGTTAAGATAAATCTAGCCATATTATTAAATAGTTGGATCGAAAACAGCCCCTTACGGAATAATTCACAAACTAGGGTTTAGGTTTTTATCACTCCCGCAACCCGTCATGTACAAACAATGTCTTCCCCTAGGTCCAAAAAATGGTGACGTGTCATGTAGTCGAATTTCACATAACACCACTAGAGGAAGAACAACACAACATAGTATCAAAACATTGAATGAAAATCAACTTCACATGATTACTAGTAACAAGACTTATCTCGTGCCCTCAAGAACTAATGGAACTACTCATAATTCATCATATTGATCATGATCGGTGGGTATAAATATATGATTAACAATCTAGACATAACAATCTTCCACCAATTCAATCAACTAGCATCAACTACAAGGTGTAATCAACACTACTAGCACTCCCAGGTACCAATCTGACGTTTGGTACAAACGATTGAATACGAAGAAATAACTAGGGTTTGGAGATGAAATGGTGCTGGTGAAGATGTTGAATAAGCTGATGATCCCCACAATGAATGGAGTGTTGGTGATAACGAAGGCTTCAATTTCCCCCTCCCAAAGGGAAGTTTCCCGAGCAGAATCACTCCGTCGCCCAGCAAAAGTGCTTCACCCAGGTTCCGCCTCGTAGGCGGCGATGGAAAGGCACGAGGAATTTTTGTGATTTTTAGGGCATTTCTAAATTTATAGCCAAATGGCATCGGGAGACGAGCTACCATAGGCCCACATGACCATGTGGCGCGCCTAGGGGGTAGGGCGCGCCACCAGACCGTGTGGGGCCTGGTGGGTCCCCTCTAGTACTTCTTTGCTCCATAATTCCTTATATATTCCAAAATAATTCTCCAAATATGCGCTTCATTTTGAGCTTCGGAGAATTGCTTTCTCTTCCATTCCATTTTTAGGTCAGATTTCCAATTGTGTGGCAATCCCCATCTATTTGTATTCCTTGCATTTCAGAGAGTAGATGCATTAGAATTGTATCATATTGTGAAATATATCATTAAAATAGGATAATTTGTGGTAAGAAATAATTACGCAAAATGGATGTATCATCATACTGCGAGCCGAGGAGCAAGACGGGCTTCCACGGTGTTTGGCTGCTACGTCGTCTAGTTAATGCGCAAAAGGAGCGATATTGGCTCGTGATGTTCAACATGGCAAAGCTCGCCACGTGAGTGTTTGACATCACATGTTGGAGCCTCGGTGAACCAAAGTGTGAGATGAACTTTCCCCAGGTCTCGGGAGATGACAGATTTCATCAGTCCCAAAGTGCACACTGTGTCCCGCAAGGGGAAAAGGGAAACTTGTATCATCCTGGAGGAGTTCAACACCCGTGTGAGCGATGAGGCGGCTATAGCGAGATTCATTGCAGAAAATTAACACGTTGTGAGGGGTAGTACGAGTTCTTTGTCCAATGCAACAAGGCAATGGAGAAAAGCAAGGTCGACCCCTTAAGGATGATCAAGGGTGAGTCGGGCGATGAGGTTCAACTCAACAAGGTCCAGCGCGATAACAAGACACCAATCATGTGATGATGGTGAACAAAGCAACATGGTTTAAGAAGAAAGGCAAATCCAAGAAAAAGGGCAAATATAAGAAGAACAGTGACCTATGCTTCTGGAAAACACAAGGGAGGCATGTCGGGAATCATAGTAGAACTAAAAATCGCCCTACAATCACCCAAGAAGAATATGAAGATGCATAAACGGCTCAGATCACAATTGTTACCGACTCCAAGTAGCAGCGAAAGTAGACATGTCGGTGTAGATTGTACTTGGAGTCCCTTGAACCATAGATAAATGATCCTACAAGACGCCCACGAACAGTCCCTCAAACGAAAGACCAAAAGCACAGCCTCTCCATGAGTTGCATGTGTACGATCTTCACAATCCGGCAGTGCTTCACCTTCTAGAGCTAATTATCGCCAGAGAATTAGAGGGGGGAGATTAGAACCACATTGGGCTTCTAATTATGAGAATTAGAGGATCTAAATCAAGCTCTAATTGATCAACGAGGACTAACTAGAACTAGAACTAGACGTAGAGAGCTAGAGGAGGCTCCAAAACTTGTGTGTTGCAATAGTGCAAAAACCTCTAGTATATATAGGTTGGAGGGGAGGAGGGGCGCCACAAGGGGGGAAGGACTCCCCTCCATTATACCGACCAAGGAGGGAAGGAGGAGTCCTTCCCCCTCCACATGTGCATATGATTTTTCTACTAAGTAACATATTCCAGGATCATGGCAGTTATAGCATGAAATATAAACTCTAAATGATGAAAGTGGAAATATAATAATACAATTTATTGCCTCTAGGACATATTTCCAACAAGACGTCGGTTCTTAGACCAAGTATCAACAACAGTAGCAACAAGGACAGATTGTGCAAAAGAATAGGAGCTATTGAATCAACAAGTAATGGAAGAATAAGAGAGAAGAGAGTGAGAGATATTTGGATGATCAAGGGGGTTTACTTGCTTGGAAGCTCTATCGAGAAGGAGGAGTCGTCAACATCGTAGTCGACCGGGGCAGCAGTAGTGGCATTAGTCTCAAAGTCTAATGGAGAGACGAGGGGGAAGAAACAATAAATACAATGCAAATAGATGCATGATGAGGCATGACATGGCAATAAGCGGTGCTAGATGTGACCTAACCCAGTACTAGGCAATACTGGCAGAGGGGGGGAAACATCCGAGAATGTTTCCCGAAGTTTGGTATTTTCGGATAGATGAAATGGAGTGGGCAGTTGCTTGTTCGCTATGTTAGGGGCATGTGACAGATGAACGGAATGTGTATCTGGATTCGTCATATTTTTCTGATCGATTTTCATGTATAAATTATGATCGATTTTCATGTATAAATTATTTTCATCGGAGTTATGGTTTATTTTTTATGATTTTTTAAACTATATTCAATATTCTAAAATTGTTTTAATTATTTAATTTAAAATATATTAAGTACTAAATGTTATGGGTACACAAGTGTAGCAAGTGTAGGGGATTATTTGTAGCCTTTTTGATAAGTACCAGGCGTAGAGGGGGTATGACTATGTGACTGACAGGTGGCCCCATTAGGCAGTGGCCCAGCCGGCGGCAACCTCGGCTGGGCACACACGTGCACAACTGCAGCGGGAGCGGGCACCGGCGACAAGCACCCGCACCAGGGGAGGAGGGGGCGCGTGCAACGGCGTGCGAAATTAGTGGTAGATGGCGGCAGCGGACAGCGCGAGCGGCCGGGGTGCGCGTGGGCGGGTGCAAGGGCGCGGCGATGGCAGCGTAGCAAGAGCAACGACTAGCAGCTGCGCGGAGCGGGGCAGCGATTGATAACCCACAAGTGTAGGGGATTATTTGTAGCCTTTTTCGATAAGTAAGAGTGTTGAATCCCAATGAGGAGCTAAAGGTGGAACAAATACTCCCTCAAGTTCTATCGACCACCGATACAACTATACGCACACTTAACATTTGCATTACCTAGAACAAGAATAAAACTAGGAGTACTTTACAAGAATAAAACTACGAATAAAATGCAAGACAATAAAAGTAGATAGCTTTTGTCAAACAAGAAAGTCATTGGTCCCTATGCAATTGATAACTAGACTGGTAATCATTCTTGCAATTTTACATGAGGGAGAGGCATGAGCTAACGTACTTTCTCTACTTGGATCATATGCACTTATGATCGAAACTCTAGCAAGCATCCACAACTACTAAAGATCATTAAGGTAAAACCCAACCATGGCATTAAGTATCAAGTCCGCTTTACTCCCATATGCAACAACCCACTTATCCGTGTTCAGGCTTCTGTCACTCCAACAACCGACAATAAGCAAATTGATGCGGAGCATCCTACATTCATCCCCATGGACCCATCTCCCCAAGTGTGATGGCCTGGCTTATTAGGGATGATAGACTACTCATATCAATAAGGAATTCCTTCTTTTCCGAGAGCCCATTCGGATAGAACTCCAGAGTTAAGCGTGCTCAGCTTGGAGTAGTTTTAGGATGGGTGACCGACCGGGAAGTTGCTCCCGGGTGCGCACGAGTGAGGACAAAGTGCGCAGAAAAGACTAGTATTGATATGTGAGGCCAGTCTAGATCCCGCCAGGAGTAACGACCACCAGCGGGTGTGTCCGGGGCGTTACACCAAGTGCCAAGTGGACCAATGACACAATCTCGTGCAAGAGCACTCGAAACCGAGGTGACATCTCTCTTGGACGACCGAGCCACGTCGGACATCCGACACCTAGAGGCCGCACCAGCCAGAAGGCCCAGCCGAAGAACTCTACAGCGGCCGGACCACCGACAAGGACCGGACGTTCGACGACCTCCAGCGACCGGACGTTCGACGACCTCCAGCGACCGGACGTTCGACGACCTCCAGCGACCGGCGACCACAGGACCGAGCCCCTCCAGAAATCCGGTGCCGCACCATAGAAGAAAAATAGTGGAAGTCCGAGCCACCCATATGTTCGGACCCTCGCAAGCCACCATACTTTTTGTAGCTATCGGACGTCCGACACCTGTGCACACAGAATGTGTTGGGCCGAGGCTCATGTACCCTTTCGTCCACTTACACTATAATACTCCTCCTACCCCCTCTTCTAGGGTTAGCATCTCATTTGTGAGATAGAGCTTTGCTTTTTCTTGGTTTTTCTCATTCGAGAGACCGCGGCCTCTACGGAGAAGATCCCCCAAGTGGATTCAAGACCTCCTCACGGAGAAGACCTCAAGACCTCCTCATGGAGAAGAACTTGTTACCGTGCATCGTCCTTTGTTGGATTTGGATCTTGTATCACTCTTTGTTTTCCCGGATCTAGCATACGTGTGACCTAATCTTGTTGATTTGAGTGTTTTCCTCTAGTTTCTCTCGCGTTTTCCCCTCATGTTCTTTGCGTTCATCCTCGGGGATCCCTGCAATCGTGAAAGATCAGCCTAGATCGGGTTAGCCCCGCATCATATGGTATCATGAGCCTAGGTTTATCATGAATTTGGAGCCACAACCTCTTTTTCTAGCCTAATTTTGTTTTGTTTTGCTCAATTTCAAAAATACCCACAAAAATAGCCATACCAAAAAAATTTGTGATCTGTTGATTTGATGAAGTTTTGTTGGATTTGTTCCATGGAATTGCTTTGCCACGAGTCGATCAGGCTTTCCCTCATCGTTTCCCCCGATTTCCATCCACAAATTCGGCCGATTTTGCCCAAATTTTGCCCCTCCACCACGAACCCTAGAGTTCATGCCGTGCCCGAAATCACACAGGCACCAGACGTCCACCAGCTACCAGACGCCCGACGACTACCGCTCGTCCGACAACCACGGGACGTCCGACTAATCCTGAAGAAACTGAATTTTGTTCAGCCCCCGATCCCCTTCCACTTCCACATGCGCACTCCCTTACCACTAAACCTTCTGCAAACCACCATCGCCTTCCACAACCGCCATATCTTACCCGCTACCGTCTCCGACAATTTTGAACAATTTGTCTTGGATTACTTGAGTTGTGGTTTCTCCATTTCCTTGGGTGTTTAGGCTAACTTGGAACGGAACAACATCGACGACACCACCGCTCACCCTCGACAAGGACGGTAACATCGACGCACCTTTGTATATCCTACCTTACAATTGCATTGTCACCCTCATAGACCATTTTGCGTAGCTTTCCTATCGAGACTAGCCATTTGAGTATTTGTCGGGCCACGCTACTTGTGCACATTAGTGATAGTCATTGACATTGCATACCATACCATCATATCTTGGTGTGCCACAAGAGTGTTCCGCATACACAATAGCTATCTTGGTAAGAAAATCTTGCATGAGTGGCCAAAGAAAGAGCTCAAAAGAGAGAAAGAGTCAAAAAGCTTTTAAGCAAAAGATCCACCAACAAGTTTATAAGCAAAGAACCAACATCGTGCTTCAAGATTCATATGGGATAGCAATACATCATCTTGTGCTAAAGCACCGAAGCACAATACACATGTAATGCCCAGGATGGGACTATACCTCCTACGTGTCGAGGCATGACTTAAAGGTATAAGCCCATCCTAGAATGATCTCAAGTTTGGTATCTTTGCACGACTCATGTAAAAGAGGGATTAAATTGCAAAAGAGATAGTTGGCTTACACTCGCCACTTCACACAATTCATTACATAAGCAAAACATCATTCAAAACATCACAACCCGACTACGGGTGAAGATCCAAAAGAAAGATACCAAAAACAACATAAAGTCACAGGCCAGGATCGAATCCTAGTAGAAGAACCACTACTGATCGTCGAAACGTCACAAGCAAACGGCCACGCTCTTCATCGAGCTCCTGGTGAAGTACTGATCCATCTCCTGCTTCACACTCGGCTGAACCTGCATCTGGTGTGGTGAAGTAACTGTGAGCCACAGAGGACTCAGCAATCCCGTTCCCGGGTAACACGACTATTTAAGCCTTAGGTGTGGATAAGGCTGAAGAAAGAATAAGAGTCTGCAGCAGCACTAGCACTAACTTACGTGAAAGAGAGCGAGAAGAAAAGTGCCTCGGTCAAGAGATGATCACGAAGTGATCCTAACTAAAACCAGTCAAACATAACCCCACCGTGTTCATCTCCCGAATCCCTATTCGGAAATTGACAGTCACGGAACACACGCTGGTAGTGTATTGGAACATTGTGTCAAGTTTTCTACAACCGGATATTAACAAGCTCCCATCTGCCACATAACCGCGGGCACGGCTTTCGAAAGTTCATAACCCTGCAGGGGTGTTCCAACTTGACCCATGACAAGCCCACAATCCGCGGAGTCGCAACTCCAAAGGTGGGAAGGTCCGAGTATCCTCGGAATCCCGTGCTCAAGATACTCCGAACTAAGGTAAGACTAATCCAGCAAATCCTCCCGGCGTGTCGACACCCTGATAGGTAGCCGCGCGTATCTAGTCTCAGGACACGACCTGATGGGCGATCCCACAGGTTTTTACCAAACCTCGAGTTTCCACGTGGTGGCCCCACGTAACCCCCAGTTCGGACCAACACTCATGTGGATCACTGGCCCGGGGTTGTTGATTAAAATAAAAGGGATAGCTAGTCCCTATGCAAGTTTTTATTAGTTATTAGGCGAATAGTACCAAATGTTGGGACTTGCTGGAAAAGACTTAGCACTTAGCGGTTTATCGAGGGGGCTCAATAAACCCCAACCTTGTGAGGAACGCATAATCAAGGAACATAACACCGGTTTATACGGTTCCTAACGGCATGAGTGGAACAAATCACCAAGCAAAAGGCTTAGCCTTCCACCCTTGCCAATATATAGATGATTTCATTTAATAATTAATATAGTGTGATATAACCCCACATAACTTCAACATGAAGCAAGCATCTTCAATATTCACCTGCATCTAGCAATGCTATAAGAGGGGCTGAGCGAAGCCTACGTATAGCCAATCAATGGTTTGCATAGGTAGGGTGGTTAGACATGAACATGGTTACAAGTAGGAGGCTGACAGGAAAGACATGGGCATCGAGGCAAAACTATAGATCGAGACTTCTAGCAATAGGCAAAAATAGTAATGGTATCCGGGTTCGGTCATCTTGCCTGGGATTCTGCAAAGGAGAAGAACAAGTCCATGAAGTAGACGGAGCAACAGAGACGAGCGAATCCTCACAACTCCGGAACGAAACCGAAGCTAACAAGAGAAGCAACCGGAAAGAAGCAAAAAACACGGTATACATACAAGCATAAACATGGCATACGATGCACATCCAAGTATGATGCATGTCCGGTTTAAATATGCATGGCATGGCAAAGTGCACAAACAACACTACAAGTTAAGTGGAGCTCAATATGCAACGAGTTGCATATTGACGAAACACCACATTTTAATTATTTAATTGACTCTCGTTTATTTACAAGACAATATTAAATGTTTTTAACATAGCAAGAGGTGAAGCAAGAGCAAACTACCTATTTAGGCATTTTAAATGAGGCCGGAAATAACAACAACATATCCAGAAAATCCCCATGAGCATGTTTAGTAAATTATTAGCAAACAACAATTCACACATTGTTAAATGTTGTTAACATGATGCGGATGACATGATCAAGTTTATGCAATTTTAGTTAAAGGTTAACATGAAGAAGATATGAAGTATTTGTCACTGTGGTGGAAAGAAAGGGTGCCACGGCAAAGATCCGAAAATGATGCAACGGCAACATCTCGGTTCCGGTAACTCGTTGAGAGTCCAGAGCAAAAGAAAGGTGACGGAAGCGCGTCGAACAAGATGAAAAGGTGGGATGATCCCGTCGCCGGGTTCCCATGGGTCGGCGACGAGGCAACCGAGGAACATGACAAAAGGTCGAAACGGGCACGGTGCACACAAGGAACATTTCATACATCACAAGCATTCATTCGATCACGGGCACGTCTCGGGGTTATACCTTCGAAGCGTTCTTTTCGGGGCGGTTCGAGATCATAGTGGAAGTAGATGTACACGGGTCGGGGTACACGTCCGTAGAGGGAAGTAGGCGTTCTCGCAACTCGTAGAGGAAGTAGGTGTTCACGTTCATCGAGGAAGTAGTGGTACACGAATCGTAGCCGTTCACGTTCGTCGAGGTACTTGGCGAATTCCTCGTTTCCGGGGCGACGGTAGTGGTACACGCCGTAGAGGGAAGTAGTTGTTCTCGTTCATCGGTAGGGGTACTTGTCGCGGCATCGGACGTAGTGGTACTCGTTCGTAGAGGTACTAGCGGTCTCGGCGACGGTAGTTGTTCACGAGCTCGTTTCTGTAGATGTTCGTGCCGTCATGTCGTGGTACTTGGCGATTCCGAAGACCGCGGTCGTCGGGGTACTTGGTCGTGGTACTTGTCAAGTCATGTAGAGGTACTTGGTGTCCATCGTGGTACTTGTCGCATCCACCAAGCGTAGTCGTTCGGGCGTCGAGTTCGTAGATGTACTTGTCGATCTTGCCTGTCTTGATAGAGTGAAGGGGTACTTGGCATCGGTCTCGACCCGGAGATGAGCTTGCCGGTCTTGGTGTAGATGTACACGTTCATCCTGGTACTTGGCGAAAGGAAAACAACAGCAACATCTATGGTGGTCTCGGACTCGCCGATCCAAACAAAACAATACGATGCAGCAAGGCAGGGCAGCTCGTGCACGGACCTGGTGCCTAAGGTGGAGCTCGGGGGCGACGCCTTGGCGCTGGTGCTGCTGTTGCTGGAGGACGGGGAGGGAGGCCACGACGAGGAGAAGGATGGCCGCAGGGACTTGGCGGGGCGCGGCGCTGGCCTGGAGATGGTGCGGGTCGGCGCTGGGAGCTGGGAGGAGGCAGCAGGGGCGCACGGGAGGGCGCGCTGCGGCCTGGAGCGCCGGTGGCCGAAGGGACGGGGCGCCCTGGCGACGCAGGCTGGAGAAGGCGGGGCTCCTGGCGCTGACCAGCGCTGGCGAGGAGGGGCAACGAGGAACGGGGGCGCGGAGGCGCTGCGGCCTGGCTGAGGCGCGGAGGAATGGAGGCGAGGGGATTCCCCGCGGCGGCAGGACGATGAAGGAGAGGCCGTCGCGGCGGTTGGCGGCGGTGGTGAGGGGTGGCGCGGAGGAGGCGGCCGCTCGGGCCTGGGGGATCGGGGCCATGCCTTGGCGACGGAGGGAGATGGAGTCGGGGCAGAGAGGACGAGGGACGAGCGAGGAGAAGAAGGAGACTGGCGGCGGCTGAGGGAAACAGAGGAGCGAGGGGATGGAAGCGAGCGGTCGGTAGGGTTTCGATCGGGCCAATGGGCCAGTGGCCTGGAGATGGGTCAGGGAAAGACTGGGCCGGCTGAGGCCTGGAAGGCTGAGAAGGCAGGTGCGGCTGGGAGGTGATGGGCCAGGGAGGCCTGGGCTCGTGGCTGCCTCTCCTATTATGATCTCTTAGCAGAAAAAAATAGATAGAGAGGGTCCAAAAGAAAATAAGAAAGGAGGTCATGAACAGAAAATAAAAGATGGAACATTTTTGTAAGGTTTTATGGAATAAAACCAACCCAACAAAATAGTTCCAACTAAAAAAAATAGGGAAGTGCAAACTAAAATAATTAGCTTGCCTTAAGGAGTTTGAAAGGAGTCTAGACTTTAGGAGGAGCCTCGATACAACGGAAAAAGAAATATAGGGAGGTTTGACGGTGAAACTTGAAGCAAAAGAAGTCTGGAGAATAAATGCAAGTGTGTTACGGTGATCCCAAACAATGGAATATTTAATATAGCTCCCTAATATTAGGAGGATATGTTATAAAGATAAGTCACACTTCCCTCGATTTAAATGGACCGAAGGTCCACACGATTTATTTAGGTTGAGATGCAAAATAAATATGACATGATGGCATGATGACATGATGCAATGCAAAAAAATAAATAACACAAGCACAATGAAACACACGGGAGAACCCGGAACATCTGGAATCTTCTGGAATCTTCTAGAATCTTCTGGGACGTCGGTCTTCGGGCGTCACAACTCTCCCACACTAACAAAGGATCTCGACCCGAGATCCTAGAGATAGCACCGGGTAAAAACGGAAAAGGAGGAGGTAAAACAAGTTGCTTCTTTGACAGACGAGTGGAACCAAAGAACCTTGAGAGGTTTACCAAAGTGAAAGAAGAATACAACGGAGATGAACAAAGTTAAGAGCACTCCCGTAAAAGGAGGAACAAGGAACACCACGAGAACCTTGTAGGTTGAAAGACATGAAACAATAGCTTACGAACCAAAAGAATATGAAACTGTAACGGTATAGCCAGGGAATAAGAATCACAGAATTTGGACAGCACTCCGACTGAAAATGGAAGGAATTAACAAGAACTTGAGGAGATGGGAAGATACTGGATGAAATCAACATCATATTGCCTCCGAAACAAATAAAAGAATGGCACAAGGGGTAAGAAAGATTCAGATAGCACTCCAGTTGAAAAGAGAGGCAAAACATGAAAGGATGACGGAACTAGAATGAAGAATACAACACTCCGGTTAAATGATGAGCAAGGGAAAGAACATGATCTCGATAAAACGACATGATGTTTTGGAGAGAGCAACATCACAAAGCCTCTGGAACGAATAATGGAGCGAAAAGATCGAAGAAGAATAACTTCTTCAACTAGATATGATTTTGAAGGCATCCTTACGAAGAAGGGTTGAACAGAGTTGTTGGAAAAAATCAACAACGAAAAGAATAAGCTCGTTGTGGGCTTTTGGAAAGCATCTCAAAATTATGAGGTGACAACCAGCCACTGACGAAAACATTTGATTGGATTGAGATCAACAAGGAGATGAAAAGCTTATTTCACCGGAATGATAAATTGAGAACTTGGGTCATTTATAAGCACCATAATAAGCAACAATTCTCAGGGAAAGCTTTTAGGTGAATTATAACCCAAGATAACTCCAACGAATAATTGAAGGGTTGGCAAGATCTCTTGAACAAAGAAAAATGATGGTTTTAAATATCTCATTCCTGACAACTCGTGAATCATGAAACATGAAGGAATTGTCAAACTGACATAACACCATCTCAAAAGATAAGGGAGAAAGAATTGCACTTGGAAAGCATGATGAAGAATGCTTGAGCTCCAACAAGAATCTTGATGAAGACTTCGAGGATGAATTAAATGATGATGAACCACCATGAAGAACTCCGGTAATGAAAGCATGAGAAGCGAAAGATGAAAAAGAATAAGATTCAAGGTCTGCGATGAATTAGATGGAACTTTGAAATGATATAATTGAAATAACTTGGAGCTCCGGAAAACCAGATGAACAACTTAGAACCGAGAATATGATATAATGAACAAGCTCCAAACAAAAGAATTAAATCACCTTGAAGGAATAAGAATAAGAATTATGTCATGCATATCCTTCACCAATTAAATTGATGACAACCAAGGATTTGGCATACTACTTATTCTTCTTGAAAAAGGATTGGAGAGAGATATAGCCAAAGTTAAGAATAATGTTGAATGACTCACCTGTAGGATTATGAAAAGGACAAATGAATTAAAACGATAACAACGGAAGGGTAAACTTGAATGAACCACCGTAAGAATATGGAGACGAACGAAGAGACATCAATGAAGAATATTTGGAGGACGAAGTTGAAAACTGAGAACGAAGAAATCTTCTGAAATGATGGCCTTCGGAGGATCACAAAGAAAAGAATTCATGAAATGCTTCGGATGGTATAAAAGAATTCCTCACAATCGGAACAACTATGAGGATGGCATGAAGCTAGAACCACGAATCTTGAGAGAACGGCCAAGATTTAAGAGAAACACCTCTCCGATCTTCAAATGTTGAGAGTGAAGACGAGAAATGCCCTGAAGAATTTCGAGATACTCCGGACGAATGACAAGAGGAAGGTGGAGCTAAAGATGGAAATAATTGAAAACAAGCTTGGAGAAGGCATGTGACTGATGGAAATCATTCTTACGTCACACTTTGAAAAGAATCTGAGTATAACTCCAGGAACATAGAAGAGTCAGGTAAGATCCTGGGAAAAGACCTGTGGGTTAGGGCCCACTCAAGAAATCACCGTTGAAAAGATTGCTTGAGAGATATTGCACCGGTTGAATTAAATGGCTTGAATAAGATGACAATCCTCAAAATAGCTTGAACGGATTAAGAATGGAATTATGAATCTTGAGCACTCCGCATATGAATAGCAAGAGGAGAATGATTAATTGGTGCACCCGAATAAGAAAGCATTGTGAAATGAGGAAAAGGATAAGATCAACACCGAATTCTTGAATTACATCCACCGGAAGAATTTGAGAACAAAAGAATGATGAACTTGAAGCTCTTGAGCATCTTCACGATAATGCACCGGATAAGAACGTTGAAGGAAAATGAATGAAGAAACCTCAAATGAATAAAATGGGTACTTCATTTGAGAATTTCTGGCTCCGAGAAGAAGAAGGGTGGGAGGATGGGGAAAACAAAGACAACTTGGAATGAATGAAACAGACAAATCGTCAGATTTCTCAACGACGTCCGTATGTAATAACTTGAAGAGAAGGCACACCGGTTGAAAAGGATTAACACGAATATCTCGATGGTCAAGAAGAATTAGCACTCCCATAGAAATATGAGAACACCGCTTAGGAAAGGTATGGAATCAACATTTGACATCGAAGCAACTCGAATACCAGAATCAAAACAAGAACAAGGATAGATATGTTTATGAAGAAGATTATGTTGCAACATATCTATCCGAACAGAGAATTGAACGAATGAATTCCGCAGGTACATCAACTTGACGAGAAGCCACTTGGAGAACAAAAGATAAATAAAAGAAACAAGGAGCAGATAGAACAAATACAAGATAGAAGTTTCGTTCGACATCTTCGTGCTGAAAGCTCATGGAACGTGTTACAAAAGGGTTTTGCAATCCCCGAATCAGCATAGCCAAGGACCCTTTAAGATGCATCTCCCGATCAGAACAAGTCCATAAAACCACTTCACTCAATGTAGAACCCCGAACTTCATATCATGCATTCGTTGGAAGAATGCCTAGAACTACTAGATGAACCCACCTATTAATTTCCGAAAGTTTCCAGTTATGCAATCAGGTGTTGGGGATACAGGGGAAGCACCGCGCACTCAACTCTAATCCTACATCCAGCTGTATCCATCCTTCAACACATAACCAGTCTTTCTTGGAAACTGTTTACCTCGGACCTTCGAAACGCATCTACTATACAAGCTATGGCAATACTCCCGAACTACCTCCCCAGTACTGGGTGATGTTGGGGTTATCTTGCCACTAACCGCATAGGAGAGTTTTCGATGTCGGCCGTCTTAAGTATTCTAGTACTGCCGCGATGGATTTGTGACGACAACACCTCGGAGCTCAACTCCCCGGGACACTGCCACAACCCCTAATGACAGGAGGCATCGAGAACAATGTTCTCGTCACAAAGACATCGGAACAATCCAAACAATACTCGCGAGATCCTAAAAGAATTTGGTGCAATTTTTGAAAGTAGAAGAGGCAAGAGTAATCGTCAGGAGTCCTCACCAGAGTGAAAAGAGATGAGGAGCAAAAGAAATCCTACTCTCCGATATAAATATAGGACTCAAAATATTTTTAGTGTGTGCCTAGACTCAGCCGTCAACGATTCGATCAATCAGTGGGGGCTTCTAGGTCGGAGAAGGCTCTGAATACCAACTTGTAATGCCCAGGATGGGACTATACCTCCTACGTGTCGAGGCACGACTTAAAGGTATAAACCCATCCTAGAATGATCTCAAGTTTGGTATCTTTGCACGACTCATGTAAAAGAGGGATTAAATTGCAAAAGAGATAGTTGGCTTACACTCGCCACTTCACACAATTCATTACATAAGCAAAACATCATTCAAAACATCACAACCCGACTACGGGTGAAGATCCAAAAGAAAGATACCAAAAACAACATGAAGTCACAGGTCAGGATCGAATCCTAGTAGAAGAACCACTACTGATCGTCAAAACGTCACAAGCAAACGGCCACGCTCTTCATCGAGCTCCTGGTGAAGTACTGATCCATCTCCTGCTTCACACTCGGCTGAACCTGCATCTGGTGTGGTGAAGTAACTGTGAGCCACAGAGGACTCAGCAATCCCGTTCCCGGGTAACACGACTATTTAAGCCTTGGGTGTGGATAAGGCTGAAGAAAGAATAAGAGTCTGCAGCAGCAATAGCACTAACTTACGTGAAAGAGAGCGAGAAGAGAAGTGCCTCGGTCAAGAGATGATCACGAAGTGATCCTAACTAAAACCAGTCAAACATAACCCCACCGTGTTCATCTCCCGAATCCCTATTCGGAAATTGACAGTCACAGAACACACGCTGGTAGTGTATTGTAACATTGTGTCAAGTTTTCTACAACCGGATATTAACAAGCTCCCATCTGCCACATAACCGCGGGCACGGCTTTCGAAAGTTCATAACCCTGCAGGGGTGTTCCAACTTGGCCCATGACAAGCCCACGATCCGCGGAGTCGCAACTCCAAAGGTGGGAAGGTCCGAGTATCCTCGGAATCCCGTGCTCAAGATTCTCCGAACTAAGGTAAGGCTAATCCAGCAAATCCTCCCGGCGTGTCGACACCCTGATAGGTAGCCGCGCGTATCTAGTCTCAGGACACGACCGGATGGGCGATCCCACAGGTTTTTACCAAACCTCGAGTTTCCTCGTGGTGGCCCCGCGTAACCCCCAGTTCGGACCAACACTCATGTGGAGCACTGGCCCGGGGTTGTTGATTAAAATAAAAGGGATAGCTAGTCCCTATGCAAGTTTTTATTAGTTATTAGGCGAATAGTACCAAATGTTGGGACTTGCTGGAAAAGACTTAGCACTTAGCGGTTTATCGAGGGGGCCCCAAAAACCCCAACCGTGTGAGGAACGCATAATCAAGGAACATAACACCGGTTTATACGGTTCCTAACGGCATGAGTGGAACAAATCACCAAGCAAAAGGCTTAGCCTTCCACCCTTGCCAATATATAGATGATTTCATTTAATAATTAATATAGTGTGATATAACACCACATAACTTCAACATGAAGCAAGCATCTTCAATCTTCACCTGCATCTAGCAATGCTATAAGAGGGGCTGAGCGAAGCCTACGTATAGCCAATCAATGGTTTGCATAGGTAGGGTGGTTAGACATGAACATGGTTACAAGTAGGAGGTTGACAGGAAAGACATGGGCATCGAGGCAAAACTATAGATCGAGACTTCTAGCAATAGGCAAAAATAGTAATGGTATCCGGGTTCGGTCATCTTGCCTGGGATTCCGCAAAGGAGAAGAACAAGTCCATGAAGTAGACGGAGCAACTGAGACGAGCAAATCCTCACAACTCCGGAACGAAACCGAAGCTAACAAGAGAAGCAACCGGAAAGAAGTAAACAACACGGTAAACATACAAGCATAAACATGGCATACGATGGACATCCAAGTATGATGCATATCCAGTTTAAATATGCATGGCATGGCAAAGTGCACAAACAACACTACAAGTTAAGTGGAGCTCAATATGCAACAAGTTGCATATTGACGAAACACCACATTTTAATTATTTAATTGACTCTCATTTATTTACAAGACAAGATTAAATGTTTTTAACATAGCAAGAGGTGAAGCAAGAGAAAACTACCTATTTAGGCATTTTAAATGAGGCCGGAAATAACAACAACATATCCGGAAAATCCCCATGAGCATGTTTAGTAAATTATTAGCAAACAACAATTCACACATTGTTAAATGTTGTTAACATGATGCGGATGACATGATCAAGTTTATGCAATTTTAGTTAAAGGTTAACATGAAGAAGATATGAAGTATTTGTCACCGTGGTGGAAATAAAGGGTGCCACGGCAACGATCCGAAAATGATGCAACGGCAACATCTCGGTTCCGGTAACTCGTTGAGAGTCCGGAGCAAAAGAAAGGTGACGGAAGTGCGTCGAACAAGATGAAAAGGTGGGATGATCCTGTCGCCGGGTTCCCACGGGTCGGCGACGAGGCAACCGAGGAACATGACAAAAGGTCGAAACGGGCACGGTGCACACAAGGAACATTTCATACAACACAAGCATTCATTCGATCACGGGCACGTCTCGGGGTTATACCTTCGAAGCGTTCTTTTCGGGGCGGTTCGAGATCGTAGTGGAAGTAGATGTACACGGGTCGGGGTACACGTCCGTAGAGGGAAGTAGTCGTTCTCGCAACTCGTAGAGGAAGTAGGCGTTCACGTTCATTGAGGAAGTAGTGGTACACGAATCGTAGCCGTTCACGTTCGTCGAGGTACTTGGCGAATTCCTCATTTCCGGGGCGACGGTAGTGGTACACGCCGTAGAGGGAAGTAGTTGTTCTCGTTCATCGATAGGGGTACTTGTCGCGGCATCGGACGTAGTGGTACTCGTTCGTAGAGGTACTAGCGGTCTCGGCGACGGTAGTTGTTCACGAGCTCGTTTTTGTAGATGTTCGTGCTGTCATGTCGTGGTACTTGGCGATTCCGAAGACAGCGGTCGTCGGGGTACTTGGTCGTGGTACTTGTCGAGTCATGTAGAGCTACTTGGTGTCCGTCGTGGTACTTGTCGCATCCACCAAGCGTAGTCGTTCGGGCGTCGAGTCGTAGATGTACTTGTCGATCTTGCCGGTCTTGACAAAGTGAAGGGGTACTTGGCGTCGGTCTCGACCCGGAGATGAGCTTGCCGGTCTTGGTGTAGATGTACACGTTCATCCTGGTACTTGGCGAAAGGAAAACAACAACAACATCTACGGTGGTCTCGGACTCGCCGATCCAAACAAAACAATACGATGCAGCAAGGCAGGGCAGCTCGTGCACGGACTTGGCGCCTAAGGTGGAGCTCGGGGGCGACGCCTTGGCGCTGGTGCTGCTGTTGCTGGAGAACGGGGAGGGAGGCCATGGCGAGGAGAAGGATGGCCGCAGGGACTTGGCGGGGCGCGGCGCTGGCCTGGAGATGGTGCGGGTTGGCGCTGGGAGCCGGGAGGAGGCAGCAGGGGCGCACGGGAGGGCGCGCTGCGGCCTGGCGCGCCGGTGGCCGAAGGGACGGGGCGCCCTGGCGACGCAGGCTGGAGAAGGCGGGGCTCCTGGCGCTGACCGGCGCTGGCGAGGAGGGGCAACGAGGAACGGGGGCGCGGAGGCGCTGCGGCCTGGCTGAGGCGCGGAGGAATGGAGGCGAGGGGATTCCCCGCGGCGGCAGGACGATGAAGGAGAGGCCGTCGCGGCGGTTGGCGGCGGTGGTGAGGGGTGGCGCGGAGGAGGCAGCCGCTCGGGCCTGGGGGATCGGGGCCATGCCTTGGCGACGGAGGGAGATGGAGTCGGGGCAGAGAGGACGAGGGACGAGCGAGGAGAAGAAGGAGACTGGCGGCGGCTGAGGGAAACAGAGGAGCGAGGGGATGGAAGCGAGCGATCGATAGGGTTTCGATCGGGCCAATGGGTCAGTGGCCTGGAGATGGGTCAGGGAAAGACTGGGCCGGCTGAGGCCTGGAAGGCTGAGAAGGCAGGTGCGGCTGGGAGGTGATGGGCCAGGGAGGCCTGGGCTGGTGGCTGCCTCTCCTATTATGATCTCTTAGCAGAAAAAATAGATAGAGAGAGTCCAAAAGAAAATAAGAAAGGAGGTCATGAACAAAAAATGAAAGATGGAACATTTTTGTAAGGTTTTATGGAATAAAACCAACCCAACAAAATAGTTCCAACAAAAAAAAAATAGGGAAGTGCAAACTAAAATAATTAGCTTGCCTTAAGGAGTTTGAAAGGAGTCTAGACTTTAGGAGGAGCCTCGATACAACGGAAAAAGAAATATAGGGAGGTTTAACGGTGAAACTTGAAGCAAAAGAAGTCTGGAGAATAAATGCAAGTGTGTTACGGTGATCCCAAACAATGGAATATTTAATATAGCTCCCTAATATTAGGAGGATATGTTATAAAGAGAAGTCACACTTCCCTCGATTTAAATGGATCGAAGGTCCACACGATTTATTTAGGTTGAGATGCAAAATAAGTATGACATGATGGCATGATGACATGATGCAATGCAAAATAAATAAATAACACAAGCACAATGAAACACACGGGAGAACCCGGAACATCTGGAATCTTCTGGAATCTTCTGGGACGTCGGTCTTCGGGCGTCACAACACATATAGCATACTTGTGATAGAAAGTCGTTATGTTTTGTCTCTTATAGGTCGTGCACAAGTTTGTATCCGCGTCTCTCTAGTGTTGTGCAACACGAGCATTTTGTGGATTCCACATTTTTCGCTCATCCTTGGTTGCACAACCACACTTATCTTTTCGTGCGTGTGTTCCCGTGTGCTACTCATTATTATTGGTCAACTTGTTGCATTAGCAAATTTGTGAATCATTTTCATCATTGAGTCTTGTTAGCAATTGCATAAATTTTGTGCCACTATCCTCACCGAGCTCCTCCAAAGACTTTACTTGTGTAGGTGTGAGAATCGACAAGAATTGGTACCAACTGTGCTATTTCCGGTTTACATTATTGAGTGATCATTGATCCATCTTCAACATCGGTCAAGGTACATTTGGTATAGTTCTTCCTTTTCTTCCACTCATACATTTGCTTGCAATGATGGATAGGCCAAGTACATCATTTAACCCACTATCTGATGATCCTTAGAACCGGACAACTACGTCATGAAGGTTCACTTATTTAGTGTTCAACAAGCTCTACATCAAGAGAATGAAACTATGCAAGAGCGCATTGCGCTACTCGCCACCGACTTGAGGCATTCCGAAGTGTGAACAAAAGAATACTTCGAACACATCAATGCCAACATGACTACTCAAATGGATGAGCTACGGACTTTGATGATCAATCGACCTTCTTCCCCTACATCATTACAAAGACGTAGCCGCTCAACTCATCATTCTTCCAACACCATCTCTAGCTCAAGTACACCTACATCGAACACTCTTCGTCGAGCCGCGCGCTGATGACCCATAAGTATAGGGGATCTATCATAGTCCTTTTGGTAAGTAAGAGTATCGAACCCAACGAGGAGCAGAAGGAAATGACAAGCAGTTTTCAGCAAGGTATTCTCTACAAGCACTGAAATTATCGGTAACAGATAATTGTGTGGTAAGATAATTCATAATGGGTAACAAGTAACAAAAGTAATTAAGGTGCAGCAAGGTGGCCCAATACCTTTTGTAGCAAAGGACAAGCCTGAGCGAACTCTTATATAAAGCAAAGTGCTCCCGAGGACACATGGGAATTGTTGTCAAGTTAGTTTTCATCATGCTCATATGATTCGCGTTCATTACTTTGATAATTTCATATGTGGGTGGATATGTGCTTGGGTGCTGCCCTTCCTTGGACACACCTCCCACTTATGATTAACCTCTCTCGCAGGCATCCACAACTACGAAGGAAGAATTAAGATAAATCTAACCATAACATGAAACATATGGATCCAAATCAGCCCCTTACGAAGCAACGCATAAACTAGGGTCTAACCTTCTGTCACTCTAGCAACCCATCATCTACTTATTACTTCCCAATGCCTTCCCCTAGGCCCAAATAATGGTGAAGTGTCATGTAGTCGACGTTCACATAACACCACTAGAGGAAAGACAACATGCATCTCATCAAACTATTGAACGAATACCAAATTCACATGATTACTTATAACAAGACTTCTCCCATGTCCTGAGGAACAAATGTAACTACTCACAAATAATATTCATGTTCATAATCAGAGGGGTATTGAATAGCATTAAGGATCGGAACATATGATCTTTCACCGAATAAACCAACTAGCATCAACTACAAGGAGTAATCAACACTACTAGCAACCCACGGGTACCAATCTGAGGTTTGGAGACAAAGATCAGATACAAGAGATGAACTAGGGTTTCAGAGGAGATGGTGTTGGTGAAGATATTGATGGAGATTGACCCCCTCTCAATGAGAGGATCGTTGGTGATGACGATGGCTTCGATTTCCCCCTCCCAGAGGGAAGTGTCCCCGGCAGAACAGCCCTGCCGGAGCCCTAGATTGGTTTCGCCCAGGTTCCGCCTCGAGACGGCGGTGCTTCGTCCCGAAAGCTTCCTTCTGAATTTTTTCAGGTCAAAACACACCATATAACAAAATATGGGAGTCAGAGGCCTGCCAGGGGGCGCGCCCTCCACCCTTGTGGCTGGCTGGTGCCCCCCTCCAGTGCTTTCTTCGCCCAATATTTTTTATATATTCCAAAGCTTGCTCTCATGAAATTTCAGGACTTTTGGAGTTATGCGGAATAGGTCTCTAATATTTTCTCCTTTTCCAGTCCAAAATTCCAGCTGCCGGCATTCTCCCTCTTCATGTAAACCTTCTAAAATAAGAGAGAAAAGGCATAAGTATTATGGTATAATGTGTAATAGCTGCCCATAATGCAATAAATATCAATATAAAAGCATGATGCAAAATGGACGTATCAACTCCCCCAAGCTTTTGAAAACGACTGGGTGGATATGCGTGGGTTTATGGAGTGTTTCCAACTTTCTTGGTTTACCCCCACAAAAAAGTCAAATTCAGCTACCATACTAACTAAAAAATTCAAAAGTCTAAGGACTGATCTCAAAAAATGGCACACATGGTGATGTAGGGTGGAGACCCTAAGGCCGATATTTCACGAAATGGAGGGGATTCCCACGAAGAACACGAAGAACACAAGGGGAAACACGAGGGAAACGAGGGGAAACACTCGAGAACAAGTCCAATCACACATCCACTAGACAATCAAACACACAAGATGTGACACCCCGATACCGATGCACCAGGTGTCTTCTTCTTATTCGTCGGTGTTGCCATGTCTTTCGCTTGCGTGTTGCACTTTGCCGTGTCATCATGTGCATTGCATCTGCATTGTTTTCAAAACTTACATCCGTTCGTAGTTGCCTGGTCCCCCGTCCTCTCCGTTGTCCGTTCTGAGTCCAGACACACTCGCACGTGCCCGCGGCACCTCCGAATATTTATTGTATAAGTGGCCGGAAAATGTTATTCTTGTACTCCTAAGTTAGCCACCATATAATGCTTAGTCGCTGCTGCAATCTCACCACTTAACCTTTCCACACTCATTAAGCTTTGCTAGTCTTGATACCCATGGTTATGGGATTGTTGAGTCCTCGTGGCTCACAGATACTACAACAAAAGTTGCAGGTGCAGGTTTCCGATGACATGATGTGAGAGCGATGTTTTCTTGAGTTGGAGTTCTTTCTTCTTCTTCGTCGATCTTGAGATAGGTTCCTGGTCGGCAGCCTGGGGTAGCAGGATGGATGTCGTTGTGCTTTTCATGCTTTCATCCGTAGTCGGATGTCTTGTGTATAATGCGTTGTATTCATGTGGAGTTGTATGACTTGTATGTATCCCCATCTATTTATGTAATGGTACGATGTAATGATATCCATCTTGCTAAGCGCCCGAAATGCGGATGTGCCCTAGTCACGAAGTTATCACGTGATCGGGATAGAACCACATCTTGGGCATGACAAGTTGGTACCAGAGCCTCGACCGACCATAGGAGCTCCTTGATTGATCATAGTTTGGCCATTGTCGAGTCTAGCAGAAAACTATTTTGGATTCTACTTATATCGGAGAGTAGGAATTCTTTTTACTCCTTAGCCCCTTCATCGCTCTGGTGAGGAATCCTGACGTAGATGTTTTGAACTACTCCTCTTCCCCTTCAATTTTTTTTTAGGATCACGCAGTTAGTTTTTTCGATCGTTGTGAGGTCAGCTTTTGTCATCTGGTGCTTTTCTGGTCGAGTTGATTCATTCCTATTCATCTTTTGCAAGTTCAATCCTTAGTTCTTTCTCAACCGACGTTGTTTTCCCTTCCGGAGATGTCTTTCTTTTCCCCACCCGCACACCCCTTTTCTTCTCGGAGCCGGAGTCCTTAATCGAGTACCATCCTACTTGTGTGAAGCCTTTGATTTGTTTCTTCAATTATTTCAACTAGTGAATTCTCATCTAGTTCGTCATCCTTCTTCTCTTTTCTTCTCTGGTGGATTCAATTCAAGTATTCAGTGTTGATCATATTCTTTCACATTGTTCAACTGTTTTCCCCTTGTCTCGTTCGCCTCTCGTCATTTAATTGTTCGGGAGTTCCAAAGAAATCTCAGGAGATTCGTGTGTGTTCCAATTAATTCGAGGTTGTCACCTCATTCGAGTCTTTCAATCGTTCTGGTGCATCATCTCTCTTTCAAACAATCCTTTCCAATGGTGTTTCTTCTAAGTGGGCCCTAACCCATAGGTCTTTTCCCAGGATCTTACCTGACTCTTCTAATTTCTGGAGCTATTTCCAAATTCTTTTCAAGTGTGATGTAAGTATGTATTACATTAGTCATATGCCTTCTCCAAGATCGCTTTCAAATTCTTTCATGTCTGATTGAACGTTCCCTCTTTTCATTCTTCCGGGGTATCTCAATAATTTTGGTGGTGTATCTCATCGTCATTCTCAACATTGAAGATTGAAGAAGAGTTTCTCTTATATCTTGTCCGTTCTCTCGAAGATTCGTGATTCCAGCTTCATGTTATCCTCTCGAATTATTCCGTTGTCATAAATTCTTTTCCTTAACCATCCAGAGTATTTCATGAATTCTTTCCATTGTGTTCCTCCGAAGGCCATCATTTCAGAAGATTTCTTCGTTCTTAGTTTTCAACTTCGTCCTCCAACTATTCTTCATTGATGCCTGTTCGTTCGTCTCCATATTCTTCCGACGTTTCGTTCAAGTATTCTTTAATCCGTTCGCAATCTCTTCATTCTTTTTCTGAGTTCGTATTCTAATTCTTTCCGGTGATTTATTCTCTTTTCTTCGTTCAATTTCAATTCTTCTCGGTGCATTTTTCTCTTTCATCGCTCGATTTCAATTCTTATGGTGGTTCACTCAAGAGTTCTTTTCATGTGTTATCATATCAATTCATTCGTTCTTTCCAATCCTACCGGTGGGTCATGAAGACTTTCTTAAGTTTTGCGCTATATCTCTTCCGAATCAATTTCAACACGAATAAGTGATATGCAAATCCATTGCTTCTCATCATTTTAATTGGTGGAGGATAAGCATAACATGATTCTTATTCTTTTCATCAAGTTGAGTAATCCCTTCCTTCGGAGTTTGTTCTTGAGGAATAAATTCTAATCCCAAGTGTTTTCATCTTTTCTTTTCCGGAGTTCAAAGTTTTCTCGGCTATCTCGTCGGAACCCCTGTCTAATTCACCACAAGGCCTTATTCTTATTCTTTTCAACCTTCATTTCTATCTCATATTCCTTTTGTCACTGGAGTTCTTCATGATTTAATTCATTCTTCAAGTGTTCATCAAATTCTTGTGGGGAAGCTCAAGCATTATTCTTTTGCACCTAAAGATGCAAATAATTCTCCGTATTTTTTTCAAGTGGAGTTTTGCATCTCTTCCCCCATCTCATATATTCAATCTTTTGGTTGTGGCATACACCTCAAGTTTGAGATGTTTTCCATAAGCCCACAACAAGCTTATTCTTTTGTTGTTGATTTACTCAACAACTCCGTTCAACCCTTCTTCGTAAGGATGCTTTTTGAATTCATTCGTAGTGGAACTTGTTGTTCCCTTATCCGTTCTTTTCATTTCACTCTTTCATTTCTTCTGGAGGCATCGTGTTGTTCATCTCGTCAAGTATTGTTCCATCTTCTCAAGTTCATGTTCTATTCCTTCCATTTTCAACCAGAGTGCCGTCTAAATTTTCTTGTTCTTATTCTTTGTCTATCTTGCTTAACCAGAGTACTATCAATGTCTCTCTTTTCACTTAAGATCTTGGTTCTCGTCGTATGCCTTGTTTCCTCAATTTACTAGAGCTTCTTAATATCATTCATCTCCGTTGTATTCTTCCTTTGAAGTGGCTCAACCTCTCAAGATTCTTTGGTTTCACCTCTTCCTTTTCTCTCCCATCTCGTTCCTAAGATCTCGGGATGAGATATCTTGTTTCGGGATGGCACCTGCATGGTTTGGGTACGGGTGGAGCCACCCCATACCCGCAGCTTACCCATCACCCTTACCCATACCCGTCAATGGGTACAATATTTTCTCATACCCGTTACCCTACAGGGTAGATGGGTACCCGTGGGTAAAATTACCCATGTTTACAAAGCATCAACATGAACAACTCAAACTCATAAAAAGCAACATATAATAACACTTTATAAATAGCAAGACATTATAGCAGCAACACATACTTATAAAGAACAACGCATCTTAAACAACAACACATTTGATAAAAAACATCACTTCCTGTAAATAACAAAACATCAAAATAAATCATTTTGAGTTCACGACAAAGCGTAGAGATAACATGGTCGTACTTGTCTACTTTTATATGGGTACATGGGTATGTGGTTATGGGTTATACGATCTCATACCCGTACCCACTCTACCCAATGGGTGTAAGATTTCCCTATTTATATACCCATGGGTAAATTTTTGTCCCATACCCTTACCCTAATAGGGTTTTTACCCGCAGGGTACATGAGTAATGGGTACCCATTGCCATCCATAATCTTGTTAGTAGGGGAGTGTTGTGACACCCCGAGACCGATGCGCCAGGTGTCTTCTTCTTATTCGTCGGTGTTGCCATGTGTTTCGCTTGTGTGTTTCACTTTGCCACGTCATCATGTGCATTGCATCTGCATTGTTTTCAAAACTTGCATCTGTTCGTAGTTGTCGGGTCCCCCGTCCTCTCCGTTGTCCGTTCTGAGTCCAGACACACTCGCATGCGCTCGTGGCACCTCCGAATATTTATTTTATAAGTGACCGGAATTTTTTTTCGGAATGGGTTGAAACTTAGTTTGTGGTCTTATTGTAGTGTAGGTAGACCGCCTGTCAAATTTCGTCGCATTTGGAGTCCGTTTGATGCCCCAACGGTTAACCGCCAGACCCCTCTCTCTTTGCAGCCTAGCAACCCTCCACAACAGCCTACTAGCCCATCTAAACCCCCTCCATGCTCTCCGTCATTGGATCACGATCGCGTGGGCGAAACCACTCAGAAAAACACCTCTCCTAGCTCTCTTTGTCTATAAAGCAGTCCACCCCGTCTAAATCTGAGAGAAACCCTAATCTCTCCTCGTTTTCCATGCCAGCCTCCTCCCACTTCTCCACCAACCTCCCCAGCTGCCAGGGCCCGCCGAGCCCATCCGTCCGCCTGCCGCCGTGCCCGAGCCCCCTCTCTCCCGCGCCGCCTCCGAGCCTCGCCGCCTCGTCGGATCGCCACCGTGCCGCCTCCTCGCCGGATCGACACTGCGCGCCCTCTGCTTCACCACCGCTGCCCGCGCACCTCCGTCGCCGCCCCGCCGCCGCTGTGCACCGCAACACTCCGGTCCTGCCGCCTCCTCGCACCGCACCTTCGACTCCGCGCCGCCCCGGCCTCCGGCCGCCACCCGAAGTTCCCCGTCACCGGCCGCACCCGATCCGGCCTCCCCACGCCCCGAGTTCGCCGGAGCGGCGCTGGTCCGCCGCCGTCATCCCTGTAATGCCCAGGATGCGACTATATCTCCTACGTGTCGAGGCACGACTTAGAGACATAACCGCATTCTGGAATGATCGCAAGCGTGGTATCTTTGCACAACTCATGTGATAGTTGGCTTACACTCGCCACGTCACACAATGAATACAATATCATACATTCATCCAAATAACACAGGGTCCGACTACGAACAAAATCCAAATGAGAAAAGATACCACAAACACAAGTCTTGATCGCCCCTAGTAGGAACCACTACTGATCGTCGGGATACGTAACATAGAAATGACCATGCTCTTCATCGAACTCCCAGTGAAGTTCTGGTCCATCTCCTGCATTGTTCTCGTATGTACCTGCATCTGGTGTGTGTTGTAATCTATGAGTCACAAGGACTCAGCAATCCCATTCCTAGGTATCAAAACTAACAAAGCCTTTAGGTGTGGAGAGGTAATAAAGTGTTTGCAGCAAGCACTAAGCCACTAGCTTATGAATTCAGAGCAAGATGAGAATATGTGCCAACGGTCACCAAAGTTGATAAATAAGTGATCCTAGCTACTCACGTTCATGCATAACCCCATCGTGTTCGCTTTCCGAAACCCCTTCGAAAAGAGACCATCACGGTACTCACACAGGTAGTGTATTCTTAAGCATATGGTGTCAAGTTATCTACAACTGGATATTAACAAATTCCCATCAGCCACATAACCGCGGGCACGGCTTTCGAAAATTCAAAACCCTGCAAGGGTGTCCCAACTTAGCCCATCACAAGCTCACGATCTGTGGAGTGGCAACTCCAAATTGGGAAGACCCGAGTATTCTCGGAATCCCATGCTCAAGATATTTCGACAAAGGTAAAACTAATCCAGCAAGACCTCCCGGCGTGCCGACACCCTGATAGTAGTCACACGTATCTCGTCCCAGGCCACGACCGGATAGGTCAGCCTACAAGTATATACCAGCCCTCGAGTTCCCTCGTGGTGGCCCGACAGTCTACCTAGTTTGGACCAACACTCATGAGGAGCACTGGCCCAGGTTGTTGATTAAGAACTCTGGTTTATAACTCCCTATGCAAGTTTTAGTTGTTAGGCAAATGTAGTACCAAAGTTGGGTCTCGCTGGAAAAGCATTAAGCAGTGCAAATTATCAAGGGGGGCCCATAAACCCCAACCATGTTAGGAACGCGAAATCAAGGAACATAACACTGGTTTATCGGGTCCTAAGGTGGCATGAGTGGAACAAAACACCAAGCAGAAGGCCAATCCTTCCACCCATTACCAATATATATGTGCATTAATTTAATTAAGATATATATTGTGTTATCCAAATAACAAGTCCGAACGTGGAGCAATCTTCAAAGCTTCACCTGCAACTAACAATGCTATATGAGGGGCTGACCGAAAGCATACTTAGCCAATCAACGGTTTGCTAGGAAGGCGGTTAGAGTGTTTCATGGCAACATAGGAGGCTGACAAAACAGGAATAGGCATCGAGGCATAGCTAAAGAGCGAGACAACTAGCAAGGCAAAGATAGAGGTGATATCGGGGAATGGTCATCTTGCCTGTAAAGTCCACGGAGGGATTGTAACCTTTCTCCTCAAACTCAGTCTCGACAGGAATCTCGAACTCCGAATCATCACCAAGCTCTAACCAACACAACAATACAAACACCAGAACGACAATCAATCACCATGCAATGCTCAAACACGTGATGCAAGATATGATACATATGAGCATGGGCAGGATATGATGCATCTCCAAGGGATATGATGAGTACACATGTGACATGGCAATAAGCAAGAACACAAAACATGTAGGGGACACATCATGCAAAAGAAAGCAAGAACAAGCATAGTCACATATGTAGTTATTTAGTTGAACCTTCCAAGCACCCAAAAAGTTTTAAAAAGTTGCTTAGCATGGCAAGGGGTGCAACTAAGAACAACAACATCATGCAAGCATTGTAAATGGGCCGGAAGGAACAAACAACAATTTCGGAAACTCCCATGTACATAAAAATGAATATAGAACAGATCTGTGACAACCATATTTTAGAGTTGTTAAACAAGTAAAGTAACATCACCATCTTAATCTACACATTTTCCTACCCCATATACATATAAAGTTTGTCAAATTTGGAGCTATGGTTATTTAGTTATGAATTAAACAAGTTTGAACATGTTATTTGCAAAATATATTCAAACAACGTTTTAAATGTTTTTAACATGGCATCAAAATGCATATAAATGATCTACACTAAAAACTAAGCAGTTTTCATATATAAAGTATTTCAAACAGAGGAATATTTTAAAAGATATGAAATATGCAAAAGAAATGCCAAAAACTAAATTAAAAAAAAAGAAGAAAAGAAAAAGAAAACTACACTGACTCAGCCTGGGCTAGCCACGGTCGCTGACCAGTGGGCCCAGGGACTGCTAAGGTGGCGGCTGTGTGTGGAAGAGGGCATGCGCTGGTACAGAGGATGACAGGTGGGGGCCATCTGTCAGTGAGACATGACAAGCAAAAATGGGCAGGTTTAACCTGCGCCTGCGGGGAATCGAACTTTGGCCGCTGGGTTGCAAACGAGAGACTCAAGCCACTGGGCTAGTTGCGTGTGTCTGACAGAGAAGGCGCACTGCACCTGAAGACTAAATACAGACATCAGGCATAGCCACTCGACGCCAGTGAACAGAGACGACGGCGAGGGCGTTGGGGCTGCTCCGGCGACCAAATGGAACGGCGGAGGCTCGCGATGGGTTCCTGGATGAAACCCGCACATGCGACACACGCTGGCTGCACCTAACACACACCACAGCGACGGCGGCGACCTCGAACAGAAGCGGCGGCGACAAACTGTGGCGCGGCCCAAACAAACCCTATCGGGGCGGCGGAAGCAACTAGCAGAACCTCCACAACATGGAAAAGACGATGGACGCAAGCAACGATGCTAAGGGGGTCGGAGCACTCGTCGGCGACGCGGTCCGATGGTGATAGGTTAGGACGCACGATGAACTAGTAGCTAGAGTTCGCAATTGAGGGGGGGAAATACATGGGGAGGACCAGAGGCTCACCACGAACACGATGATGTGCTCGGATTGCCGGGAGGAGGTCGTTGTCGACGACGAGGACGATCGAACACCCGCGATGGCCGGAGTTGAAGACGTGGAAGAAGAAGTCACAGGAGAGGCGTTCAACTCCATGTAGTAGACGTAGAGGACGTAGTCGACGACGGGGAAGAAGACTGGCAAGGTTGGCGAGGCACAGGAGGCCGGAGAACACGCAGGCGGCGAGATCATGCTCTCAGATGCGTTCGGGACACGGTGCAGGTGGGAGATCTGGTGGCCTAGAGCTCACCTGGCGACGGGAGGAGGAAGAGGGGAACCCTAGCGAGTAGGTAGACACGGAGAGAGGGGTTAAAAGGGGCTAGGGCGACGGGGACACACGACGGCATGCTCGGCTTGCGGTCCGTATGGCGCGATCGCGAGGAGGAAGAAGAGGTGGGTGTGGGTGCACTCACTATTGGTGACGTGCGGGCCCGACCCATCCACGTGTAGGCGACGTAGAGGGGGGCGCGTGGGTGCGTGGGTGCAAGAGGGAGAGAGGGATGCAGCGGGCTGGCTGGCGCGGGCTGTTGCGCTGGCTAGCTGGGCCGGCCTGGTGGCCGAGGCCCAGTTGGACTGCGGGCTGCGGCTGGTGCTGCACTCCTGCTGTTGTTACTTTTCTTTTCTATTTTCTTTAGGCAGAAAAACAAAAAGAAAAACATTGGTTGAAAGAAAAGGAGTTAGGAGGAAATAAAAATATTCCCTAGCTCATGGAATTATGCCTTATTTTATAAAAATGAGTTGGACATTTTTAGAGGTAGAAAAATAAAAAAAAGTTTGAATATGATTCAAACTTCATTCATTTTTGAACCTGACCAAAGCATTTCAAAATAAGGTGAGGTTTTGCAAAGTAGCTTAGTACAAGGTACCATAGAAGTTGGGAGAAGAAGAACATTAAAGGAAGAGGCTAGATGCCACTTGCAAAATTTAAAGAAAGGGAAAAGAGAGAGAAGAGAAGTGGTGAAAGTTGGAGGGCTTAGGGATTGGGCACGACCTTGCATCAAACCACCATAGCATGGGCAAGGAAAACTCTCTTGACATAACAAGGATGAGAAAAGCATAATGACAATATGAAATGCCATATGATGACCATGGTGCAATGATGGTGATGAAGCAAATGCATGAATGCATAATGAAAGAAAACATGACAATGCAATGAGATGACAAGGCATGATTGAAAAAGAACCCCCAGGGAAAGGATGAGGACCAAATGGTAATTGTATATATTGCCAATAAGGAAGTTTTACATCTGGTGTGTTACAAACTCTCCTCCACTATGAAAAGATCTCGTCCCGAGATCTAGGACTGAAAGAAAGCGGGATACTCGAAACGGAGATGATCTTCTCGTTCCCATGTAGCTTCTTGGTCGGTATGGCGTGACCACTTCACTTTCAATAATTTGATGGACTTGTTGCGGGTCTTGCGCTCAATTTCTTCAAGGATAGCAACGGGGTGCTCACGATAAGACAAGTCTTCCTGAAGATAAATCTCTTCGAAAGGAATGGTGCATTCAGGCGTCTTGAAGCACTTGCGGAGTTGTGACATGTGAAACACATCGTGCACATTTGCAAAGTTGGAGGGAAGCTGGAGTTGGTAGGCTAGATCGCCTCTCTTGCTAATTATCTTGAAAGGACCAACGTATCTTGGAGCAAGGTTGCCCTTGATACCGAACCTCTGAGTGCCCTTCATAGGAGAAACACGGAGATACACATGATCACCAATGTTGAAAGCCAAGTCACGATGCTTGCCGTCATAGTAGCTCTTTTGGCGCGATTGCGCGGCTTTGAGATTCTCATGTATGACTTTGCACATTTGTTCGGACTCTGAGATCAAATCATTCCCAAGGAGTTGACGTTCACTAGTCTCGGACCAGTTGAGAGGGGTACGACACTTTCTGCCGTAGAGAATTTCAAACAGAGCTTTGCCTGCACTTGCTTGGAAGCTGTTGTTGTAGGAGAATTCAGCAAATGGAAGGCAATCTTCCCATTTCATACCAAAGGAGATTACACAAGCTCTGATCATATCTTCAAGAATTTGGTTCACTCTTTCGACTTGGCCACTAGTCTGAGGGTGAAAAGCTATGCTGAAGCGAATCTTGGTACCCATAGCTGACTGGAAGGAATCCCAGAATTTGGAAGTGAACAAGCTTCCACGATCTGAGGAGATTACTTGAGGGATACCATGCAAAGAGACAATTCTGGAGGTGTACATCTCTGCCAGTTGTGTTGCGTTGATGGATTCTTTGACTGGAAGGAAATGAGCTACTTTAGTGAGCTTGTCAATGATACGTCCAAAACGTATCTATAATTTCTGCTTGCTCCATGCCTCTTTTGGGTGATATTGCTATGATATTTATACACTTCCATACACTTTTGATCATATTTGGACTAACCTATTAACTCAGTGCACCCCAGTGCCAGTTTCTGTTTTCGGCTGTTTTTGTATTTTAGGTTTTCCCATTACGAGAACTGCCAGAAAAATCCTGGAAAAATTATATAAAAAATCAGCGTTCCAGAAGCTACCAGGCACCCGAAGGACAACCGGAGGGGGACCACCAGGGCCCCAGGCGCCCTTGTGGCGCGCCCCCCTGGGCCGCGCCGGGGCGGCGCCTGGCCCCCCCGAGGCTCCGCTGATGCCCCCCTTTGGCATATATTTAGACCGTCTCCCAAAACCCTGGAGACGGGAACTCTTTTTCGCGATCTCATCTCTGTTCCGCCGCCGCCGCCGCTTCCAAGATCGGGAGCACCAGGAGAACTCTTCCTGGCACCCTGCCGGAGGGGAGGATCACCACCGGGAGCTTCTCCACCACCATGGACGCCTCCCGGATGAGTTGTGAGTAGTCTCCCTTGGACCATGAGTCCATGACCAGTAGCTATGTGATGTTCTCCTCCCGTTCTTGTGCTTCACTAATTAGTCCTCGTGAGCTGCCCTACATGATCGAGGCACATATGTAATCCTTATGCTGTTGCTATGATGAGTTTGCTGGGATCCGATGGATTATGAGATTATGTTCAGATTGTGTTTGAGTAATATATTTGATTCACCTCTTTTATATTTATGTTCGTAAGTAATTCTTGCATGTTCTCCGTTGTTATTTATTGCTTTGGCCAAGTAGTAGGTAGTGACTCCAAGAGGGAACGTTATGCTTGATTGTGGGTTCATGCCCCTCGATGACTAGCTTGAGTGACAGAAACATGAGTCTAGGGGATGTGCTGTTGCCACAAGGGGGAAAACAACGGTGCTTGTGCCCACGGGTGCAAGGATTGTTTACTTTACGCAAAGTTCTTTTAATGCAGTTGTCTGTTGCTTTGAGTTTACACTATGGGTGGGACTCGCAAATTAATACCAGCGAGATGTTCTGGATAGATATCTCAAGGTGGATGATTAGTAGTAGATGCAGATGGATTTCGGTCTACTTACTTTGGCGTACCGCCCATGCTTTGAACCTCTACCTTTCTTGCAACATATTTAGCATTGGTTTGCGCACATAATTCTGTCAATTGCCCAGCTGTAATTCGTTTACCTCACATAGCTGTTTTATCGTCTTTTGGGAGAGAGACATCACTAGTGAACATCATGGGACTCCGGTCCATATTACCATCATTGATCACATCCGCTATTTACTTTACGCTTTTACTTACTATTGCAGCAATATCTATCACTACTATCACTTGTGTTTGATCCTTTGTAAACTACAAGGCCGGAGGGATTGACAACCTCTCTGTACTCGTTGGGAGCAAAGTTACTTGTATCTCTTTGCAGGTCCACGTTGATTGCTAATATCTGGCGCCGTTAGCAGTTGACACCTTCTTGTTGAAACTGGGAGTCTCAGGGGAAATCGATCCTTGGTATCTTTGCCAAGGGAAAACTTCCGCTACACTGCATCTCACACCTTCCACTTGGGGTAACCAACGAGGGGCGAGAAGCCATCAGTCAATCACCACAAGGATAGCATCATTTCCTCGTTTGGACTTGGGAAAACCGGTGACGAAATCCATCTCAATGTGATCGAATTTCCACTCAGGAATAGGTAGAGGTTGAAGGAGTCCAGCTGGACGTTGATGCTCTGCCTTCACTCTTCTGCAGACATCACACTCGTTCACGAATTGAGCAATTTCTCTTTTCATGCGAGTCCACAAATACGATTGCTTGAGGTCATGGTACATCTTGGAGCTTCCTGGATGTATCGAGAGGAGTGAGTCATGTGCTTCGGTCATTATGAGCTTCCTAAGATCACCTTTGGGAACCACAATTCTGTCCTCAAAGAACAAAGTGTCTCTGTCATCAATGCGATAGCACTTGTACTTGGGAATACCCTTAGCAATACCATGTTTCACCTTCTGCACCATGGCATCACTGAGTTGGGCCTCACGGATTTGATCTTCCAAGGTAGGAGCGACTTGAAGGTTGTCAAGAAATCTTTGCGGAACAACTTGGAGGTTAAGCTTCCTGAATGATTCACAAAGTTCAGGTTGGAACAGTTTGAGGATGAGACTGTTATAGTAAGCCTTTCTGCTCAAGGCATCTGCAATGACATTGGCCTTGCCAGGAGTATACTCAATGCTTGGATCGTACTCTTGAATCATTTCAACCCAACGAGTCTGGCGGAGGTTAAGGTTTGGCTGGGTAAAGATGTAGTTCAGGCTCTTGTGATCAGTGAAGATGTCCACTTTTCTGCCAAACAGAAGGTGTCTCCACGTGATCAAGGCATGAACAACTGCTGCTAGCTCAAGATCATGTGTGGGGTAATTCTTCTCATTTGGTTTAAGTTGACGCGAAGTGTATGCAACGATCTTCTTGTCTTGCATGAGAACACCGACGAGACCTTGCAATGGAGCATCACAGAACACTTCATAAGGCTTGGACTCATCCGGAGGAGTAAGTATCGGAGCAGAAATGAGCTTCTCTTTGAGGGTATTGAAAGCCACGTCACAATCAGGAGTCCACAAATACTTGACATTCTTCTGCAACAGGTTGGAAAGAGGCTTGGCAATCTTGGAGAAACTCTCAATGAACCTTCTGCAAGAGCTTGCGAGACCGAGGAAACTTCGGAGTTTCTTGACATTATGAGGAGGTTCCCACTTCACAATAGCTTCAACCTTCTCGGGGTTAACAGAAATGCCCTCGGCAGAGATAATATGGCCAAGATAGAGGACTTTATCAAGCCAGAATTCACATTTGCAGAACTTCACATAGAAACAGTGCTCACGGAGCCTGTCGAGGACCAAACGGAGGTGCTTGGCATGGTCTTCTTTATTCTTGGAGAATACCAAGATATCATCGAGGTAGACGAGAACGAATTCACTGGTGTAGGGGTTGAATATGAAGTGCATCATCCGAGAGAAGGTGGGTGGAGCATTTGCAAGCCTGAAAGACATGACAGTGTACTCATAGGAGCCGTAGCTCGTTCTGAATGCGGTCTTGGGAATATCCTCTTCACGGATACGAATCTGATGGTAGCCCATCCGGAGATCAAGCTTCGAGAAAACGTTGGCTCCTTTGAGCTGCTCGAACAGTTCATTGATATTGGGGAGTGGGTACCTATTCTTAATTGTCTTCTTGTTCAATGGCCGGTAATCAACGCACAAATGTTCCGTACCATCCTTCTTCTTGACAAAAAGAACACCATAGCCCCAAGGAGAAGTACTTGGTCTTATCAGACCCATTCGTTCTTGCTCATCGAGTTGTTTCTTCAGCTCCTTCAACTCTTTAGGAGAAAGCTTGTACGGACGCCGACAGGCTGGCTTGGTACCAGGTTCAAGTTCAATGACGAATTCAACTGGACGGTTGGGAGGCATGCCTGGAAGCTCTTCAGGGAATACATCCTCATATTCACAAACCATCGGAATCTGGGATATGGCATTAATCTCGCCCTTGTCATTGAGAGAGAATAGCCTGATTGTGTTATCTCGAGCTGCGAAGATAATCACGTCTTCGGAAGGATGAGTTAGATTGACCTCCTTGTTTGCACAATCAATAAGAGCATCATGCTTATATAGCCATTCCATCCCAAGAATAAGATCAATGTCCGAGTTACCAAGAACAACCGGGGAAACCAGAAAATTGTAATCACCCATATGAATAGATATGTCCGGAGCAATCAAATAGAAGTCATGTGTTTGCCCGAAGAAATAATTGATAGCTTCTTATCCAGAAATGCTGAAGTGAAATTATGCTTGGTAAAGAATGGTCTTGACATGAAACTGAGTGATGCACCAGAGTCAAACAAAACTTTTGCAGGAATAGAGTTAACTGAGAGGTTACCAATTATCACATCGGAAGAATTCTCTGCTTGAGCTGCATTCATCAGGTTCAATCTTGCATGCTTGGAATTGTGCTTGACAATAGCATTGCTGACAGGTGGAGGAGGCGGAAGGCGCCTTTGGTTGGGACACTTGTTAGTATAGTGACCATTCTGAGTACACTTGTTGCACGTAACCTCTGAAAGTGGCCGATGATAAGGACCGCTTGGTCTTGGAGCTTGGAACTGAGACTTGGACTGGTTGCTTGGGTTGGGTGGGTGGGAGAATCCATGACCACCTGAGTGCTTTTTCTGACTCGGAGGATGGAGCACTGGAGGAGGTGGGAGCCAGAACTTCTGCTGCTTAGCGACCACCTGAGAGGAAGAGGAGGAGTGAACAACATCTCTTATCCTCTTCTTGAAAGCTTCACACTTGAGCTGAGCTGCCTCTTGCTTGATAGCCATGTTGTAGAATTGATCAAATTCATCTGGCTTGAACAGAGTGAGTGCAAATTGGAGTTCATCTTTCAGACCACTTCGGAACTGGTAGATTTTGCTCTTGGCATCGGGGATGTCTTGCTTCGCATAACGGGCAAGATTCTGGAACTTGGCATTGTATTGATAGACGAACATGGTGCTTTGCTTCAGATTGCGGAATTGCTCACGCATGCCTTCAATGACACTGGTAGGAATGCGATGAGAACGGAAATCGCGGCAGAAGTCAGTCCACGAGATCTCACGACCCGCTCTGGAGTCTTTGTACTATTGCCACCAATCTGTAGCTTGATCTTTGAGTTGGAAAGCGAGAAACTTGACATAATCCTCAGGTCCGACGTTACTGCACTCGAAATGTTTCTTGATGTCTGTGATCCAATTTTCAGCATCTAGTGGATCCACATAGTAACTGAAAGACTTGGGCTGATTTGCCAGGAATTGGTTCAGAGTTGCCAAGTGAGGTTGATTGAACAGATTTCCTTGGCCTTGGTTCCCTTGATTGCCTTGATTTGCTTGATTGGCTGCATAATCGCTCTCCATGCCTCAGACGGAGGAGGAGAAGAAGGTGGACGCTCTTCTTCACCCTCTGGGTTCTGGCTGGGAACTTTCTTAGGTGCCATCCTGAAGATGATGACAACCGTTAGCCATTGAAGCAAATAACAGATAAGCTGAATCAACGGCTAGATATTTGCAACATATAGTCTTCACAATGAACATTCGAACAAAATTGAACGAATGAATTCCATAGCTTAATGGTACATCAACTTGTCGAGAAGCCACTTGGAAGAACAAAATGATAGAATAAACAACAAGGTACAGATGGAACAAATACATAATAGAGGTTTCATCCCACATGTCCGCGTTGAATGTCCCATGGCACGTGTTACAAAGGGCCTTGCAATCACCGGATCAGCATAGCCAAGGATCCTTTAAGATGCAACCCCTAGTGCAACAACGCCCACGATAACCTCTCCACTAGATGTTGAACCCCAACCTCATATCATGCACCCATTGGAAGATTACCTAAGATCTACTTGAATCCCATCTATTAATTCCCGAAGCTTTCCGGTTATGCAATCTGGTGTTGGGGATACAGGGGAAGTACCGCATATCACTAAACTAATAAATCCTACATCCAGCTGTATCCATCCGTCAACACATAACCAGGCACCTTCAGAAACTGTTTACCTTGGACCTTCGAAACGCATCCGCTATACTAGCTGTGGCAATACTCCCTAACTATCCCCCCAGTACTGGGTGATGTCGGGGTTATCTCACCACCAGACATGCATAGAAGAGTTTTCGATGTCGGCCGCCTCTGGTATTCTAGAACTGCCACGATACATTTGTGACAACAACACCTCAGAGCTCAACTCCCCGGGACACTGCCACAACCCCTAAATGACAGGAGGCACCAAGAACAATGTTCTCGTCACAAAGATATCAGAACAATCCAAACAATACCCGCATGATCCTAAAAAAATTGGTGAAATTTTGAGGATAGTGAAGATAAAACATGTCAGGAGTCCTCACCAGAGCGATGATACGTCCAAAACGTATCTATAATTTCTGCTTGCTCCATGCCTCTTTTGTGTGATATTATTATGATATTTATGCACTTCCATACACTTTTGATCATATTTGGACTAACCTATTAACTCAGTGCACCCCAGTGCCAGTTTCTGTTTTCTGCTGTTTTTGTATTTCAGGTTTTCCCATTACTTAAATTGCCAGAAAAATTCCGGGAAAATATATAAAAAATCAGTGCTCTAGAAGCTTCCACGCACCAGAAGTGGGGCCAGAGAGGAGCCGGGGGCAGCCCAGGCGGCCTGCCCGCGCGGCCCCACCCCTGGCCGCGCCGGGGGGCGCCTGGGCCCCCCTTTCCGCCTCTGGTGACCCCCTTTGGCATATATTTACCTCGCGTCCCGAAACCCTCGAGGACGGAACCCTTTTTCGCGATCTCATCTCTGTTCCGCCGCCGCCGCGCTTCCAAGATCGGGAGCACCAGGAGAACTCTTCCCGGCACCCTGCCGGAGGGGAGAACCACCACCGGGAGCTTCTCCACCACCATGGATGCTTCCCGGATGAGTTGTGAGTAGTCCCCCTTGGACCATGGGTCCATGACCAGTAGCTATGTGATGTTCTCCTCCCCTCTTTGTTCTTCATCGATTAGACCTCGTGAGCTGCCCTACATGATCGAGGCACATATGTAATCTTTATGCTGTTGCTATGCTGAGTTTGCTGGGATCCGATGGATTATGAGATTATGTTCAGATTGTGTGTGAGTAATATATTTGATTCACCTCTTTTATATTTATGTTCTTGAGTAATTCTTGCATGTTCTCCGTTGCTATTTATTGCTTTGGCCAAGTAGTAGGTAGTAACTCCAAGAGGGAACGTTATGCTTGATTGTGGGTTCATGCCCCTCGATGACTAGCTTGAGTGACAGAAACATGAGTCTAGGGGATGTGCTCTTGCCACAAGGGGGAAAACAACGGTGCTTGTACTTGCGGGTGCAAGGATTGTTTACTTTACGCAAAGTTCTTTTAATGCAGTTGTCTGTTGCTTTGAGTTTACACTATGGGTGGGACTCGCAACTTAATACTAGCGAGATGTTCTGGATAGATATCTCAAGGTGGATGATTAGTAGTAGATGCAGATGGATTTTGGTCTACTTGCCTTGGCGTACCGCCCATGCTTTTGAGCCTCTACCTTTCTTACAGCATAGTTAGCATTGGTTTGCGCACATAATCCTGTCAATTGCCCAGCTGTAATTTGTTTACCTCGCTTAGCTGTTTTATCGTCTTTTGGGAGAGAGACATCACTAGTGAACATCATGGGACCCTGGTCCATATTACCATCACTGATCACACCCGCTATTTACTTTCTGTTCTTATTTCCTAGTTTCAGTCATACCTATCACTATTATCTCTTGCGTTTGATCCTTTGTAAACGACAAGGCCGGAGGGATTGACAACCTCTCTGTACTCGTTGGGAGCAAAGTTATTTGTATCTGTGTGCAGGTCCTGTCAAGCAAAAGTCTTTGGCGCTATTGACACCTTCTTGTCGACCCTCGGAGTCTCACGGGATTCGATCCTTGGTATCTTTGCCAAGGGAAATTTGCCGCTACGCTACATCTCAAACCTTCCACTTGGGGTAACCAACGAGGGGCGAGAAGCCATCAAGCAAGTTTCTGGCGCCGTTGCTGGGGACTCCACTCTTCAAGATAGGGGAGTTGCACGCTATCTTTTATCATTGCTTTTTAGTCTTGTTATTTTACCTTTCAGTTTTGCTTTAGTTTCCTTTACCAAAAATCACAAAAAAAATTATTTGCTTTTCTGTTAGTAGTCCTTTCTGTTTAGTCAAGCATGTTAGGATTCGGTGCTTTGAGGGAATCAGAAGTTCTAGATTTCCATCAAAGGGATGGAACACTTCCCTAGAAAGAAGATTAAGTTACCTTTTGAGTCCGTTATACGGGCTAGCTATTCTTTTACTCTTGATAAAACTTGATCCTTTCTTTTTGCATCATGCCTAGCTTAAAGGCATAAAAGAAAGCGCTTTTGGGAGGCAGCCCACAATGAATAAAGTTTTATTTTGCTTTTGTTGTGTCTTGATGTTTGTTACTACAGTAGCATCATCATTGTATCTTTTCTTTTCAGCTTTGTGCCAAGTTTAGCCTCTGATTGCAAGAAAGTTCAAAAGTTGTTACGTGCTGTCCAGGAAACAGATTCTGTCCTTGAACAGAAAAATTCGTATAAAATCACCAGATCATCTTTTTGGTCTGAATTTTTTCTACAGCGTGCTCTATACAATTGGCTTTCCGGCGTCTGTTCTGAGTTTTTTGATTTGAGTTGCAGAAGTGCCCCAAAAAAATTATTTACTACCTGCTGGTCTGTTTTTCACAGATTCTGTCCTGTTTTGCCTTTTCTTCGTTTTGCAAACCTTGAGCTTGCTTTTTCTTTGCAAAAACCTTTTGGCAATCTTGAGAAACAGTAGCTCTTCAAGATTATCCTTATTTCCAGGAGGGAAAAGTTATTTTATTATGGGTACTAACCTCGCTAATCAGATTATGATGAGTTATGTATGAAGGGAGTTTTCAAGTGTGCTAGGGAAGATGATAAAAAGATTCAGGAGGGTCAAACGCTCAAGCTTGGGGATTCCCCCGTGCACCCCCAAGAAATATTGAAGAAGACTCAAGCGTATAAGCTTGGGGATGCCCCCGTGCATCCCCTTCTCCATCAACAATTATCAGTTCGTCTTTCGTTCCACTATATTTTAATTACTTCATGCGTTATGTGCTATGCTTGGAGCGTCTTTGTCACATCCCTAGTTAGCACTTGCTTTAGTACCTAGCTAGAGTGTGCATCATGTCTACTTTCAAAGAAATTTGAAATGGGATTAACAGAAACCCCAGCACCCCTCTCCTAACAACTAGGGTTTGTTAAAATATTTTCCAATGTACCCAAAATGCCCTTCAAAAATGTTCATCATTTCTGCCTTGGTCTTAAACCTCTGCCAAAAATGGTGCACAATTTTCTAGGACACTCTAGGGCTTTGGATTAAATCATATGGTATTTGTATTTGGGCATTTAAATACTTAAAAATATTTTAAATGCTCAAATAATCATGAACTATAATGTTTCCTACTGTTCATATTATATACAGTGGGCATGACAAGTTTCATGAGTTACAAAAATGTTTTGGCATTTTTATTAATTGAACAAAGCTGCAAAAGAAATGAAACAGAAAAGGAAATAGGAAAAGATAAATAGGAAGAAGTACTTACCTCGGGCCCAGCCCTGTAGCAGGCCGGCCCAGCCCACCAGCCCTCCTCCTGTCGTCTTCCTCCTCGCGCCAGAAGGACGCGCGCGTGGCCGCCGCGCGCCGGCACGCGCCCGGCCACCTCCAGGCTGCTTGCCTGCCTCCCCGATGGCCTGGACGACTCCACGAGTCGACACGCAGCTGCCCCGACCGTTTCTCTTCTCCCCCTCGTCTCCTTCGCCCTCCCCTGGCTCTCTCCTCCTCCATCACCGAGCCGCCGTCGCCGTCGCTCGCCGTAGCCGCACTCATAGCCACCCCCTCGCCCCGTGAGTGTGTCCAGAAGATCCGCCGCGTCGTCCTCTTCCTCCTCGCTGAGCCACGAGCCACCGGAAGCCCTGCAACGACCCCACGCCGTCGTCCCCTTCCTCGGATCGCCGGAGCACCTCGCCGCCGTTACGAAGCTGCAGCGCGTCCCCGACTCCTCCGTCGAGCTCGTTAGCACCGCAGTGAGCTTCTACGTTGAACCCCTCCTTCCTCCGTTCCTTTTGCGCCGTGTAGCCGCCGCTCTGCTGATCACCGAATGCACCGCCGCCGTGCTCGCCGCCGGTGATGTTCCGGTGACCATTTGGTCACTGGCAACCGTCCATCACACTCACCGCAGCGCGTAGATGCGATAGGTGCTACACACGCATCGCCTAGGCCCCTGCAGCCGCATCTCCACACACGCCCGACGCCGGTCGCCGCCGTCGAGCTTGTTGCCATCGTCTCCGGCCACCCCAGGTCCGGCGACCACCACCATCCGACGCGCAAGGGCAAGAGCTTTCCAACGCGCCTAGCCGCAGCTCGAGCCGTGCCCCGTAGACGATTTCCGAAGCACGCCGCCGCACTTGGCCTCGCCGGCGTCACGTCGCCGGCGGGTTTGACCTGTTTGACCAGGGGGTTGACTACCCCTGGGTCACTGACGTGTGGGCCACCCTTTGCTAATTAGTTAGTTTAATTAAGTTTCTGTTAATTTAATTGGTTAATTAGTTTAGTCACTGACCCGTGGGCCCAGGCCCCACTGACAGCTAATTAGTTTTAGTTTAACTCTAATTAACTTAGTTAATTAGCTGTGACACTGACATGCAGGGCCCACATGTCAGGTTTGACTTGGACTAGCTCCTGTTGACTGACTGACGTCAGCATGATATCATGCTGACGTAGTAAAGGTTTTTTTGGGATTTTTAGATTAAAAATAATTCAGGAAATTCCAGAAAATACCCAAAACTTCTAAAAATCATATAAAATCAACCATAGCTCAGATGGAAAAGATTTATATATGAAAAATGATCAGAAAAATCCAATCTTTCCAATGGCACTGGTTTCATGCATGTTTGAACAAGTTAACTTGCTGTATACATAAAAAAACATGATAATGCACTTATTTAAATAATAGTTTGAACTCCAATTTGAATCTTTGATTCAAATAAGCTCAAACCCTTCTGGTTTTAGTTGCATTAGCCAACACACATGCATCTTGCCATGTCATGAGCATGCATCATATTGTTGCATTTGTTTGTTAATGATTGTATCGCCGGTATTCTCTGTGTTAGGTCCTGCTCCCGAGGATACTGCTGCGTATCCAGTTGAAGAGCAGTACCCGACAACTACCTTGTCAGGCAAGCAATCATTGATCATTCCGATACAAACCCAATCTTCTCGCTCCTGCTCTCTTTTACTGCATTAAGGCAACATCGTGTGAACTGCTACTTGCTGCGGTAGTTGAACCCTATTCCTTGCATGACCTGTCATTGCCACAGTAAATAGTTGAAACCCACTAGCATGTGTAGGAGTTGATTGAGCCATGTGATGTGTGATCCACCATGCTATTTGTTTATGTTGCCTGCTATGCTTAGAGTTGTGTCTGGTCTGGTTCATCTGGGTGATGGATCCGAGTGAAATGATCATACCGGTAAAGAGAAGGAAGTGTGGAATACGCTTGGTAAAGGTATCGATGAAAGGCCATGTAGGAGTACATGGTGGGTTGTTTCATTGGAATCGTCCATAGGACCTGAGATCTGTATGTGTGGTTCAAGTTGCAGTTACTACCATGCATTGGGCCCGAAACCAATGGACCCTCTCGGCTTATTAATTACCCTCGATCTCTGTCCAGGAGTTGCAACTAGTTTCTGGTGTTTATAGCTTACTGGAGGTCGTGCACAACGCTGACCCTCGGGGTGGGTTGTGATGCGACAGGTAGGTGGCACGGTGTACCGGTTGCCCGTTTGGTGACTCGGGAACCCTGTACACATCGTTTGGGGCCGTGAGCGACACCCCGGCCGGATCTCCCCACGGATGGAACCCAAATAGGCGATAAACCTGGATGAGAGACTTGAGTAGTTAGTCAGGTCGTGGCCGACACCCCCGCTGGGCTTCCGCTTGAAGGTTGCCGAGTACGTGCCGAGTAAACGGCGATAAGTGGTGGAAGCGTGTGTGAAGAGGTACACCCCTGCAGGGTTATCAAACTATTCGAATAGCCGTTGTTCGCGGTACAGACTACTTGGTTACTCTTACAGTTCATAGACAAGTTGATGGATACTACTAAAAGCCTCAAGATAAGCGTGAGTGCCGTGGATGGCCCTTCCGTAGGATGACGGAAGAGGATCCTCGGTAGTGTATTGATGTGGTGAGTAGAGGACTCGTGTTCGTAATAACATCTTGCAATCTGTTGAGAGTTGTAGTATAGGTTAGCCAAGGTCAAAGCTGGCAATCTGCTATGAACTCCACTACCCCCCCTTTGATAATGTTGCATGTATGATAGGTTCTGTGGTAAGACTTGCTGAGTACCTTTGTACTCATGTTTGCTTAATAACTGTTGCAGAGGAGAACCCTGCCCCTGCTAATGGGTTCTACATAGACGTTGACGTCGACGAGTAGCTTGACACCCAGACGGAGATCTGGAGCTTGTGAAGGGCCTTGTAGATAGTCAGGCTACACCAAGCCTGTTTTATTTTCTAAGTTGTCTGTACTCAGACATGTAGCTTCCGCTTGTGCTTGTATGACTGTATGACTTGAGTGTTGGGTCATGTGACCCCTACCTGTATGAATATGTTATGTATGGCTCTTGGAGCCTCTTAAATAAAGTACTTTGAGTCATAGAGTTCTGTTGTGATGCAATGTTGTATTTGCACATATTGAGCATATTGCGTGGATGATTGAAATGCTTGGTATGTGTGGGATCCGACACCTAGTTGTTTTCCTTTGGTAGCCTATCTTACAGGGAAATGCCTCCTAGTGTCTCCAATGAGCCTTGGTAGCTTGCTACTGCTCGGAACACGTAGGCTGGCCGGCATGTGTCCTTCTTCGTTCCTGTGTCTGTCCCTTAGGGGAAATGTCACGCGTTGTTCCTTTAAGTCCATGTAGCTTGCTACGACTTGGGTTCATACGTTGATGACCGACACGTTCGTTGCTGGGTCATGGATGCCTGTCTCTGTAATTTAGTGCCACTTTTGGTTTATAACTAGCCATGTCGGCCCGGGTTCTCTGTCATATGGATGCTAGCGACACTGTCATATACGTGTGCCAAAATGCGCAAACGGTCCCGGGCCAGGTAAGGTGGCACCCGTGGGGTTACCGTGCGTGAGGCCGCAAAGTGATATGACGTGTTACAGCTAGATCGGTGTGACTTAGGATCGGGGTCCTGACAGCGTTGGTATCAGAGCTGGACTGCCTGTAGGTTTCTCAAGCCAAACTGGTCGAAGTTGAGTCTAGAAAAATTCTTAGTTATATGTAGGGGAATTGATTGTGGAAGGGAACGTAAGGCTCTTTTACTCCTTTACCTTATGCCCTTCTGATCTGAGTCAGTCTATTCTTTCTACGGGGATTTAGGACTAGGCCTCTTATCCTTTCTAGGTTCACGTGTTACTAATCCGTGGACTCTTAGGATTGTTGGTTTCAAGCCTCAGTTGAGTTTCTATCCTTCTTAGTATGATGATTGTTGGACCGAAACCTTGATATGGATTGTTGAGTGGCTATGCTATCATTTGTATGATGTCTCAAATCTTTGTTTGAGCATTTACAGTTGTTATGCTGCCCGATTTCTTCCAGAAACACTAATGCCTTTGCATTATTCCGTGTTTCAGATGTCTGGCCGCATCCCTCACCAAGTGGTTCGTTTGACTCGGTGCATTAATGTGCCCGGTCACACGGCCATGCTAGTCCGTGTGCTGACTGAGACCGGTTATCGCTGGTATCCTGAATACACTGTGGAGGAACAATACCGGGATTTTAATCAAAGACAGTATTTCTGCACAGTCCGGATATACCCCTCATATCCTGGAGCTAATGATCCCATCCATTGGTCTTATGGACTCGGGATTACCATCGAGATGGCAGTGCAGGATGCCGCTTATTCTATGATGACCATTCTCCGTGCTAGGCATGCCTTGTTGCTGAACACTGAGTTCTGTTACATGCTAGCCTCACTTCCCGGAGAGGAAGGCTACTACACTGGTCTGTATACTGATGCTGCTCATGAAGAGCCACTGCTTCAGACTACTGTTCAGATGTTGGAGGATAGGGACCGTGAGGTCCGTGCCCTCCGAATGGAGCTGAATAACACTCGAGCCGCTCATTGGACTACTTTGACACGGCTTGCACCTGCTGTGCACGCCGGATATCTGGACATGCGGGATTTGTACCCCGTGCGGACTCGTCTGCCTGATCGCATGGATTGGCGTGATGTTGGGGGTATTACACCTCCACGTGGGCGTGGGTTACCACCAGCATCGGGACCGAGGCCACATCCGTGTCCCTATGGTCCACAGCCTTCGAGTGCTCGTGAGTTCCAAGATCCATTTGTTCCACTTCCAGGCTACGGTGGTAATCTTTACGAAGATTACTACGCGAATGTCTGAGCTAGACCGTGGTTGTAGTAGTATTGTAGTAGTTGTATTTCCACAGTCCTGCGCGTCTTGTGGAATATGACTTAGTGTGTACTGAGTTCCAGAGGTGTAGTTAAATAATGTATAGGAGCTTGGAATGCCTCTGATGGGATGTATCGTCTTTCACCGCAGTTGTACTTTAGCCTTGGCTTGTACTAAACTTTGTATGGTGTGTATGACCACTGGTGTATATATAGCAGTTCCTATATTACCATGTCGTACGGATGAACATCTTTGCATTCCGTGTCATCCATTACATTCTGCACTTCTATGTCAAATTTTTGCCATCCTTGTCTAAACCGTTGTTTTGTTTTCCTAGGATGGTCAACACTCGCAACACTCCTGCTGCTCAGGAGCAGGGTGAGGCTAGTGGGGCTAGAGATGGGAATCTGCCCCAGCCACCCTCTTTGGCGGAAGTCATGCTTGAAGCAGAACGGAACAAGAGAGAGACCAACCGTCTGCTGGAACGCATAGAGCAGAACACTGGGTTCCGCCAGAGGAATGACGTGGTGTCAATCAATGATTTTATCAAGATGTTTCCACCGAAGTTCCATCACTCCACTGAACCTCTGGATGCTGATAACTGGCTACGTAGTATCACCCACAAGCTACACTCTGCCCGTGTGGCCGAAGCTGACAAGGTTACCTACGCCGCCTACCATCTTGAGGGCCCTGCCAGTCTTTGGTGGGAAAACTTTGAAGCTATGCGTCCTGCTGGCCAAATCACTACTTGGGTTGAGTTCAGTGAGGCAATCCGTGAACATCACATTCCGGAAGGTCTCATGGATCGCAAGCGGGAGGAATTCTGCAATTTCACCCAGGGCCGTTTAACTGTGGACGGCTATAGCCGTGAGTTTGGTAACCTGGCACGCTATGCACCTGAAGAAGTATCTACCGATGCCAAGAAGCAGGCGAGGTTCCGCAAGGGACTCAGCCCTGAACTCCGCCAAGATCTACGTCTGCACGAGTGCACTTCCTTCCAGAAGTTGGTTAACAAGGCTATCAGTGCTGAAACAGGCCAGACCGACTTCGAGGCCACCCGCAAGCATACTCGAGACTTTGGTTCCTCATCCGGCTCTGGCTCTCACAAGCGCCGTGTGTGGGTTCCTAACACTGCTCTGCCACCCAAGTACACACCGAGGCCATCCTATGAGGCGCCTCGCCCAACTCAACAGTTTGCACCTGCCAAGACCTATGGAGGACCACCTTCCAACTTTGCTCCACGCACTACCACTGTGACATGCTTCAAGTGTGGAGAACCGGGACACTACATGCGTGATTGTCCCCAGAACCAGCCAGGAAAAACCGTTGGCCGTGGCAAGCCAACCGGCAAGGTGAATTATGTCAAGCCAATCCCCACTGCACGTGGTCATGTCAACTATGTCTCTGCTGAGGAAGCCTATGAGGATCCTAACGTCGTCCTTGGTACGCTTCTCGTCAACTGCCATCCGACATCTGTTCTTTTCGATACTGGAGCATCCCATTCGTTCATATCTGAGAGCTATGCTCGATTGCACAACATGACTTTTTGTGAAATGCCTACTTCCATGGTTATTCAAACTCCTGGTTCAAAGTGGCAAACCTCTAGGGTAAGCCATGGAAATGAAATCCTTGTCGATAGACTTGTTTTCCTAGCATCTCTAATCACTCTCAAGTCCTCGGACATAAACATCATTTTGGGTATGGATTGGATGAAAACCCATTACGCCAAAATTGATTGCTATACTAGGACCGTTCAACTTACACATCCATCCGGCAAGATAGTCAATGTCTTGACCCGAATGGCTGAGCGTCAGCTCTACTCTCTTAATGCCAGCCCTCTACCAGAACTCGAAGATATCCCGGTAGTCCGTGACTTCCCGGATGTTTTTCCAGAAGAACTTCCAGGAATTCCACCTGACAGAGATGTCGAGTTCATGATAGATCTTATCCCTGGAACTGTCCCAATCTCTAGGAGACCTTATAAGATGGCACCACTAGAATTAGCTGAGCTAAAGAAACAACTCGATGAGTCCTTGCAAAAAGGTTTCATCCGTCCTAGTTCTTCCCCTTGGGCTTGCCCCGTCCTCTTCGTCAAGAAGAAGGATGGAACGGAGCGGATGGTTGTAGATTACCGACCTGTTAATCTGGTCACCATAAAGAACAAGTATCCGCTTCCTAGGATTAACGACCTGTATGATCAGCTCACTGGATCCTCAGTCTTCTCTAAGATGGATTTGAGGTTGGGCTACCATCAAATCAAAATCAAGAACGGGGACATTCCTAAAATGACATTTGTTACTCGTTATGGCCAATATGAGTACACCGTTATGTCCTTTGGATTAACCAATGCCCCAGCTACCTTTTCTCGGTTAATGAATTCTATATTCATGGAGTATTTGGATAAATTCGTCGTGGTATACCTCGATGATATACTCATCTATTCCAAGAACAAGGAAGATCATGCCGAGCATTTAAGGCTGGTATTGACGAAACTTCGAGAGCACTGTCTTTATGCCAAATTCTCTAAATGTGAATTTTGGTTGCCAGAAGTAACCTATCTAGGTCATGTGATCTCTGGCAAGGGTATTGCTGTCAATCCCGAGCGAGTTCAAGCCGTACTTGATTGGACTCCTCCTGAATCGGTCAAGCAAGTTAGGAGTTTTCTTGGCTTAGCGAGCTATTGTCGACGTTTCGTCGAGAACTTCTCCAAGGTTGCTAAACCTCTAACTGAACTCCTCAAGAAAGATAAAAAGTTTGAGTGGACCCCACAGTGCGAGTCCAGTTTTCAGGAACTGAAAAGACGCCTGACATCTGCACCTGTACTGGTACCACCAGACTTTTCCAAGGATTTTATAATCTACTGCGACGCCTCGCGACAAAGACTAGGTTGCATTCTCATGCAAGATCGTCAAGTGATTGCATACGCATCTCGACAGTTGCGTCCACACGAGGATAACTATCCTACTCATGATCTAGAGCTTGCAGCTGTAGTCCATGCACTCAAAACATGGCGACATTACCTTCTTGGTAATCGCTGTGAAATCTTCACTGATCACCAAAGTTTGAAGTATATCTTCACCCAACCGGATTTGAATCTCAGGCAAAGAAGTTGGGTTGAGTTGCTCACAGACTACGACTTAGGAATCACTTACACTCCTGGAAAGGCCAATGTCATGGCTGATGCACTAAGTCGTAAGTCATATTGTAACAACTTAATGTTACAACAAGGTCAACCACTTCTCCACGAGGAATTTCGTAAGCTTAACCTTCACATTGTTCCTCGAGGATTCCTTTCCTCCTTGGTGGCGAAACCTACCCTTATGGATCAGGTCATCAAAGCACAGAAGGTTGATCCCGGAATTTCCCGTATTAAGAGGAACATCAAGAAAGGAATTGCAGGATGTTTCTCAATTGATGATCAAGGAGTCGTATTCTTTAGCAACCGTTTAGTGGTTCCTAAAATACGAAACCTAAGACGTTTGATCCTTAAGGAGGCTCATGAATCTCCTCTCACGATTCATCCCGGTAGTACTAAAATGTATCAGGATCTACGTCAGAGATTCTGGTGGACTAGGATGAAGAGAGAAATCGCTCAATTCATTGCTAACTGCGACGTTTGTCGTCGAGTCAAAGCAAAGCATCAACGGCCTGCTGGCACCCTTCAACCTTTAGCTATTCCTGAATGGAAATGGGATAAAGTCGGTATGGACTTCATTACCGGGTTTCCCAGGACCAAGAAAGGGAATAATGCTATCTTCGTTGTTATCGACCGCCTCTCTAAAGTAGCTCATTTCCTGCCTGTTAGCGAGAGTATTACCGCTAGCCAGCTAGCAGACTTATATGTCTCTCGGATAGTATCACTTCATGGTGTGCCGTTGGAGATTAATTCAGACCGTGGAAGTCTTTTCACTTCTCGATTTTGGGAAAGTTTCCAGAATGCTATGGTAACTCATCTCTCTTTCAGTACTGCCTTCCATCCGCAGTCAAGTGGTCAAGTGGAACGAGTCAATCAAATTCTGGAAGACATGCTTCGAGCCTCTGTCATATCTTTTGGTATGGAATGGGAAAAGTGTCATCCATTTGCCGAATTCGCTTATAACAATAGTTATCAAGCCAGCTTGGGCAAAGCTCCCTTCGAAGTTCTATATGGGCGAAGGTGTCGAACACCTCTTAACTGGTCAGAGACCGGGGAAAGACAATTCTTTGGCCCGGATATGATCCAGGAAGCAGAGGAACAAGTTCGCATCGTTCGTGAGAGATTGAAAACAGCCCAGTCTCGCCAAAAGAGCCAATATGATAGTCATCATAAGGCTGTGACTTTTGAAGTCGGCGATATGGCTTACCTTCGGGTTACCCCTCTTAAGGGAACCCATCGCTTCGGTATCAAAGGCAAATTGGCCCCTCGTTTCATCGGTCCTTTTCGCATTCTTGCCAAACGAGGAGAAGTTGCCTACCAATTGGAACTACCTCCGCACCTTTCCAGAGTTCATGATGTTTTCCACGTTTCTCAACTCAGGCGTTGCTTCTCGGATCTTATCCGCGGAGTGGACCACGAAACACTTGATCTCCAGGACAATCTCACATATCGGGAATACCCCGTTCGTATTCTTGGTCAAACTGAGCGCACCACTCGACGCCACAATATCAAGTTTCTCAAGGTTCAATGGTCACATCATTCCGAGAGTGAAGCTACTTGGGAAAGGGAGGATCGTCTTCGACTTGAGTACCCCACCCTCTTTCCGGAGGAACCCGAATCTCAGGACGCGATTCTTTTAAGTGGGGGTGAGTTGTCACATCCCTAGTTAGCACTTGCTTTAGTACCTAGCTAGAGTGTGCATCATGTCTACTTTCAAAGAAATTTGAAATGGGATTAACAGAAACCCCAGCACCCCTCTCCTAACAACTAGGGTTTGTTAAAATATTTTCCAATGTACCCAAAATGCCCTTCAAAAATGTTCATCATTTCTGCCTTGGTCTTAAACCTCTGCCAAAAATGGTGCACAATTTTCTAGGACACTCTAGGGCTTTGGATTAAATCATATGGTATTTGTATTTGGGCATTTAAATACTTAAAAATATTTTAAATGCTCAAATAATCATGAACTATAATGTTTCCTACTGTTCATATTATATACAGTGGGCATGACAAGTTTCATGAGTTATAAAAATGTTTTGGCATTTTTATTAATTGAACAAAGCTGCAAAAGAAATGAAACAGAAAAGGAAATAGGAAAAGGAAAATAGGAAGAAGTACTTACCTCGGGCCCAGACCTGTAGCAGGCCGGCCCCAACCCACCAGCCCTCCTCCTGTCGTCTTCCTCCTCGCGCCAGAAGGACGCGCGCGTGGCCGCCGCGCGCCGGCACGCGCCCGACCACCTCCAGGCTGGTTGCCTGCCTCCCCGATGGCCTGGACGACTCCACGAGTCGACACGGAGCTGCCCCGACCGTTTTCTCTTCTCCCCCACGTCTCCTTCGCCCTCCCATGGCTCTCTCCTCCTCCATCACCGAGCCGCCGTCGCCGCCGCTCGCCGTAGCCGCACTCAGAGCCACCCCTCGCCCCGTGAGTGTGTCCAGAAGATCCGCCGCGTCGTCCTCTTCCTCCTCGCTAAGCCACGAGCCACCGGAAGCCCTGCAACGACCCCACGCCGTCGTCCCCTTCCTCGGATCGCCGGAGCACCTCGCCGCTGTTACGAAGCTGCAGCGCGTCCCCGACTCCTCCGTCGAGCTCGTTAGCACCGCAGTGAGCTTCTACGTCGAACCCCTCCTTCCTCCGTTCCTTTTGCGCCGTGTAGCCGCCGCTCTGCTGATCACCGAACGCACCGCCGCCGTGCTCGCCGCCGGTGATGTTCCGGTGACCATTTGGTCACTCGCAACCGTCCATCACACTCACCGCAGCGCGTAGATGCGATAGGTGCTACGCACGCATCGCCTAGGCCCCTGCAGCCGCATCTCCACACACGCCCGACGCCGGTCGCCGCCGTCGAGCTTGTTGCCGTCGTCTCCGGCCACCCCAGGTCCGGCGACCACCACCATCCGACGCGGAAGGGCAAGAGCTTTCCAACGCGCCTAGCCGCAGCTCGAGCCGTGCCCCGTAGACGATTTCCGAAGCACGCCGCCGCACTTGGCCTCGCCGGCGTCACGTCGCCGGCGGGTTTGACCTGTTTGACCAGAGGGTTGACTACCCCTGGGTCACTGACGTGTGGGCCACCCTTTGCTAATTAGTTAGTTTAATTAAGTTTCTGTTAATTTAATTAGTTAATTAGTTTAGTCACTGACCCGTGGGCCCAGGCCCCACTGACAGCTAATTAGTTTTAGTTTAACTTGTACTAGCTACTGTTGACTGACTGACGTCAGCATGATGTCATGCTGACGCAGTAAAGGTTTTTCTGGGATTTTTAGATTAAAAATAATTCAAGAAATTCCAGAAAATACCCAAAACTTCTAAAAATCATATAAAATCAACCATAGCTCAGATGGAAAAGATTTATATATGAAAAATGATCAGAAAAATCCAATCTTTCCAATGGCACTGGTTTCATGCATGTTTGAACAAGTTAACTTGCTGTATACATAAAAAAAACATGATAATGCACTTATTTAAATAATAGTTTGAACTCCAATTTGAATCTTTGATTCAAATAAGCTCAAACCCTTCTGGTTTTAGTTGCATTTGCCAACACACATGCATCTTGCCATGTCATGAGCATGCATCATATTGTTGCATTTGTTTGTTAATGATTGTATCGCCGGTATTCTCTGTGTTAGGTCGTGCTCCCGAGGATACTGCTGCGTATCCAGTTGAAGAGCAGTACCGACAACTACCTTGTCAGGCAAGCAATCATTGATCATTCCGATACAAACCCAATCTTCTCGCTCCTGCTCTCTTTTACTGCATTAAGGCAACAGCGTGTGAACTGCTACTTGCTGCGGTAGTTGAACCCTATTCCTTGCATGACCTGTCATTGCCACAGTAAATAGTTGAAACCCACTAGCATGTGTAGGAGTTGATTGAGCCATGTGATGTGTGATCCACCATGCTATTTGTTTATGTTGCCTGCTATGCTTAGAGTTGTGTCTGGTCTGGTTCATCTGGGTGATGGATCAGAGTGAAATGATCATACCGGTAAAGAGAAGGAAGTGTGGAATACGCTTGGTAAAGGTATCGATGAAAGGCCATGTAGGAGTACATGGTGGGTTGTTTCATTGGAATCGTCCATAGGACCTGAGATCTGTATGTGTGGTTCAAGTTGCAGTTACTACCATGCATTGGGCCCGAAACCAATGGACCCTCTCGGCTTATTAATTACCCTCGATCTCTGTCCAGGAGTTGCAACTAGTTTCTGGTGTTTATAGCTTACTGGAGGTCGTGCACAACGCTGACCCTCGGGGTGGGTTGTGATGCGACAGGTACGTGGCATGGTGTACCGGTTGCCCGTTTGGTGACTCGGGAACCCTGTACACATCGTTTGGGGCCGTGAGCGACACCCCGGCCGGATCTCCCCACGGATGGAACCCAAATAGGCGATAAACCTGGACGAGAGACTTGAGTAGTTAGTCAGGTCGTGGCCGACACCCCCGCTGGGCTTCCGCTTGAAGGTTGCCGAGTACGTGCCGAGTAAATGGCGATAAGTGGTGGAAGCGTGTGTGAAGAGGTACACCCCTGCAGGGTTATCAAACTATTCGAATAGCCGTTGTTCGCGGTACAGACTACTTGGTTACTCTTACAGTTCATAGACAAGTTGATGGATACTACTAAAAGCCTCAAGATAAGCGTGAGTGCCGTGGATGGCCCTTCCGTAGGATGACGGAAGAGGATCCTCGGTAGTGTATTGATGTGGTGAGTAGAGGACTCGTGTTCGTAATAACATCTTGCAATCTGTTGAGAGTTGTAGTATAGGTTAGCCAAGGTCAAAGCTGGCAATCTGCTATGAACTCCACTACCCCCCCTTTGATAATGTTGCATGTATGATAGGTTCTCTGGTAAGACTTGCTGAGTACCTTTGTACTCATGTTTGCTTAATAACTGTTGCAGAGGAGAACCCTGCCCCTGCTGATGGGTTCTACATAGACGTTGACGTCGACGAGTAGCTTGACACCCAGACGGAGATCTGGAGCTTGTGAAGGGCCTTGTAGATAGTCAGGCTACACCAAGCCTGTTTTATTTTCTAAGTTGTCTGTACTCAGACATGTAGCTTCCGCTTGTGCTTGTTTGACTGTATGACTTGAGTGTTGGGTCATGTGACCCCTACTTGTATGAATATGTTATGTATGGCTCTTGGAGCCTCTTAAATAAAGTACTTTGAGTCATAGAGTTCTGTTGTGATGCAATGTTGTATTTGCACATATTGAGCATATTGTGTGTATGATTGAAATGCTTGGTATGTGTGGGATCCGACACCTAGTTGTTTTCCTTTGGTAGCCTATCTTACAGGGAAATGCCTCCTAGTGTCTCCAATGAGCCTTGGTAGCTTGCTACTGCTCGGAACACGTAGGCTGGCCGGCATGTGTCCTTCTTCGTTCCTGTGTCTGTCCCTTAGGGGAAATGTCACGCGTTGTTCCTTTAAGTCCATGTAGCTTGCTGCGACTTGGGTTCATAAGTTGATGACCGACACGTTCGTTGCTGGGTCATGGATGCCTGTCTCTGTAATTTAGTGCCACTTTTGGTTTATAACTAGCCATGTCGGCCCGGGTTCTCTGTCATATGGATGCTAGCGACACTGTCATATACGTGTGCCAAAATGCGCAAACGGTCCCGGGCCAGGTAAGGTGGCACCCGTGGGGTTACCGTGCGTGAGGCCGCAAAGTGATATGACGTGTTACAGCTAGATCGGTGTGACTTAGGATCGGGGTCCTGACAGTCTTGCTCTTAGTTCCCTTTTTAGTTTTCTTTAGCTTTGCTTGCTGTTCATAACGAGTTAGAACCCAGCTTTCTTTGTGTGGGAGAGAAACACGCTCCACTTCAACCTAGAAGACAACATAGGATTTTCATGCTTATCTTTGCTGTGTGTGTTCTTTGTCTTTCAATAAGCTACTGTCATGTTTAGCTCTTAGTTTTCATGCTTTTCTTTTTAAAGAGCTTTTGTTTAGTTGGTTGCTGAACTCTCTTGAGTTTTCATGTTTATCTTGTTAAGAGAGTTTGTCTGTTGCACTGAGTTGTGTGTCTTAACTTAAAGTAGGTAATTGAGGTTGCTATTTAATTTTAGTAGTAACTTGCAATAGTTTTGAGGTATTGCCATGAGTAATGTCTGAACTTTTGGTGTCAAGAGCTTTAGCCTATTAGTGATAGATGTCGTATTTTGGGCAACCCGTGTTTATTTTCGAAAACCTACAAAATAGTTGAGAACTTTAGCTACTAAATGGATCACTAATCTTTGGAGGGATCGAATATTAGAGTACACTCATGTACCATGGGTCGAGGATGCGCAAGGGTAACCAAACCCCCATACACACCTCCTCGGGGTACTTGTCTCTTTGTGAACCTCCTAATTAGATTGAGAGTTACCGATAATAAGTGCATGAGTTCTTCGGACTAATGTGAGTATTCGAAGGTTGACACTTCCACCTACCCATATTTTTCTAGCCTCTTCGGTACCGTGCATTGCCCTTTCTCACCTCGAGAGTTGGCGCATACTTCGCCGGTGCATCCAAATCCTTGGCACGATACGCTCTGTCATCATAAGCCTCATTATATCCTTCCTCAAAACAGCCACCATACCTACCTATTAAGGCATTTCCATAGCCTTTCCGAGATACATTGCCTTGCAACATCCATCTTCTCATGACTTGATCTTCATGTCATACATGCTTTTTGCTTGATCGATGAGCCGCATGCTAGTTGGGCCTTGCCCTAATCATTGCTACATGACGCGCTAGTATCATTGCATATCCTGCTACACTGGCAGAGGCATACATTTGCATACATCATGATAGTTTCATTTTTCTTTATGTTGAGTACTTTTGTAAAGTGTGAAAGATCTTCCATACTTCTTGTAATACATAGAGTGTTGCCCCTAAAGTGAGGAAAAGATCCCAAAGAGGACAAATCAAAAGATCCCAAATAGGACAAAATCAAAAGATCCCAAAGAGGACAAATGAGAGATAAATAGAAAGAGCCATTGAGGCCACAAAAAAATAAAAGTAAAAATAGAAAAAAAGAGAAAAAGAAATAAAAAGAGAGAAGGGGGCACACTACTATTTCTTTTGAGAGATCCACACTCGTACTCCATCTTATACCTTGTACTCCATAGAGATTATCATTCATGCATATAGCTATGTGGGGACCTTTACACTATAGAACTTGGCTTGTATATTCCAATGATGAGCCTCCTCAAAAGAGCTCTTGGTCTTCTTGAGCAAGCAAGTTGGATGCACCCCCACTAGTTCCATTGGAGAGCTTACCTTAGCTCATATGTGCATCCGTTGCATGGCAATCCCTACTCCTCGCATCATATCTATCATTTGGCTTTCTCTCGCCAATGATTGTCCTTATTGATGTGAGCCTTTCACACCCTTTTTGTCTACCCCCTCTATCATCTTTATCTCTTTGCCATCCTAAGTGTCGACTTTCTTGCTTACGCTCATCCATTGCATGAGTGCTCAAAATATCGAAAGGGAGTGGATCATTTTGACTTGTACCTGGCTGACGGTCTGGGGATGAGTCAAGATAAGATTACAAAGAAGACCAAGTGTGGAACTTTAGTAGATTAAGTTCTCAACAATACAAAAACTATGTTTTACTCTCTCATATATCCCTATCCCCTTTCTTGCACGCAAACACCATTTGGAGACATTCGAGTCACGGACAGCGAGAGCTCTTGCACCTTTATGTTCTTATGTTACTTGTTACAATGCTAATATAGACTCTTGCTTGTTATGACTTGAATTGAATTACATGCCTTGATTACTTTACTTAAAAGTTCTTATATGGTTGATAGCATATCACCACAGAAATTATGCTTGTTATCATTTACCTACTCGAGGACGAGCAGGAATTAAGCTGGGGGATGTTGATACGTCCAAAACGTATCTATAATTTCTGCTTGCTCCATGCCTCTTTCGTGTGATATTGCTATGATATTTATGCACTTCCATACACTTTTGATCATATTTGTACTAACCTATTAACTCAGTGCACCCCAGTGCCAGTTTCTGTTTTCTGCTGTTTTTGTATTTCAGGTTTTCCCATTACTTAAATTGCCAGAAAAATTCTGGGAAAAATATATAAAAAATCAGCGCTCCAGAAGCTTCCACGCGCCAGAAGTGGGGCTAGAGGGGAGCCGGGGGCAGCCCAGGCGGCCTGCCCGCGCGGCCCCACCGCTGGCCGTGCCAGGGGGGGCGCCTGGGCCCCCCTTTCCGCCTCTGGTGACCCCCTTTGGCATATATTTACCTCGCGTCCCGAAACCCTCGAGGACGGAACCCTTTTTCGCGATCTCATCTCTGTTCCGCCACCGCCGCGCTTCCAAGATCGGGAGCACCAGGAGAACTCTTCCCGGCACCCTGCCGGAGGGGAGAACCACCACCGGGAGCTTCTCCACCACCATGGACGCTTCCCGGATGAGTTGTGAGTAGTCCCCCTTGGACCATGGGTCCATGACCAGTAGCTATGTGATGTTCTCCTCCCCTCTTTGTTCTTCATCGATTAGACCTCATGAGCTGCCCTACATGATCGAGGCACATATGTAATCTTTATGCTGTTGCTATGCTGAGTTTGATGGGATCCGATGGACTATGAGATTATGTTTAGATTGTGTGTGAGTAATATATTTGATTCACCTCTTTTATATTTATGTTCTTGAGTAATTCTTGCATGTTCTCCGTTGCTATTTATTGCTTTGGCCGAGTAGTAGGTAGTAACTCCAAGAGGGAACGTTATGCTTGATTGTGGGTTCATGCCCCTCGATGACTAGCTTGAGTGATAGAAACATGAGTCTAGGGGATGTGCTATTTCCACAAGGGGGAAAACAACGGTGCTTGTACTTGCGGGTGCAAGGATTGTTTACTTTACGCAAAGTTCTTTTAATGCAGTTGTTTGTTGCTTTGAGTTTACACTATGGGTGTGACTCGCAACTTAATACCAGCGAGATGTTCTGGATAGATATCTCAAGGTGGATGATTAGTAGTAGATGCAGATGGATTTCGGTCTACTTGCCTTGGCGTACCGCCCATGCTTTTGAGCCTCTACCTTTCTTACAACATAGTTAGCATTGGTTTGTGCACATAATCCTGTCAATTGCCCAGCTATAATTTGTTTACCTCGCTTAGCTGTTTTATCGTCTTTTGGGAGAGAGACATCACTAGTGAACATCATGGGACCCTGGTCCATATTACCATCACTGATCACACCTGCTATTTACTTTCTATTCTTATTTCCTAGTTGCAGTCATACCTATCACTATTATCTCTTGCGTTTGATCCTTTGTAAACGACAAGGCCGGAGGGATTGACAACCTCTCTGTACTCGTTGGGAGCAAAGTTATTTGTATCTGTGTGCAGGTCCTGTCAAGCAAAAGTCTTTGGCGCTATTGACACCTTCTTGTCGACCCTCGGAGTCTCACGGGATTCGATCCTTGGTATCTTTGCCAAGGGAAATTTGCCGCTACGCTACATCTCAAACCTTCCACTTGGGGTAACCAACAAGGGGTGAGAAGCCATCAAGCGACGAAGGGGATGAGGAGTAATAAGAAATCTTACTCTCCGATATATGTATATGACTCAAAACATTTTGTGTCTGTGCCTAGACTCAACCGTGAGCGGTTCGATCAATCAGGGGGCTCCTAGGTCGAAGAAGGCTCTGATACCAACTTGTAATGCCCAGGATGCGACTATATCTCCTATGTGTCGAGGCATGACTTAGAGACATAAGCGCATTCTGGAATGACCGCAAGCGTGGTATCTTTGCACAACTCATGTAAAATTTCAGGATGAAAGAGTAAAATAGTTGGCTTACACTCGCCACGTCACACAATGAATACAATAGCATACATTCATCCTAATAACACATGGTCCGACTGCGGACAAAATCCAAACAAGAAATGATACCACAAACACAAGTCCTGATCGCCCTAGTAGGAACCACTACTGATCGTCGGGATACGTAACATAGAAACGACCACGGTCTTCATCGAACTCCCAGTGAAGTTCTGATCCATCTCCTGCATTGTTCTCGTCTGTACCAGCATCTGGTGTGTGTTGTAATCTGTGATTCACAAGGACTCAACAATCCCATTCCCAGGTATCAAAACTAACAAAGCCTTTAGGTGTGTAGAGGTAATAAAGTGTTTGCAGCAAGCACTAAGCCACTAGCTTACGAATTCAGAGCGAGATGAGAATATGTGCCAACGGTCGCCAAAGTTGATCAATAAGTGATCCTAGCTACTCACGTTCATGCATAACCCCACCGTGTTCGCTTTCTGAAACCCCTTCGAAAAGAGACCATCACGGTACTCACATAGGTAGTGTATTCTTAAGGCTATGGTGTCAAGTTATCTACAACCGGATATTAACAAATTCCCATCTGCCACATAACCACGGGCATGGCTTTCGAAAGTTGAAAACCCTGCAGGGGTGTCCCAACTTAGCCCATCACAAGCTCACGATATGTGGATTCTCAACTCCAAATTGGGAAGACCCGAGTATTCTCGGAATCCCGTGCTGAAGATATTCCGACAAAGGTAAAACTAATCCAGCAAGACCTCCCGGCGTGCCGATACCCTGATAGTAGCCGCGCGTATCTCGTCCCAGGACACGACTGGATAGGTTAGCCTATAGGTATATACCAGCCGTCGAGTTCCCTCGTGGTGGCCCCGCAGTCTGCCTAGTTTGGACCAAGACTCATGAGGAGCACTGGCCCGGGTTGTTGATTAAGAACTCGGGTTTATAACTCCTTATGCAAGTTTTAGTTGTTAGGAAAATGTAGTACCAAAGTTGGGTCTCGTTGGAAAAGCTTTAAGCAGTGTGAATTATCAAGGGGGGCCCATAAACCCCAACCGTGTTAGGAACACAAAATCAAGGAACGTAACACCGGTTTATTGGGTCCTATGGTGGCATGAGTGGAACAAAACACCAAACAGAAGGGCAAGCCTTCCACCCATTACCAATATATATGTGCATTAATTTATTTAAGATATATATTGTGTTATCCCAGTAACAAGTCCGAACGTGGCGCAATCTTCAAAACTTCACCTGCAACTAACAACGCTATAAGAGGGGCTGAGCGAAGGCGTACTTAGCCAATCAACGGTTTGCTAGGAAGGCGGTTAGAGTGTTTCATGGCAACATAGGAGGCTCACAAAACAGGAATAGGCATCGAGGCATAGCTAAAGAGTGAGACAACTAGCAAGGCAAAGATAGAGGTGATATCGGGGAACGGTCATCTTGCCTATTAAGTCCACGGAGGGATCATAACCTTGCTCCTCAAATTCAGTCTCGACAGGAACCTCGAACTCCGAATCGCCACCGGGTTGTAACCAACACAACAATACAAACACCTGAACGATAATCAATCACCATGCAATGCTCAAACACGTGATGCAAGATATGATGCATATGAGCATGGGCAGGATATGATGCATCTCCAAGGGACATGATGAGTGCACATGTGACATGGCAATACCCAAGAACACAAAACATGTAGGGGGCACATCATGCAAAAGAAAGCAAGAACAAGCATAGTCACATATGTAGTTATTTAGTTGAACCTTCCAAGCACCCAACAAGTTTTTAAAAGTTGCTTAGCATGGCAAGGGGTGCAACTAAGAACAACAACATCCTGCAAGCAATTTAAATGGGCCAGAAGGAACAAACAACAATTCCGAAAACTCCCATGTACATAAAAATGAATATAGAACAGATCTATGACAACCATATTTTAGAGTTTTTAAACAATTAAAGTAACAACACCATATTAATCTACACATTTTTCCACCCCAAATACATATAAAGTTTGTCAAATTTAGAGCTACGGTTATTTAGTCATGAATTAAACAAGTTTGAACATGTTATTTGCAAAATATATTCAAACCACATTTTAAATGTTTTTAACATGGCAGCAAAATGCATATAAATGATCTACACTAAAAACTAAGCAGTTTTCATATATAAAGTATTTCAAACAAAGGCATATTTTAAAAGATATGAAATATGCAAAAGAAATGCCAAAAACTGAATTAAAAAACAAAATAGAAAAGAAAAAGAAAACTACACTGACTCAACCTCGGCTAGCCACGGTCGCTGACCAGTGGGCCCAGGGACTGTTGAGGTGGCGGCTGTGTGTGGAAGTGGGTGTGCACTGGTACAGAGGATGACAGGTGGGGGCCATCTGTCAGTGAGACAGGACAAGCAAAAATGGGCTGGTTGAACTTGCGCCTGCGGGGAATCAAACTCTGGCCGCGGGGTTGCAAACGAGAGACTCAAGCCACTGGGCTAGTTGCGTGTGTCTGACAGAGAAGGCGCACTGCACTTGAAGACTAAATACAGACAGCAGACAGAGCCACTCGACGCCGGTGAACAGAGACGACGGCGAGGGCGTTTGGGCTGCTCCGGCGACCAAATGGAACGGCGGAGGCTCGCGATGGGTTCCTGGATGAAACCCGCACACACGACACGCGCTGGCTGCACCTAACACACACCACAGCGACGCCGATGACCTCGAACAGAAGCGGCGGCGACGAACTGCGGCGTGGCCCAAACAGACCCTATCGGGGCGGCGGAAGCAACTAGCAGAACCTCCACAGCATGGCAAAGACGATGGACGCAAGCAACAACGCTAAGGGGGTCGGAGCACTCGTCGGCGACAAGGTCCGGCGGCGATAGGTTCGGACGCACGACGAACTAGAAGCTAGAGCTCGCAATCGAGGGGGAAAATACATGGGGAGGACCAGAGGCTCACCACGAACACGATGATGTGCTCGGATTGCCGGGAGGAGGTCGGAGTTGACGACGAGGACGATCGAACACCCATGGTGGCCGGAGTTGAAGACGAGGAAGAAGAAGTCACAGGAGAGGCGTTCGGTTCCATGTAGTAGACGTAGAGGACATAGTCGACGACGGGGAAGAAGACTGGCAAGGTTGGCGAGGCAGAGGAGGCCGAAGAACACGCCGGCGGCGAGATCACGCTCTTAGAGGCGTTTAGGACATGGTGCAAGTGGGAGATCTGGTGGCGTAGAGCTCACCTGGCGGTGGGAGGAGGAAGAGGGGAACCCTAGCGAGTAGGTAGACACGGAGAGAGGGGTTAAAAGGGGCTAGGGCGACGGGGACGCACGATGGCGTGCTAGGCTCGCGGTCCCCATGGCGCGATCGCGAGGAGGAAGAAAAGGTGGGTGTGGGTGCACTCGCAGTCGCTGATGTGCGGGCCTGACCCATCCACGTGTAGGCGACGCAGAGGGGGGCGCGTGGGTGCGTGGGTGCAAGAGGGAGGGACGGACGGAGCGGGCTGGCTGGCGCGGGCTGCTGCGCTGGCTAGCTGGGCCGGCCTGGTGGTCGAGGCCCAGTTGGACTGTGGGGTGCGGCTGGTGCTGCACTGCTGCCGCTGTTGCTTTTCTTTCCTATTTTCTTTAGGCAGAAAAACCCAGGTTGAAAGAAAAGGAGTTAGGAGGAAATAAAAATATTCCCTAGCTCCTGGAATTATGCCCTATTTTATAAAAATGAGTTGGACATTTTTAGAGGTAGAAAAATAAAACAAGTTTGAATATGATTCAAACTTCTGTCATTTTTGAACATGACCAAAGAATTTCAAAATAAGGTGAGGTTTTGCAAAGTAGCTTAGGACTAGGTACAATAGAAGTTGGGAGAAGATGAACATTAAAGGAAGAGGCTAGATGCCACTTGCAAAATTTAAAGAAAGGGAAAAGAGAGAGAAGAGAAGTGGTGAAAGTTGGAGGGCTTAGGGATTGGGCATGATCTTGCATCAAACCACCATAGCATGGGCAAGAAAAACTCTCTTGACATAACAAGGATGAGAAAAGCACAATGACAATATGAAATGCCATATGATGACCATGATGCAATGATGGTGATGAAGCAAATGCATGAATGCATAATGAAAGAAAACATGACAATGCAATGAGATGACAAGGCATAATTGAAAAAGAACCCCCAAGGAAAGGATAAGGACCAAATGGTAATTGTATATATTGCCAATAAGGAAGTTTTACATCTGGGGTGTTGCAATCCCGCTCGGGGTCGGGCACGCCGTCGCCCCGCTCGACTGATCTGGCCCCACCTCCCTCCGTCGGCCTCGTCCCGGCCCAGGCCCATCTCCACCGGCCTCGGCCCACCTCCAGCAGCACCCAGCCCGCCCTCTCGTGCGTTCTGGGCCGAGCCCATGGTGAGCAGCCCACCTATTCCCCTCGCCCCGGGCGTAGTTTAGTTTTTATTGCTCGTTCTGTTTTTTTCTTTCAAAATGGCTAAGTCATTTTCTATTCATTATATGTATGCATCTTTGTGTGGCCGTATCTGTGTGCATGTTTATCCAAACTGAGCTTACGATATGTCGAAATGTTCATCTAGTGATGCTCTACATGATGGTTGCATTTGCATGAATGTTAGGTTTCATCCTGATGCCATACTCTCTGTTGCAAAAGTGCTAAGTGTTGTTAACTGCTGAAACTTGATATAACTTGTTCATTTTTCTTTTTCATATCTTTTTGTGTGATTTTTGTTTGAGCATCATGTCAACATGTTTTAGGAGCTATGTCATGTCATCTTTGCTGTGGTGCAATCTACTTTTCATGATATGCCTTGTGGTGAGTGCAACAAGCTTGCAAAGTGACCCACTCGCTGTTTGATGTTTCCTCAGACTTCTTAAAAACTGCTAAGTCTGAAACTGTTATATTGTGATGCCATGTTTGCTTAATGGTAGAGTCATATCCATGCATGTTTTGGAATGCCCAATGACCATGTCTTGAGTTTCATGTTATTCTCTATCCAGCCATGCCCTTGTTTGTAATTATAGGTTGCCGTAGCTTGACTCTTTCTTGCTCTTAAGTTGTCATTATGATGTTTCTGTCAGCCTGTCAACAACATGTTCAATTTGGCAAAGCTTGTTGTAATTAATCTATGCCTCCTATGGAGTTGTGGCAATGGAGTTATTTGTAGTATGCCATGTCTATTACTCCCTCCGTTCCGAAATATTTGTCTTTCTAGAGATTTCAACAAGTGACTACATATGAAGCAAAATGAGCGAATATACACTCTAAAATATGTCTACATACATCCGTATGTTGTAACCATTTGAAATGTCTAGAAAGACAAATATTTAGGAACGGAGGGTGTACATGTTTATGAACTTTGCATGCTTATTATAATTGATATGCTTGTTGTTATATGCCTCCAAAGTCAGCATCATAATGTTGTTGTTGCGTTCCCAGATTTTCACTAAGTCTGAGAATCTGCTATTATCATGTTTTCTTCTTGTTTTGATGAATGCCATGAACCTGTTGCTCCCATGTATATGCCATGATGTGTTCCTTGAGCTCCATGTTGTGTTCTAGCATTCCATGCTTTGGCTTGCCATGTTATTGTGCTGTAGCTTATTTATTTCTTGCCTCCAATATGTCAACATATTAATTCTGCTCATGTATACGCTCTGTTTTCCACTAAGTCATAATCTGTGATATAGAGTTTGCTTGATGCCTTGATCATGTTAGTTTATTCTTGATGCCTTTGGACCTGATACTTGATGATATTTGAAGCATGCTATCTGTACTTCGAGCTCATGCCTTGCTTGTGCCTAGCTTGTACTTGTAGCATGTTGTTTTGTTGCTTGTAAGATGCCTAGTTGCTGTTTTGGACATCTTGTCCTTTAAACTTGTTTCATGTGTATGTGTTGAACCGTGGCTCCGTTTGGAGTGTGCTCTATATGAAACTTGATTGGTTTTGTGTGTAGATGCATCATGTCATGTTGCATCCATGTTTTGAGAGTGTTTGCATGATGTTAGAATGCATTTTGCATCAATGCCATGTTCAACTTGTTTTGCTCATATCTTCTAGGCCGCAGCTACGAATTAAGTGAACTTTATATGTAACTTGACTAGAATTTAATGTAGATCTTCTTGGTGCATGTTAACTTGCTGTTTAACAACTTTAACATAAAGTTTGTTCAGATCTGGACCAATTTCGAAATTTGCATATGAGGACTTACCGAAATTGTTATATGTTGTTTCCGGCCTCATTTAAACTTGCTATGTTGTGTGGGTCTTGTATGCATCATCTCTTGCCTTGAATAGCATCATGTAGCCTTGTCATGCATCATACTTGGTTGAGCATCATGTCTTGTCTATGTGTTGGGTGTTTACCGTGTTGCTTGCTTCTTCTCGTTAGTGCTTGTTTCGTTGCGATCGTGATGATTCGTTCGGCTACGCGTGGTTCATCTTCGTGGCTTCTTCTTCTTCATGGACTTGTTCTTCTTTCTAGCGGGATCTCAGGCAAGATGACCGTCACCTTGGATCTCATTACTATCATTGCTGTGCTAGTTGTCTCGATGCTATCGTTATATGTCGCGCTGCCTATCTATTGTTGTGAGCCTCTTATTGTTGCCATGAAACCTCTAACCTTTGACACCATCCCAGCAAACCGTTGAATGACTATGTTACCGCTTGCTCAGCCCCTCTTATAGCATTGTTAGTTACAAGTGAAGATGAAGACTGCTCCATGTCGGAACTTGGATTGTTGGAATATCACAATATCTATAACTATAATTAATGCACCTATATACTTGGCAATGGGTGGAAGGGTTGGCCTTTTGCTCGGTGATTTGTTCCACTTGTGCCGCCTTAAGAACCGATAAACGGGTATTATGTTCCTTGGCTTTGCGTTCCTAACGCGGTTGGGTTTATGGGGACCCCTTGATAGTTCGCTTTGAATAAAACTCCTCCAGCAAGGCCCAACTTTGGTTTTAATTTACAACATAATAAAACTATTAATTAATTAATTAAATTGCATAGGGGGTCGCGTCCCCGGGGATTCTTTTACACATACAGGGAGGCCAGTGCTGATGGTGTTGGTCCCACACGGGTTGACTGCGGGTCCGCCTTGGGGAAACCCGAGGTATCTGGTTACCTCTAGGATGTCCCACCTGGTCGTGGCCTGAGACGAGATACGCGTGGCTACTATCAGGGTGTCGTCACGCCGGGAGGTCATGCCGGACTTGTTTTTCCATTATCGAAACATCTTGTGCATCGAGATTCCGAGTCTGATCGGGTTGTCCCTAAGATAAGAGGTTTTACCTCTGCTGATCATGAGAACTTGTGATGGGCTAAGTTGGGACACCCCTGCAGGGTTATGATCTTTCGAAAGCCGTGCCCGTGGTTATGTGGTAGATTGGAATTTGTTAATGTCCGGTTGTAGAAAACTTAACAGAGGATCCGAAACAAAATACACCAACCGCATGAGTAACCATGACCGTCTCTTTTCATTTTGAGAAGAGAACACAGTGGGGTTATGTTTGACTCGTAGGTAGTTCATGATCGTTTAGCGATCATTACTAGTTTGCGACCGTTTGCGTAGATGCTCATCTTATTCTTGTACTCGTAAGTTAGCCACCATATAATTCTTAGTCGCTGTTGCAACCTCACCACTTAACCTTTCCACACCCATTAAGCTTTGCTAGTCTTGATACCCATGGTTATGAGATTGATGAGTCCTCGTAGTTCACAGATACTACAAGAACAGTTGCAGGTGAAGGTTTCCGATGACTTGACGTGAGAGCGATGTTTTCTTGAGTTGGAGTTCTTTCTTCTTCTTCTTTGTCGATCTTGGGATAGGTTCCTGGTCGGCAGCCTGGGATAGCAGGATGGGTGTCATTGTGCTTTTCATGTTTTCATCCGTAGTCGGATGTTTTGTGTATAATGTGTTGTATTCATGTGGAGTTGTATGACTTTTATGTATCCCCATCTATTTATGTAATGGTATGATGTAATGATATCCATCTTGCTAAGCGCCCGAAATGCGGTTGTGCCCCAGTCACGAAGTTATCACGTGATCGGGATAGAATTGCATCTTGGGCGTGACACAAGATCACAAGGTACATGAACACCAAAGGGAAAGATACAAGGTAGAGTTCATCCCAAATCCAAAGGAGATGGGGGCTTGAATCCTAGAAGGATCTTCTCCGTGAGGAGGTCTTGAATCCGGTGTGGATCCTCTTCGTAGATGCAGCGGTCTCTTGATGGAGTAGAACCACAATGGATGAGCAAAGCTCTAGTCTAAAATGAGCTATCACATTTGCTAACCCTAAAATGGTGGAGGGGGAGGAGTATATATAGTCTAGGGCCACGAAGGGGTAAGTGACGGGTGAAAGGGGTACATGGGCCTCGGGCCCGAAAACTATGCGCAGACAGGTAGTGGACGTCCGCTGGCTACCAGACATCCGCTGGCTCGCGAGGGACCGGACGTCCGGAAGTCTTCGTACTTCCGCTAATTTCATTCTGTTGCGAAACGTTGGACGTCCGGTGGTGGCCGGTCGTCCAGTCGCCGGTCGTCCGGTGGGTCTCGGACGTCCGGTGCAGGACGGTTGTTCGGTGGCTGTAGCTTGCAGCAGCTCCGTTTCTTCCATCTTCTCTTCCACGCTTCCCTCGCAGATGGCGTAGGTGATCCTTAGCGCTTCCGCTCCTCCTCCTCGTCCGTGAAGCTCCGACAATACCTATGCATGCACACGAGTGGAGTGTCAAGTAGTATACCATCCACAAAGGGGTCAAGTGAACACGTGTAAAGGAGATAATTCACCTTTATGTATGAGAAATAGAGGTCACGCGTGTCACTTGCCAAGCGGACTCTTGACATGGTGGTGTCCATAGGATGCTCCGCATCATCCCCATCCCCTTGGGAAAGATCCGACCTCCGATCGAAAACCAAATCACCATGGGAAAGAGATGGCATCACCACGTAGAAGTGGACGATCACCAAGTACTCATCTTGAAGCTCAAAGTTGGCACTCTCCAATGTCGCACCGTCTAGTGATTCCTTCAAAAGGAACAAGAACAACAAACACTTGGAAAAACAAAGGTGATTAGCAGTAGTGCAAAACCAAGCATTCAAGAGGTGATTCACCAAACAAGCGTCGTCATCAAGCATAGCATACGGTGTGACAAAGGATTGTGACATGGCATGTAAGCGCATAAATTGAGCACAATCAAGGTCATCATGGAAACAAGCATGTAAATGTGAGGTAGAGATGCAAATATTTTTGACAAGAGAAGAAGCATCTACCTCATGGTCATAGCAAGCATGCATAAAGCGCTTAATGAAAGGTCAATGGTAGGCATATGAATCATTCACAACACCAAATAAAATGAAGTGTCTAAACACATGGGTCAAGTGCAAAACAATCCAAGCATAATGTGCATAGGGTGAGGTGAACATCGAGTGGCACTCACCACAATAGAAAGAGCAATTGTTCAACATGTGTGAGGCAATCAAGTTAAGAATGTGACAAGCAATGGGACATGGCATATGTGAAGAGATGACATTGTTCCAACCAAGCATATGATAGGGACAAGTAATCCACAAGTCGGATGCAACACACAAGGCATATATATCATGAAGCATGGCAATGTGGCAATGGCAAGTCGAAGCAAGATCTCTAACATGTGTGCAATCAAGTGGTCCAAGATGACCAAGAAGTCTCATGGTGCAAGCAACACATGTAGTATGATCCACAATATTCAGGCTCATGGTTTGGGGGTTCTCGAAAGAGAAGGATATCACCTTGAAAGTGTGTCCATGAGCATCCTTCACAATGCCGAAGCACAAGCAAGTGCGATGTAGAATCATCGTGGTAGAAGGTGGTTCTCTCTCAAGATCTCGAATGGTCAACTCACATGAAGTGGAAGTCGACACGAAGTCCAAGTATCCTACACATGCACACAACAAAACAAAGAACATATGCGCATGATAGATAAACACATCATCCATCATGATGGTTCTCTTCTCTTGCACATAACCATTAGGAGAAAAGGTGCATGAATAATATGATGCAACAATGGATATATTCATGGTACTAGGCATATGGTGCAAAGAGGTAAGACGACCATGCTTCACAAGAAATATGTCAAAATCTCCAAATATATGTGAGAATCCTATGGGGGCAATCTCATTAGCAAGAATAAAATCATTGTTGCACTCAATACATGGAAAATCATCTAGCATGAGACAGGCAACATGTGGAGACATATCACAGCAAGTAATAGCAATCATGTGTAAAGCATGGCAACAGTGGCTATCAACCGCATGAAAAGAACATTTATGAATCATGGGTGATGCACTACACAAAGCAAACATGGTAATCATGTCGTGCAAACTAGTGGCACCAAGATGCAACACACTAGAGAAACTCATGGCAATCATGTCATGTGAGCAAATGTTGGATATAGTTAATGCACATGACATATCACAAGCACGAAAGAAAATCATGGCCAAAATATCATCTTAAGTGTTTGTCACAAAGCAATCATGGCAATAACAAGCAATATCTCCACCAAGCTTGCAAACACACATACAAGTAGTAGAATCGATCATCATGTGTAATGCAAAGCATGGGTCACAAATGCATGGCAAAGGCATAGTAATGAGCATATCATGAAAAGTGTACATGGAAATATGGGAAAATGATACATTGTGGACAATAAGCCATAACCATGTGAGGGCCATGTAGAAGAAATATGCGATGTCTTTGCACAAATGGAATGGTGGGAGAGACAATCCTCGAGATCCCAAGTCGTCGTTGCCCTCCAGAGCTCGTTTTGTCAACTCATGGGATTGTGAGGTTGACAAGTATTCATGTGTACCTACACAAAAGAGACACAAACCAAAGAAATTGTGCGCATGGTAAATGTACACATCATCCATCATGATGTGTATGTGCACGTTAGAGTTAGCACAAGATAATCATCGCTCAAAGAAATTTGATGCATGGTATAAGAACATGTCATCCATCATGAAAGAATAGTTATTATGTATAGCTTGATGGGGATTCAAATTGAGCATACAATTATATGGCACATCAATAGCATTTTCATTCATGGGTAGCATATTGTGCACACAAGTATTGGGATCATGCAAAGGATGGGATGGATCAAAATCTCCTAAAATGTATGAGGAAACTATGGGGGTCTCCTCATGAGCAATAGTGGAAGCATAATATGGAGAAGTGGAACAACATCCAAAATGATGCATATCCGAAGCTAGGTAATCATGGCATTCCATATGATGGATATGATGCAAAGGAAACATGTGAATATCATCACAAGAAAAACAAATGCCAATAACCATGGGCTTATCATCTATGCCATAAGTGCAAATTGGGTTTATTTTAATGGCATGTGCATAGTCACTACGATGAGATTGCAAATCTGACATATTGTTGATCTCATGCATAGCATACGACAAGTCAAGCGGGTTGTCAAACATGATGTGACCAAAAGAATTATCACAAGAAATCCTATGCAACATGGCATCACAACTAATAGACTCCACATGGCAATCATCAAACTCATCATAAGTGGGTAAATCATCGCATGGGGAAATCATACTAGAATGAAGCATGGCAATAGGTGGATCAACATCATGCAAGTAATCAATGTTAACATAGTCCACTAGTGGAGCGAGAGCATCACCTTCACCTTTGTTACCTTTCTCATTCCACTCATGTGGTGTAGGTGAGGTGGGAAAGACCAAATGGTGGTCATCATATTCATCTCGATGGAACCATGTGGGGGGG
>LR738711.1:414579777-414633110 GCA_902687465.1 Secale cereale
TATTCCACCGTGGACATCGTCTTGTCCAATGGAAGGATGAAGTCGTCGAGGATCGGTGCGTCATCATAAATGGGACCTAGCACCAAATGAGAAGACACAATAGGGGTAGAGGTCAAGTCGCTAGTGTAGGAAGTGGCCTCGCATGACCTATCAACTATCTCACTCTCTCTATGTGGTGGCTCACTCACTCCCTCAAGGTAGGTGCACTCAATGTCACATATGGTGGAGTCACTCATCTCACTCAAGTGGTGGGGGTTGTGGTGCTCCTCACATGGGAATTGGGGCAACTCGTCATATATGGGGCTAGTGGTGAACTTTCCCTCACTCTCAATATGGTGGCACAAGTCACTCAAGTCATCATACATCGCCGTGGTCGAAGGGAAAATCCCATGCTCAACCATCTCGTCACCGTCGCCATGGATGAAGGCCGAAGATGGCACATCATCACTCTCGCCTACAAAGATGGAAGAATCATCCTTGCTCTTCACCATGTCGTTTGCCTCCAAAGCTTTGTCCTAGAATGATGCCGTAGTCATAGTCGTCACCGCACCGTCTTGAAACAGAGTCAAAGTAGACTCGGCATCATCAATGCCACAAAGATGGATGGCGGTGGAGTCGAACTTGGGAGTGTCGTCTTGGAGCTCGTCGGTGGTACTAGCCTCATGCTCGCCATCTTGGGGTTTGGTCTTCGAGAAGTGTGCTTGTGGTGGAGAAGCCTTGGCCTTCATGAGTTCTACTTCTGCCTTGAGAGCACCAATGTAGGTGTCATCGAGGGACTTGTAGTTCTCGAGGAAGATAGTCTTGGATATGGCATTGTTCAATCCCATCATTAAGTGGAACTTCATCAAAATGGGGTCGTCCACACCGGCTCTTCGCAAGGCATTCTTCATCTCCTTGAAGTACTTCTCGATGGACTTGGATCTCTATATGGTGTTCTCCATTGGCGTAGAAGATGTTCCATGTAAGTGGGAGGCACAAACTCTTGCCGCAAAGCTTTCTTTGTCTTGGGCCAACTTATGTCATAGTCCTCCGAAGGTGTGTGAAACCACCATGTCGATGCGAAGTCGTGGAAGTTTCTTGTGGCGCACTTCACTTGATCTCTAGGGGGGAACTTGATGTAGCGTGAGGTAGTCGTCCATCAAGTGTTCCCACTCGAGATACTCCTCGGGTTCTTGAGTCCCATAGAAAGGAATCTCGTAGTCGTTGTCGAGGTCATAATAGCTCGTGGAAGTAGAGGACTTGAGCTTGGGGAGCTTCTCTTGAGCATAAGCTTGAGGCGCGTGTGGGCAAAGATGCCGCATATCCACAGGCGAAGATGCCTTGAAGTCGCTTGGTGAAGCTGCCAAGGTACATGGTGAAGTCGTTGGGCAGCTGTTGATGTTGAGCTCGTGACCTTCACATTCTTGTCGTTGATGGTGTCGATGCCGATGTAATCTTGCCGGAGATGGTAGCTCGGAAGGATGTGCACTTGAGCGTCTTCTCGAAGATGAGGGAGACCTCTTTGCAGTCTTGATGAGGGCTTTGAGCTCCTCCTTCTGAGCATCCATGTTGGCATTGAAGAAGGGATTCGTCATGACATCAAACTTGTCGTTGTTGGTGTAGATCGAAGTAGATGAAACGCTTTGCCTATCCATCACAAGGCTCGAGTAGAGGTGAGTAGGAAAAGAGATAAACAATACCAAGTTACCTTTTCTCGATGTTGAGGATGTATCCCATTTCACTCAACACTACAAAAAAAGACACACCCGTGACATTTTGGGCCGAACGAATTTTTTCCTGTCATACTTATGACACTTCTATGACAATAATTGTGACAAAACACGGTATCATCATAGATGTGGTGGGATCCTACTTCTATGACAAAAAATCATGACAGAAAATGGGCTTTTTGTCCTGGGCGGGCCGAAGACGCAGCTGCATGACATTCTCTGGGCCATCCATGACGGAAAAAATCATGGTAGAAGCGAGGGCGAGGAAAATATCGGGGTGTTCCCGGTTACGGTGGGTGGTCGGGGCCGAGCGATGTGCGTTTCTCTCGTACACTCACGCGCATGGTAGCGAGGCGTTGGGCCCTAACTGAACCCGTGCGAGGCATTGGGCTCTAACTGAACCCGAGCGATTGCACTGCAGGCTACGCATTACTGAACCCGAGCGATCGATCGATGGCTGTTAACTGAACCCGATCGAGCGATTCCTTCGCTACTGCTGCTAACTGAAGCCGATCGATGCTGCCTCTGGATGAACAGTGAGCGTTGCTGGGGGGGTTTGGATGAACAGTTGCCGGTGAGGGTGGATGAACAGGACCCCATGGTGTTGCCTCTGGATGAATAGGACCCCGATCGATCGAGCCGGTTGGGGCTGGATGAACAGGGCCCCGTGGAGGGCTGGATGAATAGGACCACCCCGTGGAGGGCAGGATGAACAGTAGACGGTAGAGGGCAGGATGAACAGTAGCCCGTGGAGGGGTGGTTGAACAGGAGCCCGTGGAGAGGGCTGGTTGAACAGTAGCCGGTGGAGTAGCGCGCGGTGGAGGCTGGATGAACAGAAGCCCGTGGATGAACAGTCGCAGGTGGAGGCTGGAGGAGGTCGACGGTGGATGAACAGTAGCCCGTGGAGGCTGGAGGGGGTCGACGGTGGAGATGAACAATTTCCCGTGGAGTCCCGTTTTGCGGTATGCCACACCCCTCCCGATGAACAGGACCCTTGTTTTGACCGTAGCGCTCCAACACAAGTCCGTTTCCCCCGTTTTGCGGTACGCCACACCCCTCCCAATCAACAGGACCCCCGTTTCGACCGTAGGAGGTCCGTTTCCTCCGTTTTGCGGTACGCCAGACCCCTCCCGATGAATAGGATCCCGTTTCAACTGTGGCCGATCGAACACAAGGCCGTTTCCTCCGTTCTGCGGTACGCCAGGCCTCGTTTCCATCGGCTGTTTCGTCCAAGCCCTCCCGATGAACACGACGACGCATTCTGTTCTGACCCAGCCGGTTGGCTCCCCATGAACACGACGACGACGCTGTTTCTCTGTTCTGACCCAGCCATGTACACGAACCCTGGCCGTACGTATGCGCGAGTAGGCGTTCGAGACCCTACCCATATGTACGTATGTGGCCGTATTTTCTTTCTTGCACACTTGCCGCTGTACGTACGTGTACATGCTACGTGTGCGCCTCTACAACGACACGTGCGCGCCTCTACATCGACCAGTATGTACGTACACGTTCGCGACCAGAATGACAATGCTACGTATGCTTCGACCAGGTGGGTCCCGACTGCCAGGCACTTCCTTGCCTGCAAAGATGTAGCTGGTGGGTCCCAGCAGTCAGGGGGGCGAATCGTTTTTTTTGCCCGGAGGCACTTCCTTGCGTGCGAAGATGTAGCTGGTGGGTCCCAGCAGTCAGGGGAAACGTTTTTTCACAAAATACGGTGGCCCGTCTGGTGGGTCTCCGCTGTCAGGTGGAGGAATAATTATTTTGCGCGCAATAAGGAGGCACTTCCTTGCTGTGGCCGTGGGCCCAGCTGTCAGCCTCTCCACCTATAGTACTCTTCCGATGGAAGTCATTCCTTGATCACATTGACCACGCCGCGCCGAGAGCACCAGGGCGGCGGATGACGGCGAGGCCTAGGAAGGGGACGACGCGGAGCCGGGGAAGACGCGACAGTGGAAGCCCGCGCAGAGAGGAGTACGAGGGTTCACTGGTTCGGCAGCGGTGTGAGGCTGACGTCGCCGCAGGGCCTGGCCAGCGGTGGGAATAGTAGGGGGCGATGAGGCCTCCGCGTCAGCACTGCCGGCCACGGGAGTCAGGAGCATGCGGCACGACCGGCGCTGCTTTGGGCGGCTGGAGCAAGAAGACCAGAGGTTGAAGAAGCACTATGACCGTTGGATGGACATCGTACGGTCACTGGAGCTAGAATCTTTCATATTGACTAAGTTGACAAAGCACTGCAGGGGGAGTATTCATTTTTTTGTGCGTAATAAGGAGGCACTTCCGGTGGGTCCGAGCTGACAGCGGGGGAATGTTTTTTTCGCAAACTACGGTGACCCGTCCGGTGGGTCCCAACAGTCAGGGGGGAAACATTTTTTTCGCAAAATACGGTGGGCCGTCTGGTGGGTCCCCGCTGTCAAGTGGAGGAATAATTATTTTGCGCGTAATAAGGAGGCACTTCCTTGCTGCGGCCGTGGACCCAGCTGTCAGCCTCTCCACGTACAGTCCACGTACGACGGAAGCCGTTCCTTGACCACGTTGACCATGCCGCGTGATACGTCCAAAACGTATCTATAATTTCTGCTTGCTCCATGCCTCTTTTGGGTGATATTGCTATGATATTTATACACTTCCATACACTTTTGATCATATTTGGACTAACCTATTAACTCAGTGCACCCCAGTGCCAGTTTCTGTTTTCGGCTGTTTTTGTATTTCAGGTTTTCACATTACGAGAACTGCCAGGAAAAATCCAGAAAAATTATATAAAAAATCAGCGTTCCAGAAACTACCGTGCGCCCGAAGGACAGCCGGGGGGGGGGGCACCAGGGCTCCAGGCGCCCTGGCGGCGCCCCCCCTGGGCCGCGCCGGGGGGGCGCCTGGGCCCCCCGAGGCTCCTCCGATGCCCCCCCTTTGGCATATATTTAAAGCGTCTCCCGAAACCCTTGAGGGAGGAACTCTTTTTGGCGATCTCATCTCTGTTCCGCCGCCGCCGCCGCTTCCAAGATCGGGAGCACCAGGAGAACTCTTCCCGGCACCCTGCCGGAGGCGAGGATCACCACCGGGAGCCTCTCCACCACCATGGACGCCTCCCGGATGAGTTGTGAGTAGTGTCCCTTGGACCATGAGTCCATGACCAGTAGCTATGTGATGTTCTCCTCCCGTTCTTGTGCTTCACTAATTAGTCCTCGTGAGTTGCCCTACATGATCGAGGCACATATGTAATCCTTATGCTGTTGCTATGATGAGTTTGCTGGGATCCGATGGATTATGAGATTATGTTCAGATTGTGCTTGAGTAATATATTTGATCTACCTCTTTTATATTTATGTTCGTAAGTAATTCTTGCATGTTCTCCGTTGTTATTTATTGCTTTGGCCAAGTAGTAGGTAGTGACTCCAAGAGGGAACGTTATGCTTGATTGTGGGTTCATGCCCCTCGATGACTAGTTTGAGTGACAGAAACATGAGTCTAGGGGATGTGCTGTTGCCACAAGGGGGAAAACAACAGTGCTTGTGCCTGCGGGTGCAAGGATTGTTTACTTTACGCAAAGTTCTTTTAATGCAGTTTTCTGTTGCATTGAGTTTACACTATGGGTGGGACTCGCAACTTAATACCAGCGAGATGTTCTGGATAGATATCTCAAGGTGGATGATTAGTAGTAGATATTGATGGATTTCGGTCTACTTACTTTGGCGTACCGCCCATGCTTTTAACCTCAACCTTTCTTGCAATGTAGTCAGCATTGGTTTGCGTTCGTGGTCCTGTCAATTGCCCAGCTGTAATTCGTTTACCTCACATAGCTGTTTTAACGTCTTTTGGGAGAGAGACATCACTAGTGAACATCATGAGACTCCGGTCCATATTACCATCATTGATCACATCCGCTATTTACTTTTTGTTATTATTTACTATTGCAATTATATCTATCACTACTATCACTTGCGTTTGACCCTTTGTAAACGACAAGGCCGGAGGGATTGACAACCTCTCTGTACTCGTTGGGAGAAAAGTTATTTGTATCTTTGTGCAGGTCCACGTTGATTGCTAATATCTGGCGCCGTAGCAGTTGACACCTTCTTGTTGAACCTAGGAGTCTCTGGGGATTCGATCCTTGGTATCTTTGCCAAGGGAAAAACTTCCGCAACACTACATCTCACACCTTCCACTTGGGGTAACCAACGAGGGGCGAGAAGCCTAGCAAGAGTTTTTCTGGCGCCGTTGCCGGGGACTCCACTCTTCAGGATAGGGGAGTTGCACGCTATCTTTTACCTTTGCTTTTTAGTCTTGTTAGTTTACCTTTCTGTTTTTGCTTTAGTACCTTTTTATCGAAAATCACAATAATAGTTATCTCGTTCTTTAGTTGTCATTATGTCGGGTCCTTTTGTCTTTGACGAGGCAGAAGTTCTCACCTTTAAACAAAGAGGTGGGGAAAGTTTGAAAGATGCTTGGTATAGAATTAATGATTCGCAAAAAAGAGCCACCAAGAAGCAACCTACTACTATCCTGCTTAGAAATTTTTATGTTGGAATTACTTGTTGGAATAGGTTTATTCTAGATACTGCTATCAATGGGAATTTCCTAGAGGCCCCAGTTTGGGAGTCCCTTAGTATTATTGAAAATCTTGTTGGGAATCTCCCTGTTGTTAGCATTCGAGAGGACATCACCCTAGCTCACATTATGAAAAAACTTGAAAAGATAGAGCTAGAGATGCCAAGCATTAATAAGATAAATGAGTTGGATCGTAAGATCCAAGGAAATTTGAATAGACTTGATAGCTCCATGCATAAAATTTTCAAAATTTTGGAGACCGTCAAATTCCATGACTTGGACTCTTCTAGGATAGACAAGATTGAGGATATCTTTGATACTCTAGGAGCCACCTTCTCCTCAATCAAAACCAAAAAGGTAGAAACTCCGGCAAAGAAGGAGCCTAAGTTCGTTCACATTCCAAAGGCTCCCCGTTCTAAAAGTAATCCATCTATTGCCAAAGGGGTTGAAACTGTAAAGACTTTGGAAGAAACACCTGTCTTTGATGAATTTATAAATGAATCTTCCCTTGACTTTTATCCTTTTGGACTTCTTCCTAGAAGTATCTCTATGAGGCCTTTATTTGAAAGTCCTCTTAAGACTAGTTGTATTATTGAAGAGCTTTTTGATGATCTTGATGACGGTTCAATTGATACAACTTGATCTCTATGCATTATGCCTAGCTTAAAGGCATAAAAGAAAGCGCTTTTGGGAGGCAGCCCACATGAATAAAAAATTTATTTTGCTTTTGTTGTGTCTTGATGTTGTTACTACAGTAGCATCATCATTGTATCTTTACTTTTCAATTTTGTGCCAAGTATAGCCTCTGATTGCTAGAAAGTTCAAAAGTTGTGAGGTGCTGTCCAGGAAACAGATTCTGTCCTTGGATAGAAAAATTCGTATAAAATCACCAGATCATCTTTTTGGTCTGAATTCTTTCGACAGCGTGCTCTATATAATTGTCTTTCGTGCGTATGTTCTGAGTTTTTTGATTAGAGTTGCAGAAGTGCCCCGAACAAATCATTTACTACCTGCTGTTCTGTTTTTCACAGATTCTGTCCTGTTTTGCCTTTCCTTCATTTTGCAAACCTAGAACTTGCTTTTTCTTTGCAAAAACCTTTTGGCAATCTTGAGAAACAGTAGAACTTCAAGAATATCTTTATTTCCAGCAAGGTACAATTATTTTATTATGGGTACTAACCTCGCTAATCAGATTATGATGAGTTATGTATGAAGGGAGTTTTCAAGTGTGCGAGGGAAGATGATAAAAAGATTCAGGAGTGTCAAACGCTCAAGCTTGGGGATGCCCCCGTGCACCCCCAAGAAATATTCAAGGAGACTCAAGCGTCTAAGCTTGGGGATGCCCCCGTGCATCCCCTTCTCTATCAACATTATCAGTTCGTCTTTCGTTGCACTATATTTTAATCACTTCATGTGTTATGTGCTATGCTTGGAGCGTCTTGCTTTTTAGTTTTCTTTAGATTTTCATAACGTGTCGGAACTCAGCTTTCTTTATGTGGGAGAGAAACACGCTCCACTTTTACCTAGAACAGAACATAGAATTTTCATGTCTATCTTTGCTGTGTGTGTTCTTTGTCTTTTAATAGCTACTATCATGTTCAGCTCTTAGTATTCATGCTTATCTTTTCAAAGAGCTTTTGTTTAGTTGGTTGCTTGAACTCTCTTTAATTACCATGCTCACCTTATTAAGAGAGTTTGCTTCCGTTGCATTGGTTGATATGTCTATGATAAAGATGCTACGTGCATGATGGTGCTTAGTAGTTCAGGTTTTCTTATGGTTAATCTCAAATAGCTGGGGGGTTCCCAATGTGTTATTGGAGTACCAACATGATTTGTTTGCCTATGATGTGGTATGGTTTAGTAATATCTTTCTTCGAGAATTTATTTTGATTGACTTGGCGTATGCTCACGCATATTTAAGACTGTAAAGAAAGTCTGTCAAGCCTTGATGATCTTTTGTTTCTGAGTAGCGATATAACTTCCATGCCTGATTCAATGTTGCTTTGTCGCTCTGCATGATTATGACCGTCATTGCTCTCTTAGTTGGTCGCTCCCAGTCTTTTGCTAACCTCCACCTGTACTAAGCGGACTGACTGCTTGTGCATCCACATTCCTTTAATCCAGTTATGCCATATGAGTCCACCATACCTTCCTACATGGTATTTACCTGCCATTCCTAACGGAGACTTGCATGTGCCATCTCGAAATTATTCAAAGAAAAGTATTCCTATTTTGTGCCTCTGTTGTAAGTTCATGAGGAAGTAGTGGTTAATTCATAATCTTTTTAAGTTGGACAAGCTTCACCCCGGGATTGCATGTATAATGTGCAAACCCATAATACGAGAAGGAACTGGCATTGAGTGCGCCCGGCTCAAAAAGATAATATAACAAACAAACCCTCCTTCACGCTTTGTTCATGAGAAATCAGAAAACTTTGGCAGTGATAAACAAAGGAGATTAAGAGGATGTGATTATCCTCATTCGGGAGCCGTTTCTCGAAACTTGTCCATCTCAAAAAGTGATTGAGTTGTCTACTAGCATTCGTTGACGAAACATGCATGATCTAAGAAAGAAAATAATAATTATTACCTCTGTTTTAAAACCAAGAGCTCTGGTACATGTTTTGTCTTTGTTTCCGATTACGGGTTTTCAACCTTGCCAACAAAAGCCACGGTTCGAGAGTCTCCACCTTCTTTTAAAAGCACCAACTACTGAGAGCATGATTGTCATTCTAAGTGTAATGTGCATTGTCCCAAAGTAGCATTGTCTTTTGCATGATTGTGATATCGTTTATTTTGAAATCATTGTATCTAGTCATCACTTAAACCTTGAAGGTGCCCCTACATTTATGTTTTGCTTCACTAAAGGGGGCAAGCTAGATATCACTTTATCATATTTGCACACCATGTTCATTACAAATCTATTTGATGTTTCAATGTCATATTGTGAAACTTTTAGTTCTTTGTGATTTTCTCATGAGGCAACTTAATTACTATAGATTCATTATCTCAGTAAGCTTTTGTCGTATGACTATGAAAAATGCTGTATGGTTAATAGCATGTCACCACAGAAATTATTCTTGTTATCATTTACCTACTCGAGGACGAGCAGGAATTAAGCTTGGGGATGTTGATACGTCCAAAACGTATCTATAATTTCTGCTTGCTCCATGCCTCTTTTGGGTGATATTGCTATGATATTTATACACTTCCATACACTTTTGATCATATTTGGACTAACCTATTAACTCAGTGCACCCCAGTGCCAGTTTCTGTTTTCGGCTATTTTTGTATTTCAGGTTTTCACATTACGAGAACTGCCAGGAAAAATCCAGAAAAATTATATAAAAAATCAGCGTTCCAGAAACTACCGTGCGCCCGAAGGACAGGCGCGCCCCCCCTGGGCCACGCCGGGGGGGCGCCTGGGCCCCCCGAGGCTCCTCCGATGCCTCCCTTTGGCATATATTTAAAGCGTCTCCCGAAACCCTTAAGGGAGGAACTCTTTTGGCGATCTCATCGCTGTTATTTATTGCTTTGGCCAAGTAGTAGGTAGTGACTCCAAGAGAGAACGTTATGCTTGATTGTGGGTTCATGCCCCTCGATGACTAGTTTGAGTGACAGAAACATGAGTCTAGGGGATGTGCTGTTGCCACAAGGGGGAAAACAACAGTGCTTGTGCCCGCGGGTGCAAGGATTGTTTACTTTACGCAAAGTTCTTTTAATGCAGTTTTCTGTTGCATTGAGTTTACACTATGGGTGGGACTCGCAACTTAATACCAGCGAGATGTTCTGGATAGATATCTCAAGGTGGATGATTAGTAGTAGATATTGATGGATTTCGGTCTACTTACTTTGGCGTACCGCCCATGCTTTGAACCTCAACCTTTCTTGCAATGTAGTCAGCATTGGTTTGCGTTCGTGGTCCTGTCAATTGCCCAGCTGTAATTCGTTTACCTCACATAGCTGTTTTATCGTCTTTTGGGAGAGAGACATCACTAGTGAACATCATGAGACTCCGGTCCATATTACCATCATTGATCTCATCAGCTATTTACTTTTCGTTATTATTTACTATTGCAATTATATCTATCACTACTATCACTTGCGTTTGACCCTTTGTAAACGACAAGGCCGGAGGGATTGACAACCTCTCTTTACTCGTTGGGAGCAAAGTTATTTGTATCTGTGTGCAGGTCCACATTGATTGCTAATATCTGGCGCCGTAGCAGTTGACACCTTCTTGTTGAACCTAGGAGTCTCTGGGGATTCGATCCTTGGTATCTTTGCCAAGGGAAAAACTTCCGCAACACTACATCTCACACCTTCCACTTGGGGTAACCAACGAGGGGCGAGAAGCCTAGCACCGCGCCGAGAGGACCAGGGCGGTGGACGACGGCGAGGCCTTGGAAGGGGACGACACGGAGCCGGGGAAGACGCGGCAGTGGATGCCCACGCGTAGAGGAGTATGAGGGTTCACTGGTTCGCTGCGGTGTGAGGCTGCCGTCGCCATAGAATAACAGGGGGTGTGGGTGAGTAGAGGGATGGCCTGGCCAGCTATGGGAGTAGTAGGGGGCGGTGAGGCCTCCGCGGCATCGCAGCTGGCCACGGGAGGCAGGAGCACGAGGCACGACCGGCGCTGGTTTGGGCGGCTAGAGCAAGAAGACCAGAGGTTGAAGAAGCACTACGGCCGTTGGATGGACATCGTACGGTCAATGGATCTAGAATTGTGCATATTGACTAAGTTGACAAAGCCCTGTGTCCCCGTCAACTTAGTAGCCCACAAGTTATCCTCCCATTATACTAGGTCCCAGCTAGCAGGGGGAGTATTCATTTTTTTTGTGCGTAATAAGGAGGCACTTCCGGTGGGTCCGAGCTGACAGTGGGGGGAACGTTTTTTTCACGAAATACGGTGGCCCGTCCGGTGGGTCCCAGCAGTCAGGGGGGAAACAATTTTTTCGCCAAATACGGTGGCCCATCCCGTGGGTCCCTGCTGTGAGGTGGAGGAATAATTATTTTCCGCATAATAAGGAGGCACTTCCTTGCGGCTGCCGTGGACCCAGCTGTCAGCCTCTCCACGCCAGTACTCTTCCGATGGAAGTAGTTCCTTGACCACGTTGACCACGCCGCGCCGAGAGCACCAGGGCAATGGACGACGGTGAGGCCTAGGAAGGGGACGACATGGAGTGGGGGAAGACGCGGCAGTGGATGCCCACGCGGAGAGGAGTACGAGGGTTCACTGGTTCGGCTGCGTTGTGAGGCTGCCATCGCCGCAGAATAACAGGGGGTGTGGGTGAGTAGAGGGATGCCCCGGCCAGTGGTGGGAGTAGTAGGGGGCGGTGAGGCCTGCACGGGATGCGGGAGCAGGCGGTCCCGCCGCTGCTGGATTTGGCGGCTGGAGCAAGAAGATCAGAGATTGAAGAAACACGACGGCCGTTGGATTGACATCCAACGGTTGCATCTGCTAGAATCGTTTGTTGACGTATATAATAACCAAAAAAATCTTCCATACACGTAAACTTAATAGGCCTATAAGTTAGATCATTCTTTTTTTTAATAATTTATATATAACTCATTGCGACTTCTTATGCAATTTATTGCAGTCCGTTTTTAGGTTGGCCAGGGCCAATTTTGCATATTTCAGTGGGTTCAAAACTATTTTTAATACCAAAATGTCGAGCCAAATTTAAAGTACTTTGAAGATATATTTAAATTAGGTCAATGCCCAGTGAAATAGGAATCTGAAAATGTGAAAAAAATTCAGAAATTATAAAGTAATTGCCGATTTGTGATCTGTTTTTATATTTACAACCAATTTCATATTACTTTCAAGATTTGCAGGCGTCTTGAAAGAGTTGCAGCCCATGAGGGCGTAGAAAAATAAATAGGCCTGGATTGGTATTCTTCAGAAAAAATAAACCGGGCTCATTTTATAGTTTGTTAAAAGTACAACCCATTTTCTAGCTAGGACAATGATTAATAATTTCAACCAACCGTTCAAGGCAGAATTCAATAAAATTTCCCACAGTTTGATGGGATCCAAAATATTTTTATCCAGAAATTTCTAATCAGATTAAATATAAATTTGTATTACGTAAAAATGCAACGAAACATTGCGCGCGCAACAATTAAAAATTAAGATTTTCAAAATCCATAAATAATATTTTATAAACTAATTTCGTGCTTGATGCATTTTTTATAGTTACTGCCTAGTTTTTATAATTATATCCCATTTAATATTTTTTAAAGCCCATTTTCCTGTTAAGCCTAATGCATCCCTCCTAGAAAAGATTTGCAGCCCAGCGGGGCGGAGAATAACAAGTTGACCTTGCCTGGGTATTCCTCAAGAAAACGTATAGCTGGGCTAGCCATTTTCATCTTGAAAAAAATTAATATCTGGGTTGGATATCTGTCCTGGGCTAGACGGTCCACAGCCCGCCCAGTTAATACCATGCTCTCCTCTGAACAACAACGAAAACATCGCCAAGGAAAACTCTGCAGTGCTCACGCCTCAAAAACACAAATACTGCTCGAGCTGCTTGGTCCCAGCTGTCGGCCACACCTTGTGCAATTCTCTCGTTTATATTGACTACATAGGTTGACAATGGTGTGGGACCCTAATGTCAGGAAACTAGGAGGAAGCAAAAAAATATAGTTGTACATAATAAGGAGGCCCTTGCGTACGTACAGCTATGGCCCTAGTGGGTCCCTACTGTCAACCAGTCAAAATAAAGTCATCTCCTGAATCCTATGTTCATTGACCATGTTAACAATGCTCGGCGCCACGGCGAGCGCAACAACTCGAAGGACGACGGAGAGGGCCTCGAGGGCCCTACGGATGGTCTGATAGAGCGCCTGCTGCTCATTCAGGAAGCCAGGATCATCAGACACCTATGAGCACCTTCGAGAGACTGAGACGACATGAAACGGTAAGGCCACGCTTGGGAGCTCTGGTTTATTTCACACCTGTATTAAGATACAAGTGTAATTTACTCATCATCGGAAACAACGCGTAAAATACAGGCGTGATGAAACCAAGGGCCCGAGGTCTGCAAGTAAAACTGGCGGGTTACGCATGTAATTTGAGAGACCGGTGTATATTTTACTAGTCGAAATCGACCAACCAAGCGCTTCGCCCGAGACCGTGTGCTTTTATTTACAAGCGTCAGTTTTACAAGCGGTTTTGGTTGGAAAACGACGATCCAATCACGGCCTAAGATGATAAGTTGGTCAGAAGATCATATGGTTTCACGTCTACCTAGCCGACTTGTCGTATATTCTATGAATGAAACATAAGACGATGAACTTCTTAAGCACAAAAACAACAGAAGAGGATGATCTTCCTAACAAGCAAATCACTGGCATTAGATCGACATGCAAAACAATACGAAGCATTATTCTCAGGAGGCACGGTGAACAGCTCGTGATGCCGTATGCCACAACATTCCAAGCTCAACTTTGCAATCAATGACAAGGCCTGGCATTACATAGACAATATTCAGAACAAACTCTTAAAATATCTTACATAAGTCAACATTCATGTGACTATGCATCTCAACAGAGTAAATATTTACTTCTGAACTGAAGATAGGAATAGGAAAAAACGATCGATGTTGCTCACAGCAAAGGGCGTCCCACTCAAAAATATCAAATGCATGTCTTCTGGCTAACATCAATGAGCAAAAATTGACAAGATTTTCCAATTCCAATATATTAAATTAATGTCAACTTTGACAAGCTTTTCCCATTCAAAATATGTAATGCCTATGATTGTGGAACGGGCAGGGTTTGTCATCAGTTTGTCATCTGATAGTCCGGTGGCTCAAGGTGACGACGAATGATTAGAGAACCATTCGATGTATTGTGCATGATGAAGTATTATTATGGAGGACACAAACCATCTGAACATTTTGTGCAGTTCCACTAAAATCAAGCTGAGCATCCCTGTGGATTTCGTATTTATATGCTGTCAGAAAACAAAGACACATCAGCACACACATGAATATTGGCCCCAGTGTCAATCCACCAATCGGTGGACTAACAAACTGAAAGTACGGTAAACAGATTACCATACCCAGATGCCCCATCATTGTTGCTTAGAATGACATTGACAGATTTGGAGTCCTGTCCTGGCTTCATGTAGTTGTTTGGGCACTTTTTACCCAGTGCACTCCATGTGTTGTAGAGTTTCCTATGCTCTCTGCAGACTAGTCATGTCACCAGCGTCTACTAATACTCTGTAAAGCTTCTCGATCACTCTTTGTGTAATGTAGCGCAAACAATGACTGCTTCTTTCTGCAAAGTGGTAAGACCAACTGGACCCACTAATGCAGCAGTTTGCCTTAGACTCATTGACTCCTTTTGTGCAGTTCAACTAAAATCAAAGTCGGAATAAAACCGAGCTTTAATTTTGATATCCACGTAAGCAACGAAAGGTATAAGGGAAACAAAAACTGACAAATAACGATTGATGACTTGTACTCCCAGAAGAAAAACATCTACTGATCTACCTTATCTTAATGGGAAACAAAGCATGAGAGTAGCAGTTCTCAATCAATGTGATTCATTCATATTAACCGAGACATTATCTTAACAATGCCTTGTTTCAACATGTATAAAGAACGACAAAGCAGAAAAGTATCATTCCTAAAACAATGCGACTGATTCATTTTAACAGAGACATTATCTTAACAATACCTTGGTTAAACATGTAGAAAGAACTACAAAGCAGGATAGTACCATTTGTAAAACACTGTAACTGATATATAATAACAGAGACATTATCTGCACAATACATTTCTTAAACATGTACTCCGGCCGATCCCTAAGAGAAATGGTACTCCCACCGATCCCTAACAAGTGTTGTAGTTTTGAACTAAGATTCACTAGTTAATTCTGAGGAAAGTTGGTACTGACCTTTCAAGACCAAGATTTGAAATAACTCATGAGGAAGACCTTAAACATATCTCAACACATATATGGAAATCCGGTCTCATTTTGTGCAGTTCCACCAAAATTAAGCGAAGCAAAATGTCACAATAGCAACAAGTTGAATAGATATCCCTGTAAGTGCATCTAGTGCCCCCTAGTTGGTTTTGGAGTATTAACGACAAACGAGGTTGAGGGACTAACGTGTTTGTGAGAATTGCAGGATAACATAGGTAATAGTCCCTCATAGATTCGGTTTAACTTCCAGAGATGACCCCTAAAAATGTGTGAAGACATTGAAGCCAGTGGTGGTGTGTGAAGACATTCACGTGAACATAATGACCCATGAAGACATTCATTGAAGACTATAGAACATGAAGACATAGTTTCTTTCGTAGTTCTTTTTATTCCTTCTTGAGTTATAGGAACCACCGTACTGTTAAGTGGGGTCCAAGTGAACATAGTCGAATGACTGATGTGATGCTCAACCAAAACACCTATGTCTTCAAGCGAAGACAAATGAGAGCAAATCTTATCCAGAGATGGATAAGTCAGCTTTACTTGGAGCTCAAGTAAAGTTGCCGCGTGTGTTCAAAATCCGACCGTTGGACACATGTCAGTTCCTTAGTGACCAAGGGTCGTTTCGGACATATCATGTCGGGTTGCCTCATGGCTATAAATAGCCCACTTCTTACACCATAAATTGGCGTCTGCTCAGAGTTACTGCACGGCTTTTGTCATTTGAGAGCAAGCCACCTCCGAAGCCTTTGAGACAAAAGATCCTTTTGAGGACAAAACCCAAAACACCCAAAGCCAAAGAGAGTTAAGCATCACTGAAGTCTTTCTGTCTGTGTGACCTGAAGACTTATTAAACTTGAGGACTGTGCTTCCTCCAGCCGGTTAGGCGTCACGTTCAGAGCGTCCTAGAGTGACTGTGGACCGCTAGTGAACGAAGTCTGTGAAGGTTCGGAAGTCTACCTTGAAGACTTACCAGAGTGATTGGGTGAGGACTGTGTGTCCTTAGCTCAATGGGAATACGGTGAGGACTGTGTGTCCTCAGGTTTGAATACCTAGCCGCCCTAACCAGATGTACAGTTGAGACAGCAACTGGAACTGGTCTACCAAATCCCTGTCTCCATCAAGCAACTGGTTCTATCCCTATTCTCTTTTACATTTCAGTTTGTCTTCGTGAAGCCATTACTCGTCTGCCTGCTCTGTTTGTCTTCACTATGTGAAGACCACTATCTGTTTAGCTTCAGTTATATCTTCCATCTCGATCCATGTTATTTTTGTCTTCCGCTGTGTAACATATAGGTTCATTTTTTCGTTTGTCTTCAAATCCCTCGCGCTTTGAAGACTTTCGAAAAAACGCCTATTCACCCCCCTCTAGTCGATAACTTGCACTTTCAATTGGTATCAGAGCAAGGTGCTCCCTTGTTCTGTGTGATTCGGTTTAACCACCTGGAGTTTTAGCTATGTCGACTGCAGGGATAATCAAAGTCTCCGTTGCGTGTCCTGTCTTCGATGGCACTGATTACCCCTAGTGGAAGAATAAGATGCGCATGCATCTTGAAGCTATTGATGTCGACCTCTGGTATGTCGTCAAGAATGGCGTTCCCAAGGCCGGTGAAGGTGTCACTCCTGCTGATGTCAAGAAGTTCATTTAGCTGGATTCAACTGCTAAGAATATCATCTGCGATCAGCTGACCAAAGGACAGTATGGCCGTGTGAGTGCTCTGGAAACGTCGAAGCTAGTCTGGGACTGGCTCTCCAAGGTCAATGAAGGCGTCTCAATCCAAAGAGACTCAAGGATCAGTGTTCTTCGCAACCTCTTCAACCGCTTCAAGAGAAACGACAATGAGAACATCCGACTCACATTTGATCGCCTCACTGACATTACCAATGAGCTTCATGCACTCGCCGCCACTGAGATCACAAAGCATGAAATTGTCAAGACACTCCTAAGATCACTTGACAGCTCATTTGACACCCTAGCCCTGATGATTCAAGAACGTCCTGACTACAAGACTCTCGATCCGTCTAACATACTTGAAAGGCTCAACACACATGAGTTTCAGCTATCTGAGAAAAGAGACATCTATGGACCCAACTATGGCCGAACCCGCGCCTTGAAGGCAAAGGCTGTTTCCTCATCTGAAGAAGAATCTGACTGCAGTTCTGACGATCCTGAAGACATTGGCAGAGAACTAGCGATGCTTTTGAAGAAGTTTCAAAGGTTCTCAAGGAACAAAAACTTCGGAAAGTCTTCAAGATCCAGCTCAGGAAACAATGAAGCTTCCTCTCGTGACTACAAGAAGAGAACTTGCCACAAGTGCAGGAAACCTGGTCACTACATCTCTGAGTGTCCACTGTGGGACAACGAAAACAACAAGAAGAAGAAGAGCAAGGAATATGATTCTGATGACAAGAAGAAAAAGAATTTCTCAAAGTCTTCTTCCAAGTCTTCGTCAAAGTCTTCATCACACAAGAAGAACTCGTCTGGCAAGGGTCATGCATTTGTTGGCAAAGAGATGGATTCAGAGGAGGAGTCTGCTTCTCAGGAGGCAGAGGTGGAGTCCGAAGAGGAGTCCGATTCAGGTGTGGCAAGCTTGGCTCTAGCTTCAACATATGTTGCCAAGTCTATCTTCAACACTGAAGACCATGGCCTCGTCACCAACACAAATGCCACAGATGAAGATGACTCTACTCCCACCTTCTACTTCATGGCACGTGGTTCCAAGGTAAACTCACACGATGCTTACTTTCAAACCTCAAGTGAAGATGACTCTGATTGTGAATCCGAACCTAGCTACAAAACACTTGCTAAAATTGCAACTGAATAACAGAAAGCTATGGAACATATTCAAAAACTGTTAGACAAAAGCGATGATCTGTTGGACGCGGAAATGACCCGATCTCAGTCCTTAATTGAAGACATTAAGAATCTTCATGTTAAGTACGAAGAACTTGAAAGTCGTCATGAAATGCTCTCAACTACTCATGAAAAGCTTTCCTATGATTATCTTCAAAGGAAGCAAGAACTTGAGAAATTGAGAGTGGCTCATGAAGATCTTTAAAAAGAGAGCGAGTCACTTCGTGCTCAACAGATCAGTCCCGCTTAGGAAGGATTTGCACCACCATGTTTAAAATGCCTTGAGCATGATAACGCTAACTCTGCTGCTGAATGTTCTACTGCTGCTACTATCGCAATATCTTCAACTGCTGATGTGGTAACTAACCCCTATAAGGAGGATACCACTACTATTGCTGATGAGAATGCCAGGTTGAAGACATTGCTTGAAACAGGAATGTTCAAAAGTCTTAAAGGGCATCCGACACTTTGTGATGTTCTAAAGAAATAGATTCTGAACCGAAACCCTAGGAAAGAGGGTGTTGGGTTCGAAAGGAAAATGAATGTTGATTGTTCCTACTGGAAGCCTGAGCAGTATCCCAAAACCACATGGGCTGCTGCAAAAGGTCCACCAGTCGATCCATCCACTTTATCTGGCTTCACTTGTGCTAACCCAAATATTATTGATGAATCATTTGACGCAAACTATAAAATGTTTAAGAATCAGAATGGTGAAGTGTTTGCCAGGTATATTGGTACTAACTGCAGGAATGGACCACCAATGAAGAAGATCTGGGTGCCCAAAAGTTGTCTTGAGAATCTTCCTATGAATGTCATCATGACACCACCTGGGAAGAAGACAAACCCCAGACCAAAGGCTGCATATGGTCCAAAGGCTTCATACAGACTGAGGACTCAACAGAGTCACCCTAACGCCAATGTTTTGCAGGGAAATCATACTCAGACCTATGAATACGAGCGTGTTTCATCAAACCGCGATGTTCATAAAACTAAGAACTTTTGTGCTTACTCATATGAGTATTATTCACGTCTTGCAAGGATATTTGCTAGGGCTCCTAAGCCAAAATTCTCAGATGCTGCACTTAGACTTATTGCCTCTAAACCACCCCTAAAGATGTGGATGGTTAAGAAAAATTAACTTCTCTTGCAGGGAAGAGTCTCTAGCCGAAAATCATCTTCCGACGCCAATGCTGGGGACCTTAAACATCTTTTGGGACGCATGATCAAATGTCCAAATGGTTTAACCATGTATTTCGTCCCATGGTTTCTTGACAAGTTTCCTATCGTGACTAACCAAGATCTAAACTTAACCCACTTGTTCGTCAAATGTTTATGCTTCACACTTCTTTTTGTGAAGACTATGTCGCTAACTGATCTGTAGGGTACTGCTTCGGAAGCCACTGAATGGATAATTGACAGTGGATGTACCAACCACATGACTAGTGACCGACGTCGTCTCATGGACTCAACTCTACGTCCTTCTCCCAAAAGTCACATCACTTTCGCTGACACTGGTAAAAGCAAGGTACTGGGACTTGGCAGAGTTGCTATCTCAAAGGATCGACACATGGACAAAGTAATGCTTGTTGAATCACTTGGATACAACTTAATGTCAGTCTCCATGTTGTGTGATCTAAATATGATTGTGATATTTGGAAAATATCGTTGCCTTGTGCTTATGGAATCTGACAAATCTCTAGTCCTCGAAGGACATCAAAAAGGTGATATGTATATGGTAGATTTCTCTACATGACCAGAACTCGCGATATGTCTTCTTGCAAAAGCTTCAGAGTGTTGGCTTTGCATCGAAGACTTGGCCATGCTGGCATGAGGAACCTACACACTCTCGTCAAGAAGAACCATGTCATAGGCATAGAGGGCGTCAAGTTCAAGAAAGATCATGTATGTGGTGCCTGTGAAGCTGGAAAGATGACTAGGGACAAGCACCCCTCGAAGACAATCATGACGACATCTCATCCCTTCGAGATGCTTCACATGGACTTATTCGGCCCCACTCACTACTCTACTCTCACTACTACTGCTTGCTTATATGGTTTCGTGATCGTTGATGACTACTCTAGATACACTTGGGTGCACATAACCCTATTTAAGACTGAAGTGCAGGATGTCTTCAGACGCTTCACAAATAGGGCCATGAACAACTATGGCATCAGGATCAAGCACATCAGAAGTGACAATGGAACTGAATTCAAGAACACTGGGCTCGACACCTATCTTGATACATTAGGCATTACACATGAGTTCTCAGCTCCATACACACCTCAGCAGAATGGCATCATCGAGCGCAAGAACAGAACTCTCATTGAGATGGCATGCACTATGCTTGATGAATACAAGACACGAAGAAGATTCTGGCCTAAAGACAATGATACTGCATGTCATATCATCAACAAAGTTTATCTTCACAAGTTATTCAAGAAAACATCATATGAACTACTGACTGGTTGTGGGGACCCCGACTTAAGAGTCGAGATCACCGAATGCATGTGTACAGTGATCCTAGAGATCAATGCTCACTGAACACACATAAGCTGAATAACAAGAGTCTTACATCCATACATACCGTCTTACACAAATTATGACCATTATGGCCAAGTCTTACATAGATAAAGCCTCACGGGCTGAATAGCAAATAACTCAAATAGCGGAAGTCTTCGATGATAAGTAGAACCCATGCCATCTGCCTTAACCCTACAGGCATACTGACTGGGATAGCGTCCTAGTTTGCATGTTCGTCTCCATAGAACTCTTCTTCATACTCCTGTTCTTCCATGCCTGGCCAATTAAATAACCAGTGGCAAGCCAATGAGTACTTTGAATGTACTTGCAAGCAACCCATGATTTGGTTCAAAGTAACAATGCAATTGAATAACAATGAGCAATGTAGCTACGAGCTAGAACAAACATTCTACCATCAAGTATATGCATCAATGACTTCACGTAACCTCGAGAACAGGTTACTGATATCAACATGAATAGAATTCAATTCACGAGTCAAGTCACCACTTTGACTCATCACACACACATACTTTCACCGATGTAGTAAAATTCTGGACATAGTTTAAGTAGCACCACCCAACTGTCCATGACCGTGGACACGGCTATTCGAATAGTTTTACACTCTGCAGAGGTTGCGCACTTTACCCACAAGATCCGGGAAGCTTTCGTGTCACCCACGATCCCGCAGTACCTCAAGTACTCGGGGGAAGCACCCGGTCATTATCTTTCCTTAGACGACACTAACATAGAGTCCACTCGTTGGTGCACAGCCCTCGAGTACAAACAATAGATCATGGGACTTGCCCTATTTTCAATGTCACGCGTACACGAAGGGACCAACGGTGTGTCCGGTGCCCTGTGAAAATAGTCATGGTCGTCTATCCAAGCACGACCCCGTCCCGGGAAAGACCTCAAGTCTTCCCGTCACTAGTAATGCGGGCACCATGCTAGTATCGGCCTAAGTAATCAATAACGCCCCGTCCCATAAGGGGTAGAGTGGTTGCACATATTTGTTTGGGACGGTAGTCACACATAAATCTAATCCATCATTTCACCCATGCACAAGATCTTTACCGGCACATCACTTCTTCCTCAAGTGATGACCTAACTCAATATCACCCTCGGGCATTAGGGGCACCCGATGGGGTTTATGGAAAGAATGCAACCGCGAAGGTTTCATGGCACACATGCATCACTAAGCATCACTACTAACCATTTGCATTGCATCTAGCACATAGCAAGAAAGAGTAAAGCATGCATCATATGGTGGTTTTAAACTAGGTTACCACCGTAACTCTTATCATCATGCATTCGGAAACAAACGGGTTCCGAAGAACACAAGTGTATCATGGTCAAAGGGCTGCTTGCCTGGATTGGCTAGGTCTTCAAAGTCTTCAAATCCTTCCCCACCTTCTTCTTCAGCAACCTCGTCAAATACGGTATCTAATCGTCGCAAAATAACAACGGGAAAATAAGATCACAATAAAAACAGAAAAATCAAAGTGCTCAGGAAAATGTCAACCTATTTTTGTTAAATACTAGAGGGAAAACTAAGATGGCAAAAATTCTTAGTTTGAGTTTTGGAGTGGCAGAATGGGATCTAAGGATTTTTGAACAGAAGTTTTAATGTTCAAATTTGAATTTAAATTTGAACAGAACAGAAAAGGTTCATGGATATGTGTGAAAGTGACACCATTAAATAGGTTGGATTTTTACAAGTTTTTAGGAGTTGGAATTAATTCATTTGGACAAATATTTATTTCTGTGAAATTATTTGAAATAACCACAGAAAAGAAAAAGAGAAAAAGGCTCTGTGCCACTGGGCCAGAACGGCCACAGTGCATGGCCTAGGGCAAATAGCCCACCGCACGGGCGCCAGCGCACGCGTCAGGGTTTTTTAAACCTGACGGGCGGGGCCCGGCGGTCAGTGACAGAGAGGGGAGCGAGAGGGAAGTGCGGATGACAGGCGGGGCCCACCTGTCATCTTCAACTTTGCGGCCAGAGAGACGGCGAGCTCACCGGCAGCGATAGGGTGCACGGTGGGGCAAGCTACGGGCAGGAATGGACCCAGCGGAGAGTCGCCGTTCCAATGGTGGTGGTGCGGCTCGCCGGAGGGGCCTGGTTCGCCGGCGGCGAGGACTCGCAGCGGAGGAGCGTCGGGAGGTTGTTGCTCCGGTCGATTCCGGCAGCTGCAGAGAGCGGAAAGAGGGGGAAATGCATTAGTGACTTGCTTGGTGCTAGATCGAGCAAGAGAGAGGGCTAGGGCGGCCTGTACTGGGCTGGCGACGGGAAGCCGCCGCGGTGGAGCTCGAGCTCGATCTCGAGCTCGGGCGGGTCTGGAGAGAGGCGAGTGGCTCAGGGAGGTGATTGGGAGAGGGAGGATGCTGTTGGTGAGGAGAGGAGGGGCTCAGGGGCCCTATTTATAGGAGAATGGAGAGGTCCCGTGGACCTGTGCGCCGGCGAGCTTCTGCTCGTCGCCACAGTGCACGGGAGGCGTTGGGGACACGTCTGGGGTGTTTCTGGGCGAGTTCCAGGGCGGAGGGGAGGAAGAGGGGGAGCGGAGGGCGAAGGAGGAGGAGGACAGCGCAGGGGAAGGTCGCGGTTGGCGCGAGGGGGGAGCACGAGGTGGTCGGAGGCGAGGGATTGGGCAAAGCTACAGTGCGGGTGTGCACTGTAGCGCTCTCTGGAGCATGCTTGTTGCATGCCATGGCATGCTGTTGGCTCACTGGCCGTGTCCGCCGTGTCTAGGGGGGTCCAGCACGAAGTAAACTATGTAGCTGTGGCCTTGGATGCTCTGGGTGATCAGTGAGGGAGGAGTGAAGCTGGTAAATGGGTAGAATTTGGCTGTCCAGCAAGGTAACTTAGGGTTTTCACCCCTCAATCATTGAGCTGTGGACATGGGGAAGTTACTGGAGGTAGAATGTAACTAGGTGAGGCTGTGGTAGAAAGTTGAGGCAAAAGTAAATAGTAAAAGAGGTCAAGATGATGGTTTTGGTAAAATGGCAGAAGGTGTTTGATCATGTTTTAGACAAGCAAATGATCTCCACTGGCTATGACCCTTAACATGATTAAATGTCATATGGAAATAGGGTGTTTCACCAAATTTGGGCTCATTTGAAGAAACTAGCCAATGTAACTTTGGTGAACCCTAGAAATCAACAGAAATGGCTTCATCATGTTTAAGTCAAGCTAACCATCTCCCCTTGATGCACCACTTGGTGTAGTTTCATCATTTGGGGTTAGGATCATGCCCACAAAGTTTGAAGCTCCAGGTAAAAAGTTGGCAATGTAAAGTTGTTCAAACTTGAATTTGAACAGAAAGGGTTTTGGGGTATTCTGATCAAGTTACCCTATTCCAAAGCTTGTACCATTTGGTCTAGATGCCTTATTGGGCTTTTCTAGCATGTGCACCAAGTTTGAGAGCATTTGGATAAGTTTGGCAATGTAAAGTTGCTCAAACTTCAGATATGGACAGAATGGTTTTAGAAGGTTTTGATGATGTTTTCATGCTTCCCAAGGCACGGGGCTTGGCAAGATCATCAAATATGTCATATATGACATGATATAATTTCCCTGGAATTTTTGGAGAATATTTCCTTTGTAAATATTTCAAAAGCTTGAAATATCCAGAAAGGGTTTCTGAGGGATTAGCCCATTATTTTGAACATGACCAAGTGTTGAAACTCTTATATATGGACAATATATGTCCTATGAGTCTCCCTGAATTTTGGCAAATATTTTTGAAATAATTAAATAATTTTTCCCTATTAAAGACCATTTCTGGCCTTAAGAAAAATCTTTTAAATAAAATAGGAAAATAACTTTTAAAATTATACTTTTGTGGTTTCTGGGAGTCCTATGACTACTGGGTCTCAAATATACTTTCTGAAATAATTTTCTCACCCTAAATCAAGCACTTGCAGTGCAAACCTCAATTCAGGGGTTTTTGGAATACTAAATTTTGAAAATACAATTTGGCCAAATTAATTTTATAAGAAAATACTATACTGCTATAAACACTTGGTTTGACCATTGGGCAGAAGTTTTGGGTATGGAGATGAATTCTACAAGAGGTAATAGTTGACTTTAATGAGCACATGAAAAACACATGAAGAAAAACTCAATTCCAAATAAAAGCCAAATGATGCCAAAAATATTTGCTGGTCCAAATTTTCATGCTTCATTGATGCAAATGTAATGTTACAAAATGCAGGGTGTGACACTGGTAAGAAGCCAAATGTCAGCTATTTCAGAGTCTTTGGTGCAAAGTGCTAGATCAAGGATCCGCACCACACTTCCAAATTTGCACAGAAAGCACATGAGGGTTTTATGCTCGGTTACAAAAATGACTCGCACACCTATCGGGTCTTCAATCTCTTTCACTATAAAGTGGCTAAAACCGTAGGTGTGCGGTTCGATGAAACTAACAGCTCACAAAGAGAGCACCTGTCAAATGTGCTAGATGAAGCCTCTCCAAGTGAATCTACCAAAAAAATGGGTACATGTGAGATCATACCCACCGAGGAACCTACTGAAGATGAAATCATCATCTCTCCACCCAACAATTCTGAAGACTATGCTCAGCCTGAAGCCAACACTGAACATGAAGACAATCAAGAGAATGAGCAAAGTCTTCGCCCAGCTCATCCTCGTGTCGCGAATGAAGTCCAAATTGAAAAGGTTCTTGATGGCATCAATGCAACTGGTCCACTCACTCGCTCAAAAGCAACTCAGCTAGCAAACATCTGTGGTCACTCTGCTTTTGTCTCAATATCTGAACCCAAGAAAGTTGATGAAGCCTTTAAGGAATCTGAATGGATTCAAGCAATGCAAGAAGAGCTTCAACCGTTTGAGCTAAATAATGTCTAGGAATTGGTAAAGCGTCCTGATCCAAGGAAACATAACATCATTGTCACCAAGTGGATCTACCACAACAAACAAGATGAAAATGGTCAAGTCGTCAGAAACAAGGCTCTTCTCGTTGCTCAAGGCTATACTCAAGTAGAAGGGATTGACTTCGATGAAACCTTTGATCCTGTTGCCAGACTTGAAGCCATTCACATACTGCTAGCATACGTCAACCATCATAACATATTTCTGTATCAAATGGATGTGAAGAGCGCATTCCTGAATGGGAAAATTGAAGAATAAGTGTATGTTACACAACCTCCAGGCTTTGAAGACCCGAAGCGTCCTGACATGGTTTACAAGCTAAACAAGGCACTGTATGGACTCAAACAAGCTCCTCGTGCATTGTATGACACACTTAAAGACTTCTTGAAGAGCAAAGGCTTCAAACCTGGATCATTGCATCCCACACTCTTCACGAAGATATATGATGGAGAACTGTTCGTATGTCAGATTTATGTGGATGCCATAATATTTGGATGCATTAACAAAAGATACAGCGATGAGTTTGGATACATGATGCAAGAGCAATATCAGATGTCTATGATGGGTGAACTGAAGTTTTTCCTTGGTCTCCAAATTCGCCAACAAAAGAATGGCATCTTTATATCTCAAGAGAAATACCTCAAAGATTGCCTGGAGAAATTTGGAATGCAAGATTGCAAAGGGTACTCGACGCCAATGCCAACTAAAGGACAATTGGGCTCCGACGACAATGGTAAAGAGTTAGATCAAAAGGTATACCGCTCCATGATTGGTTCTTTACACTATTTATGTGCATCTAGGCCTGATATAATGCTAAGCATTTGCATGTGTGCCCGATTCCAAGTGGCACCAAAGGAATAGCATCATCTCGCTGTGAAGCGAATTCTTCGATATTTGGCTCACACCCCCACACTAGGATTATGGTATCCCAAGGGCTCTATATTTGATCTAGTCGGATTATCAGATGTTGATTATGCTAGTGAAAAATTTGATCGCAAGTCCACCTCAAGCACATGTCACTTTCTTGGATGATCTCTTGTCTCTTGGTCTTCAAAGAAGCAGAACTCAGTGTCCCTTTCCACAACTAAAGCTGAATACATTGCTGCTGGATCTTGTTGTGCTCAGCTTCTCTGGATGAAGCAAACTCTCAAGGATTATGGCTTCAACATGGAAAAGGTGCCTCTCTACTGCGATAATGAGAGCGCCATCAAGATTGCTCACAATCCAGTTCAGCACTTGAAGACAAAGCACATTGAAATTCGTCAGCATTTTCTCAGGGATCATGTGATCAAGAAGGATATTGAAATCATTCATGTCAACACTGAAGAGCAACTGACATATATCTTCACTAGCCCTTGAATGAGAAAAGGTTTTGCAAGCTGCGGTGTGAGCTAAATATCTTAGAATCCTCAAATGTCATGTGATTGGACACACATCCTAACGCTTATGCATTTTGATGACTTAGATGCGCAACACACTAAGTAACATATGTCTTCAATTCATGAAGACTTACACTCTGAGTGTGAATACATTAATGTGGAAATTGACTCTGGAGCGCCACGATAATTGTGCGTCGTATCCTGGTCTAATACTTCCTATACGGTGGGTAACGCCACCACCAAACTTTTCTGAAGATTTCATTTGGCGTCATAACTGCTTTATCTTCATACCCTGTTTGTCTTCAACATTGTTTATCTTCAAAAAGCATCTTCTCAATGTTGGTTTGATTAGTGTTCTCTGTATAACTATATATATATATATATATATATATATATATATAGGGTGGGTCTATTCTCATAACACCCCTTAAGATCTTATTCTCATAACAAAAAGCTTATTCTGATAACAGTGTCGAGTCGACCCGTAGCTACAAATTGACCCCAGAAACAACGGAGCCGAACTGCTCGTGTAGAAAAAACTGCCTTATCCTCTCGTGCCCACTCCCCGCCTCCCATCCCGCAACCTCCCCCGCGCCGCCGCGCAGCTATCCTCCCCGCACCGCCGACCCGCCACCTCCCCTGCTCCCGCGTGCCGCCAACCTCCCCCGCGGCCACCAGCGCACTCCTGCCCCGCACGGCCGCGCGCCACCACCCTCCCCCACGGCCATCACCACACCCCTTCCTGGTGCCGGATTTGGCGGGATCCGCATTGCCCCGCGCTCATCTCGGTGGACATCGATGGAGGGCGGCGGCTCCTGGACAGCAACGACGGGCGACAGCCTCCACCAGCCACCACGGCGGAGGGCTAGCGCGATGGAGGGCTCACCTTCCCCTCGCCTCGATTTGTAGTGGTACCGACGAACTGACAGTAGGGCGTGGTGCCCTTCCCCTCCCCTCGAAGTTTTGGGGCGCCAACGGCCCAGCACGGGACCCGACGGTTGCGCATGGGACCGGCCGCCACCATGCCCGGCATCGCGCTCCTCACCTTGGCTAGCCAGAGGGCCTCTGCTCCTCTGTCCAGCGCCGACCATGGAGTTGATGGGGCCAGTGTGCCCATGAAGTCTGTGCAGTTCGCCCCCGCGCCGCGTGTGGTTTGGCGACACCCTCACCACACCGTGACATCCTCCTCCCCTTCTCTTCGTCCACCATGGCGACCTGTAGTGTGCCTCGACGGGCGACCTTGGTGGGGAGCGCGACAGCATTCGCGGGCTCGTGCAACTACTGCCCCCAACATCTGTCGCGTCGGGAATGAGGGATTCCGCACCGGGAGCAATTCGCCAGGGACGGGAGAACCACTCCAGATGATGTTGTTTGCGATATCCTGGATGTGGCATTGCAGTGCATCTGGATCTCTCTAGCAGTGCGCCAAGCGTCCTCGTGCGGTTCATCCACGGGCGCTAGGGATCCCCTTCCACCTTAACTCTTTCCCCTCTCCACTCGAGCCCGCATGCAGTTCGGTCAATCTGTTCGTGCTGTGCGGAGCGCATCTGCGTGCAGTCGGCCGGCCGAAGGTGTGGAGCGCATGTGTGCGGTATTGTTCCCACGGTGATGTAGTTCACCGCTCCGTGCAGTTTTCATAGGAGTTCACTTTTATTATTTTGGAGGAATTGTTTTTGCAAATTTGTATGGACATTGTTTATACTTTGGTAAAACTCGATGCAGTTTATTAAGAAAATCTTAGCGGTGCACTTTGCAAAACAAAGAAGACGCTGAACTTCAAGGCTACTCTGCTGCATTACACCCCCACGGTTCCATTAACTATATTTCGCAACTACACTTTGCAGGAAAAGACGAACAAAAAAAATTGATGCAGCTCACTAACACTGGCCATGTAGTCCAGTAACATTGCTCATGTAGTCTAGTAACTTAGACTCGTGTTGCGCTTCACTTTTCCCCCGATGTGGTTCACTTGCCTCGTCTTTGAGGTCCAATCTTGTTCATAAAAAATTAAAAAAATGGCGACAAAACTCACAAAACCCCATCTGATAAAATGTACGTCCGACAACAGAAATCAAAAATTTAACTTGACTATTTGATGCAGTGCGCTTTTACATCCGAAGCAGTGCTCTTTTCTGTTCGATGCAGTGCACGCGTCAATTTTGGTGTCACGAAAAAACAGAGTGCCCGCATTTCGGTAAATTCGAAACTGCTCTTAAACCGTAATGAATTAGAGGAAGTGTTCTACATCAAAAAGTAGCGTCTCGACGATATCTTTCCAACCCTGTATCATTTGGATCATTTCGACTAGTGGTTTGTAAAAATTTCACGAAAAACGGCCGCTGCCTCTCGTAGTCAGCCGTGCGATTTTCAAAATTAACTAAAAACCGTAAGGAATCTAAAAAACATTTCAACATATGAAAGTTGCGCCTCGTTCGTAGCTTTCCAACGGCGTATCACACGCTTCGTTTCGACAAACGGTTAAAAAATTGAAACTAAAACAGTATCGAAAATTTAAAAAAATTCGAAAAACACAATTCCGCGATTTAGTAAATTCAAAACTAGTCTTAAACCGTAGCGAATTAGAAAAAAATAATAGATATGAAAAAGATGCGCGCCGACGATACCTTTCCAACGGTGTATCGTATGTTTCATTCCGGCGAGCGGTTTAGAAAAAAACGTGAAAAAACACTCGCTGTCATTCGTTGTGAGCCGCACGATTTTCGAAACTGCTCTTAAATTATGATGAATTTTGAAAAGTGTTCAACATGGCGAAGTTGTGTCTACTCCATAGCTTTTCAATGGTATATTACACGCATAATTCCGATAAACGGTTAAAAAATTAGAGCAAAAAAGATACACAAGAAACAACACGTACAATTTTTTCGAAACTAAGTTCACCTTTCGTTGTGTTGCAGTGCCCTCACGTTGTGCGTGCAGTGCCCTTGCGTTGTGCGTGAAGTGCGAAAGTATTATGAGAATATTATTCTCATAATGTTATGAGAATAGACCGGCTGTATATATATATAGACACACACACACACACACACATGCTATTCTACTATAGGCAGAGCAATTCACACGGCTTATTAGCAGCAATCGTGTGTGTTATTACTGGTCTTCGCACACATTTCAGATTACGGACCTGTTTGTCACGTATCACACACACCTTGATCTGGCTGGCCGTTTCTTTTTTGTTGCCTAATCACACACAGTTCATCCTAGTGAACCGTATACTGTATATCGCACATGCCTTCATCTGGCTGCCCGTTTCTTTTGTGTCTCCTCATACCAAACAGTTAATTGAGCTGAACCGTATGCCCTACATCGCACATGCAACTACAACCCGAAATTTGTTTGATGAATCCGTCACCGCAAACATTTTATACATTTCTGACGGTTTCCATACATCACTGTTTGCGATTATGGCATCAAACACAGTTTTTCGAAGGGTCTCTCATCGTAGTGTCGCGTTCAGACCATCCTGGAGTAGTGCATTTCCGCCCCCAAATTCATCCCGTACCAGATCTGAGATTTTTTTCCCAATAAAAGTGGTACAACCGGCCCCCAAGGCAGTACAACCGCTTCCCCCATCCCCTGATACTTCTGCCTGCAAAAATGGAACCCCAGGACGCTCCAGGAGCGGTACAACCACCCTGGCAAGCGGTACAACCGCCCCTCCGAGTTTCAACTTTGGCTGATTTTTGTTTTGTCCATAACTAATTCATCTGAACTCCGATTTTGACATTCCTTAGCTCGTTTTGAAGCTATTGGCATTCCCCATACCACAAAAATACTACCATAATCATTTGCCTCCACAAAATTTCCGAAATTTGGCAAGTTTGACTAGCCCTTCGACCATATCATCCACATAGCTACCATAGCCTTCCGCAACCTAACCCATTTTGTCCACCATAGCATTTGTGGTTGCTTGAGTAGTGATTCGAGTCTCCTAACGTGTTTCGGCTACTTGGGGACTATTGCGTCTTCATCAACCACCACCACCACTTCCGGTTACCCATTGGCCACTATACTTTTCCGCCAACCAAACCTAACCCAATTTTGTTTGAGCTTGTTTGAGTTGTGGGTTGTGTCTCCTAAGGAGTTTTGGCTACTTAGGGACCATGCCTTCATACCCTTCCGCCACCATAACCCATTTTGACCAGGTTTCCACCAACAATTCTCCAACCACCACCGCATTTCCGCTACCACCATTTGACATTTGTCCTTGAGATTTTGAGTTGTAGTTTTTCCGTTTCCTTAGGTGTTTCGGCTAATTAGGAATGGTTCTACATCAAGAGCACCACCTCTCATCATCGCCAGGAGGTCGTCATCGACTTTGACCACTTCACCATCATCCGTCCATGGCTTACAAACGATAAACCATTAAGGGTAACTTTGATGACATCATTGTATATTCCCCCTTACCATTGTATTGTTAACCCCTAGCCCATTTTGCATCACTTTCCTATCGAGGCTAGCCTTTGAGTATTGCTGGCAACGTTACTTGTGCACATTAGTGATCATCGATCCGCGCTTCCATTGCATACATACCATTTCATCTTGGTATCATCATATCATCTCTCGTGCCACAAGATTGTTCCCGCATATACACAATTGCTATCTTGGTCTGTGCATTTCACATAAGTGGCCATATCAAAAAAAGAATATGCTTTAAGAAAAAAGAGAAATAAAAAGAGCTTGTAAGCAAGAGCCATAGCATCACAAAATATCATATCATACTTGATCATCTTGGATCATCTTCTGCTAAAAGCACCGGAACATCATACATACATAGCATACTTGTGCTAGGAAGTCGTTACATTTTGTTTCATATAGGAGGGCACAAGTTCGTATCAGCCTATTGAGCAATCGGCTAGCATCTCTCTAGTGTTGTGCGACAAGAGCATTTTCCATGAATTCCACATTTTCCTCTCAATCCTTGGTTGCACAACCACATTTATCTATATGTGCGTGTGTTTCCGTGTGCCATTCTTTGCTATTGGTGTACTTGTTACACTTGCGAATTTGTGAATCTCCTTCAACATTATTGACTCTTGCTAACATTTTGCATCAAATTTTTGTGCCACTATCCTCACCAAGCTACTCCATAAGCCTTATTGTGTAGGTGTGAGAATTGACGAGAATCGGTACCAATTGTGCTATTTCCTTGACACATTATTGAGTGATCATTAATCCATTCTCAACATTGGGTAAGGTACATTGTTCTAGTTTTTCTCTTTCTCCACTCACCACTACCTAAGTCTTGTGATGGATAGGCAAAGCATTTCATCTCCGATCTTCGACATGGATGGCGCGAACAAGTACATCCACACTCAAACCATCGGACTACAACGAGCAATGCAGGAGTGCATCGACAACATCGCCATCGACATACGACACTCCGAGGCAAGGAGACGGGCTTACATCGATGGCATGTGCGACTCTTTCGACAAACACATGGAAGAGCTTCGACACATGGTGGTCGACTAAAAGTCTTCTTCCCCTTCGTCATCTTCTCGGCAGCAACATTCAAGTCACAAGTCATCGAAATGCAAAAACGATGCAAGCGTAAGTCGTCCACGTCCACACCTCCATGGCAACCATCAACATCATCATGAAGGGCAAGTCACCTCCAAGCATCATGTGCACGACGACGACGAATGACATTGATGCGGAGCATCCTATGGACATCACCATGTCAAGAGTCTGCTTGGCAAGTGACATGTGCGACCTCTACTTCTCATACATAAAGGTGAATCATCTCCTTTACACATGTTCATTTGACCCCTTCGAGGATGGTATACTACTTGACACTCCACTCATGTGCATGCATAGGTATTGTCAGAGCTTCACGGATGACGAGGAGGAGTGCAAGTGCCAAGCATCACATACACCATCCGCGAGGGAAGCATGGAAGAGAAGACGGAAGATACGGAGCTGCTGCAAGCTACAGCCATCAGACGACCAACGACTTCCAGGCTCCGGACGACCGCCACCACCGGACGTCTATCATTCTGCAACAGAATGAAATTAGCGGAAGTCCGAATTCTGGACGCCCGGTCCCTCACAAGCCAGCGGACGTCTGATACCTGTCTGCGCACAGCGTTCGGGCTCGCAGCCCATGTACCCCTTTCGCCCCTCACTTACCCCTTGGTGGGCCTAGACTATATATACTCCTCCACCTCCACCATTTTAGGGTTAGCTTTGTGATATCTCATTTGATACCTAGAGCTTTGGTCATCTAGTGGTTCTAATCCTAGGAGTGACTGCGGCCCCTCTTCGGAGAAGATCCACACCGGATTCAAGACCTCCTCGCGGAGAAGATACTAAGGGATTCAAGGCCCCTCATGGGAAGATCCTAAGGGTTAAAATCAATACCTCCTCACGGAGATGAACTAGTTACCTTGTATCCCCTTTTGTTGGATTTTGACCGTGTATCTCGTTGTGTTGAGGATCTAGCACATGTGTGATCGTTTCATGTTGATTTGAGTGTTTTCTCTCGTTTCCCCCTCATGATTTCCGCTCGAGTTCTTCGTGTTCATCCTCGGGGATCCCTTCAATCATGAAAGATCGGCCTAGATCGGGTTAGCCCCGCATCATATGGTATCAGAGCCAAGGTTTCTCATGAATGTGGAGCCTCCCCACCGTTTTCTAGCCTTGTTTTGTTGTATTATTTCCCAAATTCAAAAAATTCCCCACCAAAAATAGCTCCAATTTTTTTTTTGTGATTTGTTGGTTTGATGATGTTTTATTGATTTTCATCCATGGATTTGCTTGGTTTCAAGAGGAACTAGCATTTCCCCAAATTTCGCCATCTTTCACCCAATAAATCTCATCATTTTTGAGTCCAAAATCTCCATTTTCCGCCCAAAATCGCGTACCGAAACTCACATCCCGCGTTGATCCCGACCCACCGGACGATCGGCATTTTACCGGACGTCCGGGCCCTCACGAAGCACCGGACGTCCGTCATCCACTGGACGACCGGAACAACATGTACATAAGAAATTACCGGATTTCCGAGCCCGACCGGACGTCCGGCCGGTACCTGTAGATTCCCACTTTGGCTGATTTTTGTTTTGTCCATAACTAATCCATTCGAACTCCGATTTTGACGTTCTTTAGCTTGTTTTGAAGCTCTTGACATCCCTCATACCACAAAAATACTATCATAATCATTTAACTCCATAAAAGATTATCAAATTTGGCAAGTTTGCCTAGGCCTTCCACCATATCATCTGCATAGCCACAATAACCTTCCACAACCTAACCCATTTTGTCCACCATAGCATTTGTGGTTGCTTGAGTAGTGATTTGAGTCCCCTAAGGTGTTTAGGCTACTTAGGGACAATTTCTTCTTCATTAAACATCACCACCACCTCCACATACCCATTGCCACTATACATTTCCGCCAACCCAACCTAACCCAATTTTGTTGAGCTTGTTTGAGTTGTGGCTTGTGTCTCCTAAGGTGTTTAGGCTACTTAGGGATCGTGCCTTCAACTTTGACACCGTGTATAGCTCATCATACCCTTTCGCCGCCATAAGCCATTTTGACCGAGTTTCCACCAACAATTCCATAACCACCACCGCTTGTCCACTACCACCATTTGACATTTGTCCTTGAGATTTTGAGTTGTGGTTTTTCCGTTTCCTAAGGTGATTCGGCTAATTATGAACGGATCTACATCAAGAACACCGCCTCTCATCATCATCATCGGACGGTAACATCGATGACATCATTATATATTCCCCTTTCCTTTGCATTGTTAACCCCTAGCCCATTTTGCATCACTTGCCTATCGAAACTAGCCTTTTTGTATTGCCGGCAACGTTACTTGTGCACATTAGTGATCATCCATCCGCGCATCCATTACATACATACCATATCATCTTGGTATCATCATATCATCCCTTGTATCACAAGATTGTTCCCGCATATCACTACAAAAAAATACACTTCCGTGATGATACGTGTTTGTCACAGTAGGTCACGTTTTCTGTCATGCATGTACATCCATGAAAAATTTATGACAGAATGAAGATAGTCATACATGTGCTGTCGTAGAAGTGTTCCATGACATTACCAAAAGGATCATCACGGAAGAGTCCACTTCCATGACGATAAATCGCGCATCACAGAAGTGCTTTCGTCTAGGGTGACCGACACGTGGCATCCACTGTAAGGGAACGCCGTTAAGCTATCGAGTCCGGTTTTGGATCCGATAACCCGTTAACAGCCCCGACCAATGGGGATTTTCCACATGTAAAATCATCATTGGCTGGAGGAAACACATGTTGGCTCACCGTTGGGACAGATGTCATCCACTCAGTGGACCAAAAGCACCTATGATACGTCAACACGTGGCACGGCCCAACAGAAGCCCATTAATGTGAAAAGGCCGGCCCGTTTGACTTGGTGAAAAGGTGGCGGGTCGGCCCACGGCAAGCCTGTTAACGACATGTTCGCATAAAGCCCATTTACAGTCCGCTAACCCAGGGCCCGTTTACGGCCTATCCGAATTAGGCCCAGTAGCGTCATCTGGGCCGTCCAATATAGTTCCAGCCCGTTTTAACTTCCGGCCCATATATGGCCCATGATGTCTTTTGGCCCATATGAGGCCCTTAGTAACCCTCGGTCGATTAACAGCTCGTGGTAAAACTGGCCTGTAATGAACAGTGTATCACTTTATACCCATTAACGGCCCATTATTCCGTTGGGCCGTTTCGAGCCCATGTTATCTTTCGGCCTTCTTAGGGCCCATTTATTCTTGGGCTCATTTCCAGCATTCGTTTACTTTCGGCCCATTACTGTCATTTTCTGCTTGTGGGCCAAATAAAACCCGTGGTTACAGTCGGCCCGCTTGTGGCCCGTTAATACGTTGGGCCGTTTTCATAGCGTCATCAAATACGGCCCATTTATTCTTGGGATCATTTCCCGCATTCATTTACTGTCGGCCCGTTACTGTCATTTTCTGCTTGTGGGCCAAATACAGCCCATGGTTACAGTCATCCCGTTTGTGGCCCATTAATATGTTGGGCCGTTTTCATAGCGTCATCAAATAAGGCCTATTAACGACGGACTGCTATGGTTGGCCCATGAACAGATGATTTCAACTCTAGCCCATTTACGGCCATAATGTGGTCTGTTATTGGCCCATCACTACAAGAAATATGTCAACTAGTGACCTTCTGTCAGTGACCCTGGAAGAATTGGTCATAGATCTATGACCATTTCAGACCAATTGGTCAAAAGCTGTTCGGGGGGCTCCAAACCCTAAACTATAACGACCATTGTGGTCAGAAAGGTCGTAATTTCCTTACACGAAATGGTCGTAAAGCAGATAGCACTGGTCCGCTGCCTATTTTCTAGCTGATCATGACCAATATAGATAGTCATAACCTTGTAAATTGTGGTGGGTTGCTATGACTAGGCACCACCTCATCAGTTTTGCCTATGTGTCATGTCCATGTGGCAGTTTTTGCCCTAGGTTGTGAAGCAACCTATATTTCTGTCATTCCCAAAATTCCCCAAAAAATGTCATAAATTCTTTGGGTCATATCTTCGTCAAATATGTAAAAAACCTTCCTTGCCTAGTTCAAAAATAATTCAAAAATATTCATTTTCCTATTCTGTTCCAAAAAACACTTTGTGAAGGAAGTACCACTTTGGCATGTCCAAATGGTATCCATTTTCTACAGTGCTTTTCTATGCCCAAATAACTATCCTCCACCAAATGATAGCTCAATCCATTCATTATTTCGAGCCCAGCTTCAACATTCGTATTTATGTCCAGTGTGGTACTTTGCAAAGCAGGTACCACCTAGACTCCTCCTTTTGAGTTGAAAATTTGTGAAGACGGTCTTCTTAGTAACTGATCATCCTCAATCAAAACTCACATGTGTATTTCCCGTACCACTAATCAAACAATTGGCTGCTAATTCATGTTTGAGCATCAGTCGGTCTCCTCGTGAGAATCTTATGTTGTAATTTTCTTCCTAGCACCTACCTAGGGAGTGCCCAACCCACTAGACATGCCTAGGCCTCCCAGAACACATGGCAACACCACAATCACGCGGTGACCACGCGGCGGGCATGCGAGTTTACGCGCTCTGGAGTTGGGGCCCTCGACCACCGCCCAAACCTCAACGTATCGCCACCAAACCATGTATTTATGATTAAATAGGTACTTATGTACCTAGAAATGATTTTCGAAAAAATAAATAGCAAACTATGAGGCAACTTCAGTTCAAATTTGACCCGCTTCCAACTGAATCGGTGGAAATTTGTCTTTTTCACGAGAGGTGGATCAGAACTTTTTACACTCAACCATTTTGTCAATTGTGCATTAAATATGTCCTAGTATTTTAGAAAATTGATTTGGTCCAATTTTGCAACAATTCTTTAGGAGGTCCTTCACAAAAAAACCTCCTTTTGGGCACTCAAAAAATGGAAAATGATTTTTTCGTCCAAAGAAAATGAAAAATTCCTTAGGCAATATTGTTTGCCATTCCAAAATGCACCCTTGTGCACAATATGAGATCATTTGAACAAACTATGCCATGGATGTGGCCATAGGATTGATCATTTGGCTTGAAAGCCATGAATCTTCACGCATGATAGCTCATTTCTGAGAACACTTTTTTTAAAAGAATTGCCGTATTACAAGTTTATTATTTTTCCTGGTAACTTGGTCATATATAATGAGACAATGCGAAGGTTTTCCAATTTTTTGATTTTTTTTTGAATTTTTTATGCCCGTTTCAAAATGCGGTCAAAACGGCGGGCATGACCGTTCCTAGCTAGTGGTTGAAACTTGGATTTTTTTTGGTGTTTCTCTGATTAAATAGATACTTTTGTTCCTAGAAAATATTTTTGGAAAAAATAAATAGCAAACTATGAGGCAGATGCAGTTCAAATTTGACCCGCTTCCAATTGAATCGGCGGAAATTTGTCTTTTTCACGAGAGGTGAATCAAAACTTTTTACACCCAACCATTTTGTCAATTGTGCATTAAATATGTCCTAGTATTTTAGAAAATTGATTTGGTCAAATTTTGCAACAATTATTTGGGAGGTCCTTCACAAAAAAACTCAGTTTGGACACTCGAAAAATGGAAATTGTTTTTTTCGTCCAAAGAAAATGAAAACTTCCTTAGGCAATATTGTTTGCCATTCCAAGATGCACCCTTGTGCACAATATGAGATCATTTGAACAAACTATGCCATGAATGTGGCCATAGGATTGATCATTTGGCTTGAAAGCCATGAATCTTCACGCATGATAGCTCATTTCTGAGAACACTTTTTTAAAAGAATTATCGTATTACAAGTTTATTATTTTTCCTGGTAACTTGGTCATATATAATGACACAATGCGAAGGTTTTCCAATTTTTTTGATTTTTTTTGAATTTTTTATGCTCGTTTGAAAACGCGGTCAAAACGGCGGGAATGACCGTTCCTAGCTAGTTCTTGAATCTTGGAATTTTTTTGGTGTTTCTCTGATTAAATAGATTTTTTTGTACCTAGAAATGATTTTTGGAAAGAATACATAGCAAATTATGAGGCAGCTGCAGTTCAAATTTGACCCGCTTCCAACTGAATCGGCGGAAATTTGTCTTTTTCACGAGAGGTGGATCAAACCTTTTTACACCCAACCATTTTGTCAATTGTGCATTAAATATGTCCTAGTATTTTAGGAAATTGATTTGGTCCAATTTTGCAACAATTATTTGTGAGGTCCTTCACAAAAAAAGTTAGTTTGGACACTCGAAAAATGGAAAATGATTTTTTCGTCCAAAGAAACTGAAAACTTCCTTAGGCACTATTGTTTGCCATTCCAAGATGCACCCTTGTGCACAATATGAGATCATTTGAACAAACTATGCCATGAATGTGGCCATAAGATTGATCATTTGGCTTGAAAGCCATGAATCTTCACGCATGATAGCTCATTTCCGAGAACACTTTTTTTAAAAGAATTGCCGTATTACAAGTTTATTATTTTTCCTGGTAACTTGGTCATATATAATGACACAATGCGAAGGTTTTCCAATTTTTTTTATTTTTTTGAATTATTTATGCCCGTTTCAAAATGCGGTCAAAACGGCGGGAATGACCGTTCCTAGCTAGTGGTTGAATCTTGGAATTTTTTTGGTGTTTCTCTGATTAAATAGATACTTTTGTACCTAGAAAAGATTTTTGGAAAATATAAATAGCAAACTATGAGGCAGCTGCAGTTCAAATTTGACCCACTTCCAACTGAATCGGCGGAAATTGGCCTTTTTCACGAGAGGTGGATCCGAACTTTTTACACCCAACAATTTTGCCAATTATGCATTAAATATGTACTAGTATTTTAGAAAATTTATTTGGTCCAATTTTGCAACAATTATTTGGGAGGTCCTTCACAAAAAACTCAGTTTGGACACTCGAAAAATGGAAAATGATTTTTTCGTCCAAAGAAAATGAAAACTTCCTTAGGCAATATTGTTTGCCATTCCAAGATGCACCCTTGTGCACAATATGAGATCATTTGAACAAACTATGCCATTAATGTGGCCATAGGATTGATCATTTGGCTTGAAAGCCATGAATCTTCACGCATGATAGCTCATTTTTTAGAACACTTTTTTAAAAGAATTGCCGTATTACAAGTTTATTATTTTTCGTGGTAACTTGGTCATATATAATGACACAATGCGAAGGTCTTCCAATTTTTTTTGATTTTTTTGAGTTTTTTATGCCTGTTTGAAAACGCGGTCAAAACGGCGGGAATGACCGTTCCTAGCTAGTTGTTGAATCTTGGAATTTTTTTGGTGTTTCTCTGATTAAATAGATTCTTTTGTACCTAGAAATGATTTTTGGAAAGAATAGATAGCAAATTATGAGGCAGCTGCAGTTCAAATTTGACCCGCTTCCAACTGAATCGGCGGAAATTTGTCTTTTTCACGAGAGGTGGATCAAACCTTTTTACACCCAACCATTTTGTCAATTGTGCATTAAATATGTCCTAGTATTTTAGGAAATTTATTTGGTCCAATTTTGCAACAATTATTTGGGAGGTCCTTCACCAAAAAACTTAGTTTGGACACTCGAAAAATGGAAAATGATTTTTTCGTCCAAAGAAACTGAAAACTTCCTTAGGCAATATTGTTTGCCATTCCAAGGTGCACCCTTGTGCACAATATGAGATCATTTGAACAAACTATGCCATGAATGTGGCCATAGGATTGATCATTTGGCTTGAAAGCCATGAATCTTCACGCATGATAGCTCATTTCAGAGAACACTTTTTTTAAAAGAATTGCCGTATTACAAGTTTATTATTTTTCCTGGTAACTTGGTCATATATAATGACAAAGTGCAAAGGTTTTCCATTTTTTTGATTTTTTTTGAATTTTTTATGCCTGTTTCAAAATGCGGTCAAAACGGCGGGAATGACCGTTCCTAGCTAGTGGTGAATCTTGGAATTTTTTTGGTGTTTCTCTGATTAAATAGATACTTTTGTACCTAGAAATGATTTTTGGAAAAAATAAATAGCAAACTATGAGGCAGCTGCAGTTCAAATTTGACCCGCTTCCAACTGAATCGGCGGAAATTTGTCTTTTTCACGAGAGGTGGATCAAAACTTTTTACACCCAACCATTTTGTCAATTGTGCATTAAATATGTCCTAGTATTTTAGAAAATTTATTTGGTCCAATTTTTCAGCAATTATTTGGGAGGTCCTTCACAAAAAAACTCAGTTTGGACACTCGAAAAATGATTAAAAATAGCTAATAAGATCATAAATGGATACAAATTGGTGCTCATCCATAAAATGTGGTCTAACTTGAGTGAAAATTTGTATAATGCCCTTTTGAAAAATATTTTTGATAGTTGCTTCACAAAATAGCTCTATCTTTAGTACTTGGAAATTATTTTAAATCACAGATTCTTGGACCAATCAGAACACTTCTCACGGATCACCCCACTCTATGTGATCTGAACCGTCCACACCAGGCGAATCCAACGTCTCTCACTCACCTCTCAGCAGGCCCACCCAAACCCTAACTCCACTCCTCTCCACAGCCCCGCACTCCTCCCTCGTCCCCATCTCTCTCCCGCAGGACTCTCCTCGCCGCTGCCACAGCCCTACACTCCGATCCCGGCGACCTCCGGAAGGAATCGATAGTGCCAAGCATACAAGAAGGATCCCCTCCCTCCGCTCCTCCCTCCTGTCCGGCAAGATCCCGCGCGCGCGTTCTCTATCGCCATCCTCGACCGTCTCCCGTCACTAGGGTTTCGCCCAACATGGTCCGATGACTCAGGTACGTCCCTCCACTCCATCTCCTCCACTTCACATCCGTCCCTTACTTCCTCACCTCGTGTTCTCTCCCTCCCAGATCCAAGATGTCGTCCTCGCTCGAGCACCGGGACACCATGGGCGGGATGGCCTCTTCCTCCCCTGCCCCGACGCCATGGAGTGGCTAGATCTGGCCGTTGGCCGTGAGCCCAGCCACCTCCTTGCGGCCGCATCGTGTGGATCTGGCCGCCTCTCTAGCCCAGCCGCATCATCGTGATCTGGCCCGCGAGGATCCAGGCCGCCGACACCCGCTCCCGTCTGTCGCTGCTCCGGATCCGCGCCGCCCGCTCACCTCGACCTCGAGCTCTGCCCTACCCATCTGTCGCTGCTCCTGGCCTGGGCCCGAGCAGGAGCAGCAACTCATCCTGCTGCCCTCGCCCAAGCCGTTGGTCGTGAGCCCAGCCACCTCCTTGTCCTGGAAAGGTGAGGCTCTCCTCTCTGTTCCTTCTGACTCGTGCTAGTAGTGGTAGCTACGCAGGATTGTTGATTACTACTAGATGCAGGATTCATGTCCTGAAAAAGACATCTTCTTACATCTTAATGTATGTACTATGCTGTATCCATATGGATCCACCTTGGGCAAGGGAAGCACATTCATGTTCTCAACCCACCATTGTGGCCATGCATGCCTGTCGTTGTGGGTCTGCTCTGAATTACCTGAAGCTCGCTTGTTGTGAATCTAATTACTTATTATGCCGTGTCACGAAATGAAATCTGAATGTGTCTGTCTTGTCTTGTGGTATTCGACTTGTTAATATATACATCCGTTTGACGAAGTACATGTTAGAGTATGTATGTACTTATACTTTATAACACAAAAATGTTTAGTGTGTGGTTTCGTCTTAATAGGGGTCTGAATTGTGTAGGTACCCATAATAACAGAGTGAAAGAAGCAACCAAGAACCCTTTGTAGTTGATTTGGTTTCTCTGCACTTGAGAAAGTTTTGTTTGTACCTTGTAAAGAATAAAAAGTTTTTTTTGTATCTAAATTAAGCACCCCAATGAAACTAGTCGACAAAGTTAAGTTTGATGTTAGGTATGAAAAACTCCTCCAAGGCCATGGACATGGAAACAACAATACACCATAGTAGTTTTAACTTTTAAGATGAATTAGATGGAGGAACATCAATAGAAAACAAGAACAATATGACATGGCAGCAGCAAACAAATTATTCGGAATCACTAGAACCATGTTAGCAAAGAGTATGACAATGGCCATCCATTCTTTAGAAAAAAAGGATTGTTACTACCAGTCGTTGTTGGTCTGTATTACTTGCACAATGTTGGATTTCTGCGCGAAGCTTATATCAAAATTGTTGTTGGTCTGTATTACTTGCTGTCCATTCTTATTGTCCGTCTTAGATCATTCCCAGTTCACTGAATCAAGTTGCCTGACCTATGTATCATGCAGGCTCACATAGCTGTATCTATTGTGTCCTTTGCAGTTGGACATTTGACACCCAAGTGCCAGCCATTTTATTCTTGCACCAACTTTTGAAGGTGTATATGTTCTGTGTGCTTGTGTGAATATATTGGAGTACATTTTTATCATGCTGCTGTAATATGTAGTGTAGTATTTATATAGTGCAGTATTCAAACTTATATGTTGTTGTAGTTGAATATTTATATTCAGTATGCACCCCTTGTTCAGTCATGGTTTTGAACCTGTCTGTCAGTTTCTTGCTGACAACCCTGCTTGAATTGTCTTTGAATCTCGCTGAACCTGTTAGTTTCTTACTAATTGCCTAAGTTTGAGTTCCCAAACCAGCTGCATCTTTAACCATTTTCTTGCTAAATGTTTTAGGCCTTTCAAGGCTGTTCATCATTGTCCTACACAAAAGAGTGTTAAAATGCCATCACTGTCCTGTATAGAGAGTAGTGCCTACTACTGCAATCAAAATATAGTTGCTCTGTACATTGGCCATCATATTTTTTTTTAAAATGCTCTAGTGAACTGGATTCATACAAAATTTGGTTACTTTTCTTCAAGTTATTTGTGCATTTATAAACCTATTTGAAATTTTCTAGTTCTTGAATGTATCCATAAATGTTTTATACATATAGTTGTGGAATGTGTTTTCTAGTGGACACCATATTCCTGTTTAAATGCATAAGGAATAATTTGTTTCATCATGTCCCGGTTTACCCATGTCATATTTGTTGCTTCTGGAACTCTTGGTCCTTCATATCTAAAGTTTACATGAGCTGTAGAAGCTCTACTTTATGCTAATACCTTCATGTGTAACATTTTGCATGGTATACTTCTAAATGGACAAGTACATGCGGTGTCCATCATCAACGATGATGCGGACTACATGTTCAACTGTAGAACCATCCATCACATCAAGACAAAGTCAGGTATGTTCTTGTCTTATTGAATAGATAAGGGATAAGGGTCCGATGCTTGATGGACTTATGGTTGATGCACGTATCATGCGACACACATTAGTAAATCTGAGTTAACTTTGACATAGTTGCTTATTGATTGAATATGAGTGTTGTTCCTTATACTCAAATGTAACTTTGATCTACTGTAACTTTGAATGGTCGTTTTTAAACCTTGTCGTGTATGTGAAACATTCAATGCTTATTTCTTGCTATGTTTGTCATATGTGCCAATTCAATTCCCAGTTTTGATAAATATGCCCATTCCAGGTAAGTAGAATTATCTTGTTAAAATAATAATAAGTAGAGTGATAAAATACTGGTGTGTCTTCAGTTTTTATTTTAAAAGTATCCATGTAATATTTCTTCTATCAGTGACATACTTTTTGTTCTCTTTTGAATATCCAGATGTTTTGCATCAGGAAGAAGCAGTACTTGAAGAAGCAGATTACATGTTTTCTCGTCGTGAAGCACTAGATAGGCTTGTTCTATTTAGTTTTCCCATTCTGGAGTATTTCAGTAGCTGAATGCTTGACTGCAACATGTTGTAGGTTGCTTGGATCTGTGTAAAATATGTATGTGATGGAAATTTGTAGAATGTGTGTTCTGAGATATTTCCATAATATTCAGCTAATTGGTTGTAACTTGATTCATATTGTTATTCATATTGTTATTCAAAATGTTCGTTAAATGGGTTGGAGTTGGACCTTAAAGAGGCCAAGGATCAAATTATATTGGACAAATATTTGGGGTAAAAAATGAAACAAAAATAAATGAATGTGGAAAGGCCAAGGTCCAGGATAGAAAAAGCCTGAAAAACATTGGGCTCGACTCATTTGGTTAAACATAATTTGGCAGAAAAAAGAAAGATAAAAAGGCTGAAATGTTGGGCCTAGCCCATGCGGGTGACTAAAATTAATAGGAAAAAAATATAAAAAGGCTGAATTAATGGGCTCGGCCCGTAAAGACGACAGAACTGGACCGGGTTGATTCTTGTGCCACATCCGATTGCCACGTCAGATGCCTACGTGGCCTGGGGAGGCTGCTAGTGACCAAAACAAAACAATAGGCATATTTTGGTCGTAAACATCTACGACCTTCTCACAGAGAAGGTCGTTAATTTTAGTTTACGACCCTCAGCTTTTGACCATCTGTTTTTGGTCAAAAAAAGGTCACAAATGAAAAACAATGACCTTTCAGTGACCAATAGTCAAGGTCACAAGTTGACATATTTCTTGTAGTGCATGTTTGGCCAACCAATCATACGGCCCGTAGAAGGCCCATTGATGATACGGCCCGTAGAAGGCCCATTATGTCTATGCCCCGTAGAGGCCCATTGTTTCTACGACCCGTAGAAGGCCCATTGTTTCTACGGCACGTAGGAGGCCCATGTTAACTACAGTAAATATGTAGCCCATTGTTAATGTGGCCTAGTTTTAAAAAATAGGTTATTGTGGCCACTAGAAATACACAGAAAAAGATCTGCAGTGACTACAAGCAAACAACTAAACAAGACAATAAGGAAATAAATAAGCAAGCAATTAACGCTAGCCTATTACTGCTATTACACATATTACATCCACTGGGCATCAAAGTTCGCCACCAGTGCAAATATAGGGAACAAACCAGCATATTACATAGACTGGTCGTCAATAATTGGCCACCAGTGCAAATAAACGCGGCAGCAAAACATGAGCATAACTGAAAGAACTTGAGAAGATCTCAAGAAACGTGGTATCCACCATGCTAGCAATAAGCTTAGCAAGCTTATTAGCTTTGTCCTGTTTGGCGCTAAAATCCTCCAACACTTGCTATTGCACCAGAAAGTATGCATCTGATGCTCCAGGGACTTCCACAGTCCTTCCGCTTCTTATTGCAGCACAGCTGATCGATGTCTTTCAGCTTGTAGTTGAGACTTAAGAAACCGAACTGATTCGGACAGTGAGTTTGAATAGCTTGTGCAAGTGGTAGTGGCCAGTTACTCCAACACTAAACCAAGACAAGACTTTGGGGTTGTCTCACTGTCTTCGAGATAGTCTTCCTTAGCTGTTTTATCAGCTTTGTTGGAGACCAACAAGGATGTGTCACTATCCTGAACCTTATCTGCATTACTTCCTTTACCATTGCTTAATAAGGCACTCTTCCTCAATATTCTGTCAGCATTCTAAAAGAAGAACCAAGCAGACACATAACCGTTTAGCATGTACTAGTATATGAAACTCATTTGGGTGAACCAGTTCATTAGTAAGGTGGACAGGATTAAACTACCAAGTCTTCTATTTCCAAGTACTAGTACATAATAAAATCATCAAACAAACATATATCTGTGTCCTATGTTCACTGCGTTGTCTTGCCAAATCAAAATAGAGACACGGTTCAAATCATATCAGTTCAAGACAAAGCAACAGTGAAAGAATACAAAGCGTGGGAAACTACACGCCACAACAAGATTTCAGATGGGTACCACGGGTCTACATGTACAACACCACTATTTGCTTTGTTGTGATGCTAGTAATGTGCATGATATGAGAAGTCAACTGTATACACAATTGAAATTGAAATCAACAGAGCTATTGATATGAGCAAGCCTGTTAAAGAAACATGCATGAACATACCTGCTGTGCCATTGGAGTTTCGATTGGACCCTTCAATTTAAAAATAAGTTTGTATGAGTAAATACGGTGATACAAGAGCAAAGCAGTATGCACAATAGCAATCATAGTAAAAAAAGGTGCGCCTAAGCGAGCGCTTAAGCGCGCCTAGGCTCTAGGCATTGGTGCAATGCATTGCGCATAACTATGCTTAATCTGTGCATAACTGCGCATAAGCATGCACTTTGGTCAATAAAGCGCAAGGCGGTGGCAAAACGCACAATTAACGCCTAGCATTTTTTGGAACTATGATAGCAATGGAATCTTAAATTAGAACAGTTGTTCTTCAGGTTTAGGCACTTGTTCTACATGAACAGAGTATAGTAAGACGCAAGAATATAGTACTTAAAAATAGAAAATGAGCTCATAGACCTTACCACATTCTTGGTTCGGGACCAGTACAGAACAAGGCGTTCCCAGTCATCGTCCAGTAAATGTGTCTCAGGAGAACGTAAGGGAATTTGATGAGTTTCTTTGCCGATGAAGTACGTTTTCTTCAGGTAATTCTGATACCGCCACCAAGCATTCTTGAAGATAGCAGAGGTATTAGCACATGTTACCTCATCCTGACTTTCCAAATCGGTCCTTCTCTATAGAGAAAAATGGGAAAATTTGATGTATTATAACCATCATGGAGGTAGGATGTATGGGACAAAGCAAAGTACTTGCCATGAATAACATTACTTACACATAACTCTTGGACAAACACCTGCAACTGACATTTTCCTTTATCTTCAGTATAATATTTCCAAGATGGGAAGATACGCACATACGATTTAACAACAACAAATGCGATAGATGCTAAAGTACGACTAGCTGGTTGTGCTTCCACCACAGGAATAGGCGTACTAACTAGTGGAGTTGGGGTTCGCCGTGGTAGTACTGGCCCTTTGGGTATCGGAGCTGCCTTACTAACTGCTCTTGTTTGGGAGATCTGTGGTGGAGATGGTGCTGTGTCAACAGGAACAGGGTTACTATCTGCTGGGGTTGGGGTTAGATTGGGTGAAGCTGATTCTCTGTCCAACGCAGTAGGGGTACAATATGCGAGAGTTTGGGTTATGTGTGGTACGGCTGGTTCTCGTGCATGTACAACCGGGGTGCTATCTCGACCAAGAGGTAGCACCGGTTTATTTGAAGACCGTGTTTTTAGTCCGCTCCAATTCAAATGGTTGATAAATAGGAAACATAGTTGAATGTACAGACATTGTATGAGAGAGATAGATGCAATAGATAGTGTGGAAAAAAGAGGACATGAAATTGTTGACATGTATATTGTTTAACTAAAACGGATAGCATGAGATAATTTCATATATATGATGTCTATCAAAACTGGATAGCATAGCATAACATAATTCAAAGATATGATGAATAACTAAAACGCCGTGCCAAGTTAGGGCATACACCTCGATGGGGGAATAGGACTGGTCATCTGTCTCTGAATCCATCTCTGAGGAGCTATCGGGACCCAACAAGAGATCTGTTTTGACAGGTAGCACCGTCTGCTCTGAAGGCCTTGTTTTCACTCCAGATTTTTCAATCTCCCACCCAAATGGCTGATTCACAGGAAGAGTAGTTTAATGTACAAACATTATCGACAAATAGAAATGTAATGAAGAAAAGGATTGGCAAGATACCATTCAAATATATGATGCCTGGTTAAACAGGATGGCATTGCACATTTCACATATATTATGGCTAGCTAAAAGACATGAGAGTGCATAATTCCCATATATGATATAGAAAGTAAACAGGTGGCGACAGAACATGTCTAAACTAAGCAGATGACATATATGATGTCAAAAGTAGGCACTGCAAGGCAACATATGCATGATATGACGAACATCATCATGCCAAGGTAGAGCAAACACCTTGGGGGGTAAATAGGAGTGGTCGGGAGAGGGGAGCAAACAACACAAATGCTATGTCTGAATCCGCCTCAGAACCGATATCTTCCTCTGGATTACAATATGGAGAGGGGTGGGGAGGGTTTGCCATTAAACCCACCATGGAGCGATGTCTGCATAACATTGTATTGCCGTGCAAAACTCTTCTCTTTTTCTCTACATGTTCAGCATGACTGTGTACAATATCTGACATGCATATGAAAAAACTATGGTGAGATTATGTAAGGAGAGCATGCAGAAATTTATAGTGATGGTCACAACCAGTGGATGGATCCAAAAATAATGATAGCAGGCTGATGATTGCTTTAATTTAATAAAAAGACAGATGATGATTGCTTTACTATTTATTTCTCACCCAAGATGAACAACATAGGCATACCCTAGGTGAACCAAATATTAGACATAGATACTATTCATTGCTTCCTCGATATGTGCCCCACAACTAATTTAGAACTTAAGTTTGAACATTAATTTGGACCTGAGTTGGAGTCCAAGAGGTGAACATGACGATAAAGTAGCAGGTAATTGTAAGCAATTCATAATATAAGTAGAATCAAAAGAGTGCAACCCCTCTTGTGGCCCCATGTACTCCTCAGGTTCTTCTGCTGAGTCGATGATGGTGATGCCGCTGCGGTGGGTGCCGGTGGCAGGGAAGGAGATCTAAGGCGGCGAAAGACGGTCAGGAGTCGTGATGTCTGGTTTGGTGGATGTTTGTGTCGATGGAGCACCTCAGGTGAGGTGGACGACGTCACGGTAGGAGCAGGACAAACCACACAAAGTTCCATTCGACACCTACCTGTAACTGAAGTAATTCGGTAAGGGCTCATTTGGCTTGCATGATTCTAAAAACGCAGGGATAGGAAAAACACCAGAATAGGATAGTAATGCACATGGTAAACAAAGCATTTATAAACACAGAATTTCTGTCAACTTGGGTGTTTGGTTTACAGGAATTGGAAGAGCAGAGGAATGCAAAGAAACATGGCCAAAACAAAGTGAAACCATATGAAAGCGTGTATAGTTAGAATGTTATTCTGCCACTAATGCACTTGGTATTGTTTTCATGCATAGGATTTTGAAAAGTAGGTCCAGGTGGATGTTTTGATTAATTGAAATCAACAAAATGCATGAATAATTGAATAGTAGAGTGCCATTGGAAAATTCCCTATTGCTATATTTTTACGTCGAACCAAAATAGCCCTAATGGATCGACATTTATGTATAGTAATAAGTGATGCAACAAGTGTACAACCTCTTTGCCGTAACTGTGTCGACCTCAGCATCATTGGGTTGGTCGCTGAAGCAGTTGAGGCAGAGGTGGCTGTCATAGGTGTGGAGGAAGATCTGAGGAATCTGTTGACAGCGTCCAGGGCACTACTCTGTTGTGATGGATCGTTCTGTCGTTGGAGTAGCCCCGATGAGCCGTAAGACGTCAAGGCTGAAGAAGCACAAGACAGACATCATCAATCTCAAGTGGGATCCTAATAGCATCTCCAATAGATGATGTAAAATAGATGTAAAATTTACATCACCAAAAACCACCCGACTACAATAGATGAGGTAAAAACTGTTGACTCTGAACTTAATTGTGGAAACTGAAATTTACTGTGGAATCTGAATGTTACTGTCGAAACTGAACGCAATGGTAGCAGAGAGGCACTTGACATGTAGTTTAGGGAGGGCCTGCGGTTCCTCTTCAACCTGCACCCCCCGTAGCCACCAGCCACCACCGGCTGAACCGCCGGCCCCAGCGCCGCCTTGCCGCCCCGAAACAACTCTCCACCGCCGGTCCGCCGCCGCCTCGGTCGGCCCTATAGGCCCCCCGCCCCCACCCTGAACCCTAAGATAGATGGTGGGGTACCTCTCCGGCGAGCCCTCGTCCCCGCTGCGAGTGGTTCTTCCTTAACTCCGGCGAGCCCCTCCCCCCACCCCCTGAAAATCGACTGACCCAAAAGTCGATTTAGTAGACTGAAGTGTAGCTAAATCGGAGCAGAGCAACAACACGAGCGAGGGGGAGAGCAGCAGCAGCAGCGCGAGCGAGCGAGAGCCGGAGCAGTAGCAGCTGGGCGAGCGAGTGATCGAACGAGAACCAGAGCAGCAACAGCAGCACGAGCGAGTGAGAGCCGGAGCAGCATCAACTAGGCGAGCGAGCGATCAAGCGAGAGCCGGAGTAGTAGCAGCAGATCCGGCTCGTATGGACGTCGCCGCCGAAGGGACCTCGCACTAGGGGAGAGCCATCATGGAGATGTCGCCGGCGGCGCCGGCTTCAAGGTAGCCGCTCCATGGCGGTGCGGGATGGAGCACCGTCGGCGCCGGGAGGTCGAGCTAAAGAGAAGGTGTGATGCGATGAGTGTACAACCTCTTTGGTGCCGCCGAGTAGGCCTTGGCTTCGTCCAAGGAGTTGGTGAGGATGCTACGGTTCCGGTGGAGCAGGTTAAGGTGGCGCTGTGGGGATGGGGCAGCCGCGATAGGCAAGGCGATCGTCGGAGTAGCTCCTTGGAGGTGGAGGACGACGCGGCGGAACCGGCGGGACGACGAGATGGACGACGGATCCTCATCCGGGGCGGTGGACGAGGGACGTCGAGCTGTTGCGGTGGACGACGTCATCGGGGAAGAGGCTCCAGATGGGCAGCAGTGAGGTGGCGGACGGAGGAGGGTGGGGTTTTGCGGCTGGAGCGGAGAGGTTATGGCGGCCTGGGATATCGAATGGCAAAAAGGAGGCGATGGAGACGCGCTTGTCCAAAATGTAGGGTGTGTTACAAAAGTACCCCCCCACCGATTTGACCTAGTGGCCCTTTCGGCTCAGGGTTAGTAAGGGGATTTCGCATGTCGGGATTTGACAGCTGGAGGGAGTTTTCGCACGCGTTGTAATTTTGGGATAGCAAGGCACGGGTTGTGAAGGCGCCAGTTTTGGGAGCACGATATCTAAATATTCGGGGCGCGGGTTGAATTTTAGGGACAAGCCTAACGTGTAATATTGTACCCGTATGTACCAAATCAATTTGTACTTCCCTCAACCAAAAAGAAACGGAAAAAATAAAACTATTCACACCACACAAAGAGAGAGTCTTGCCCCGTTTTACTATAAAAATGTTATTTAAAGCTACTCATACCAACAATTTAGTGCAATTAAATGCTATTCGGTAGTATGAATCCATGTTATGTCCAATTAATTTTTTTCACTAGCTGTATAATGCATGTAACCTACTCATACCAACATTTGAGTGCATTCCAAATGTCTATACTACCGCTGCAATTCGAACTGAATTTGAATTTGTTTCTCTATTTCAATAACAATCTACAATCATGATTGTTGCCGACTTCAACCATCATTCGTGTATTACCTTAATAACACACCACATGATTACTATAGAGGTAGATATGAACTATGTGTACTACATGAACTCGAATTCTATTTGTTGAACACACTTGATGTTGATTCCAAATAATAGTATTTTTGATGTACGAACAATATATTCATAGTCTAAACCATGTTCCATACGTGTACACTGTGTTTATCACACATAGCATAGTGCCCCGCCCCCTACATTATGACAGGTATTTAGACCTGAGCTGCAAAAGCCACACATTAGCCCAAATTATGATCAGTGTTCTATATGTTATACGTAGTACTAGCAAGATGCCCATGCGTTCCACAGAACATCAACATGATCAAGGGGATGCCTGATTTGCAAATATGGAGAGGGGTGTGGGTACCTTTTTTCAAAATTGCCATAGTTTCCTTTCTATCCGTCAGATATAAATCGGACGGCCTATATTGCAGGATGGCACCATCATCAACAACTCTATTTTTTTATAAGAGTAGAGATAAAATATATTATATGTAGTATAACATGCTCATAACCACACCATGTGTATCACCGCTATATATATTCACACAAGCATCGGTTTAATACACTTTGATAAATTCTTCAAATATCTGAATTCGTTGTTTATAATGTAGTATGATCTCTATTCGTCTTTTACACCCACACAATCCTCTTATCTTTGTAGCTAGCTAGCGCTAACTTTCTCTTGTGCATGCAGATGCCTGCATCCCTCTCACCTCCCTCAGCATTCTCTAGCTCCATCTCGCAAATTCGTCTTTTCACTTTAGGTCGTTCACCCATGGTGTGTAGGCCCCCAGCTCCTTCTTTACGACACACATCGATCGATATGCCTCTCTAGCCAGGTGTGCCTAGCACAAAACACAAGCTTCCCCTCTTCTCTTATGACTGTCCATGCCTCAGTCCCACCACTCTCTTCATCGATCTCGTACTCGCACACTCCTCCCCCTCGATATATTATGACTCTCGTACCACCTCCTAGATGCATGCCTCTCTCTCTCTCTCCATCCTTCTCCCCGTGCCTCATTTGCTTCTAACACACACATGCATGTATACCGATCGATCTCCCAACATATACCTAGGTCGACTTTAACTATTCCCCCCCCCCCATCGATTGACGTACCTCACAAGTTATGTCTCTCCTTTCGCTGACAAAGGACGATTGATCTTCCTATGTAGTTATGTCTGCTTACCACAACCATATCACCCCCTCATCATTCATGCATGCCTCCTGACCCGTCTCTCACACGCACGTGCACAGACAGGCAGCCATCCCTTCTCTTATTGATATTGCATGCATGCCCTCCGGTTGTCTAGCAAGCCTATGCCACCATTTGTTAGAAGCAACTCCACTACCACCCCCTCCAACACTCTAGCTCTGTCTCTCTCCCAACCTTATTCCTCTCCGACACATATGCATGGATGCCGAACAATCTCCCTTAATACATGAGGTAGATCGATCTCCCTTAATACATGAGGTAGGGCTCTCTCCTCCTCCACACATATACCAGCCATTGTACCTCTATAGTTAAATAGGCCTCCCCCACCACACACCGATAGTCGAGCGCTGTAGGTAGGTATCCATGCCACAGAGACAAACTGCACCTGTCCCCTCTCATGTTCCCGTAGGCCAGCCACTCTATATCTTTCACGTGGGCACACACAAATTCGATGGCACTCTTTATCGATCGCGCGCGCACACACACACGCACATCATCCCTCTCTTCGATTCTATGGACACCTCAAGCTGATGATACCTCCACTCTCTTCTCGTGGTTCGCCCCCTCTATATATATGACATATCCAGGACTCTATTTCACACACATTGCATATGTTACATTTTTTGATTGAACC
>LR738711.1:414634585-414810143 GCA_902687465.1 Secale cereale
GCTGCCATTAACACCTTCTCACAACTTTGTCTTCAGTTGTGATGTAAATATTAGCTCTGATTAGCAAGGAAGTTAGTTTTTTATTGTTTCCGAAAGAGCATCTATGGCAAGACACACGAAACAAAAGCTGAAAGCTCACACCATTGTACAATTTCATGTCGCTGGATTTTTTTTTGTATAGTACGTCAATTATGTAAACAAATGCTGGAAGCTTGATAGCATTCCCAGAAGCCTCTTCGGCATCCGGGTCCATGTGCCATGCACAAAATTATACTCCTTCATTCCTAAATATTTGTCTTTTTACAAATTTCAAATGGGCATTTTTTAGAGTGTAGATTTACTCATTTTGCTTCATATGTGTACTCCCTCCGTTCCTAAATATTTGGCATTCTAGATATTTCAACAAGTGACTACATACGGAGCAAAACGAGTGAATCTATACTCTAAAATATGCCTATATACATCTGTATGTAGTAGTCCATTTGAATCTCTAAAAAGACAAATATTTGAGTGGTCACTCATTGAAATCTCTAGAAAGACAAATACTCCGGAGTATATTTAAGAACCAAGGGGGTGGTGCACAGCCGCATGGGAGACTTAGACCGGTCATTGCGCCGCATTAATAGTGAGTAATGAGCAGTCAAATCATAAGCCCCACCTTTCCCGCTGTAAGTTGCTCGGAAGAAGCAACCATCAATACGATCTTCTTTGAATCTGCTCATACTACTCCATCCATCACTGTTTGTAGAGCGCGCTTCAGAAAAAGAGAAAATCTCTGGGACCAAGGTGACTAGCAATCGACCTGAAAACTAGCATTGGTAGTTATAGCACGTCGTCTATTACTAGAGTAAATAATGCGTACACACATGCATTCAGTGCTTCCACCCCGGGTACACACATGCATGCACTTACTCCACTCCGCAGTACTACATCGAGAGAAAATTGCGGTTACCACGGCCTAATTAATTGAGCATTAAACCAAATGCGTTTAAAGTCTCTCTGGTGGTGGAAATGCATTGAGAGAAATGCATCATAATGAAGCGCGCCTTGTAAACTGTGATGGAGGGAGGAGTAGTATGAAGGTGCAAAACCAAGTACGCGTATGGCCAGTCGGTCAACGCACCTCCTCTTGGCATATCACTGACATGTGGGACCGGAGTGTGTGCAAACCGATCTCAATTGATGGCAAAATGGCCAACCTATTGTTCCTTGAGAGAGACGAGGAGCCAGAACACACAGACGGGCTCGCACGGAGGCCAAGATATATTCGAGCATGGTTGATCGATATCATCATTACATGGTGGGCTGCCGTTTTCCGCCCTTCTCCGAAATAAATGTGTACTTTATCAGAGATTAAAGAAAAACAAGAGTACAGAGCCTCCACCATGCGGTTCTAGTAGTAGTACTACTCGTACTACTAAACCTTGCGCTTGGCTCTTCGCCTCTTCGCGAAGTCGAACAATGATGGTACTTCGCATGTTCGGTACTACAGTGTATGCCTCTGGCAATCTGACACCGAATGAACTGATGCATGTCCACCTCCTGGGCGAGGGTACATTGCATTAGTCAAAAGGCGTAAGCGAGCTTCACCTTGTCCTGCAAGCTTCTCCTCGTTCTGCAAGTTGACGGGACACACCAACAAGTAGTGCTAGTCCATACTCCCTCCTTTCCGGTTAATATGGCTTAACCTTTTTTTTGCGGGTAAATGAGAGAGCTTTATTCATATATAAGCCTTCTTAGGACGATCAGCCAAGACACTGGTCACTAGGAAGCGAGGTACCCCGCAAAAGAAGAAGTAGGAAGCGAGGTGTTTCATCAAGCCAGCTCTCAGCCACATTCAAAGTGCAGCAAGCACGATTCGCACAAAGATGCGCCGCAAGGTTTGCTGACCTGTTTACATGATGAATAACAAAAAAAATGAAATATTACCAAGCGCTCCTATTTGTAACAGGATATGAGCCAGAATTAAGCGAGAATTGTGGTGAGTGTTCCATGCAATCAACTTCCATTATCACATGCGAGAACCCTCGAAGAGAACCAAATGTGTTGAAGATTGCTTTATCACATTTAAAAAATATAATAAGAGTGTAGACGCTCCTCCATCCGGTTTCTAGTGTACCTCTATAGACTACTTTAGTACTAGTACTAGTACTAGTACTAGTAAACTTTGCGCTTGGCTGTTCGCCTCTTCGGGAAGTGCAACAATAAAAGTACTACTAGTATAGTGTATGCTTCTCGCAATCTGACACCGAATTAACTATTGCACGTCCACCGCCTGAGCGAAGGACAACTTGCATTAGTTAAAAGTTTCTCCTTGTCCTGCGAGCCACTACGCGCAAGCTTCTCCCATCCTGCAAGCTTCTCCTCGTTCGACAAGTTGACGGGACACAGCAAAGTAATGCTAGTACATACTGCCTCCTCTCCGGTTAATATGGCTTAATTTCAAACGAGATAAATACACTATCTGTCACTGTATATTTGTAAAAATACGGTCAATGGACTTCATAATACGCTCATTGCGCTCAATATATACATTTTCCAGTGTTTATACGGTCACTAGCTCACCCTGGTAGAGTATGTGTGTGCATGCACGTGTAGGTTGAGCACTTGAGCGTGACCGTGTGTGTTCCGTCGTGTGCTCAGACATGCTTGCATTAGGGCGTCGCACGTATTTTTTGCGTCCATGTGTACGTGTGACTATTGCATACACGTAGGGGGAGTACGTGTAGGGGCCACTAAAGGAGCAGTCAAATCACACAGTAAGTTAGTCGGAAGAAGCAATTATCATTTCACTCTTCAATGACACGTACGCAATATAAAATGGTTGATATGGAGAGAAAAAGAAAATCACTATATATACACTAGCAGGAGCCTAAGCTACAAGCCTGCTTGCTTGGGTTGCTCTCTTCACAAGAATAGAATGACGGTGGCCACACCGCTGGTCACATATCCGGCTTGATCCCATAGCTGGGGGAAGGGAATAATGTTCTACGTAGACGCGGTTGACATCGGCGAGGGAGAAAATCCACAGTTGGTGCGTCCCAATCGGGGACCACCGTGGTACGGGCCGATGCCGCATCCCAATCGCCCTTCTAACTACAGCCAGACGTCCATTTCAAAAATATTAGTGCATGTCAACAAAAATTATACTAGTATCGCTGTTTCATTTCGGGAAAAAGCAAACAAGATGTTACTTCTTACCCAAAGGATCTTTATATCCAATAGACACAAAATTATCCAACAGACACAAAATATCCATTCGACTGTTCGAAATTACTTTCACTGCTGATCTGATGTCGATGTAATTGCTGCATCGCCACCAAAACACACCATCTCTTAAGCTAAAGTAGACCGAGCTAATAACCCTATATTAGCATATTACTAAGATAAACAGAAGGCACTGTAGAATCATTTAGGACCTGAGCTTGTCAATCTGAATGTGGAGGGACACCAGCTTAGCCCCGGCCAGCAGCTTGGGCGGAACTGTGAAGAAGGTCAGCTCCTGCACGGCGACGTCACCGGGATCCCTGCTGCTTGTCACCTCCATTTTCCACCATGACGGCATCGGTCCTACCTTTGGGCTCCCCTGGCGGGCCGTTTGGCCATGTAGTGCGGTAGTGGGGACACTCCCGCTCTGATGTACACGATCGACATAGCGATAGGCGCACCGATGTCGAGCACGCCGCCGACCAAGAAAAACGCGCGGCCGTCCTCCTCCGCGAACAGCAAGAGCCGTGGCTCCGACAGTGGCACTTGCAGCTGGAGCGCCTTGCCATACTGGATCATGTGCATGGGCATGGGATGCACAGTGCTGATGTGGTGGGAGAGCACCGGCGGCGGGCCTTCGTAGCCGCAGACGGGCACGGGGCATTTGCAGGGCGCGAGCGTACACACGCTCTGGTGATCGGCGAGCTTGTGGTAAGTGACGTAGAGCCCACAACCTTCATGCGGGCACTCCACCATCACCGAGGAGAGGACGGCGTCCACCGCCGTGTTCCGCACGAAGAAGCCACTGCCATGCTCGAACTTCTGGCACTGCCGCTGGTTCTCGGGGTGCTCAACGCGGCAGTCCGAGCAAGCCAGGTGCCCTCCCTTGCACTGCACAAATCAATCGAACAACACATCAATCAAGAAACCTGCACCTTTCTCGATCAGCCGAACGGACGCGGTGTATTCGAACCTCATACACTGGAGGCTTCAAGGGGCGGAGGTACAAGGGGCAGTGGAGCAAGGTGAGGTCCATCGAGACCATAGAGAGCTCCATCGTCGGGTCCTGTTCCGTCTGCATGATCTCGCCCTCCTCGTGCACAACCATCTCTCGCTTTACTAGGGCCGGGGCATTACAAAGCTTTACCATCACATATTCATACTACTTCAAGGTGCATTAAATCAACACATGCAAGTATCAAAAGGAGAGTCATGGCATGTGTCGTGGAAATAGCACGGCAGATGTCCGGTTTAGCGGACTTGATGATGGAACCATCGCACGGGTTAGCTTGAAGGGGTTCATAGCACACAAAGGACACAGAAGATTTATACTAGTTCGGCCCCTTCGATGAAGGTAAAAGCCTACGTCTAGTTGGTTTGGTATTGCTTGGGCGTCGGATTACAGGGAGCGGATTCGCTTGCCTGCGTCTCGACGGGTTGATTGTTGCTTGTCCTTGAACCGTCGCCGGGTCGCCCCTTTATATAGAGGGTACGCCTGGTCCGGTTTACAGAGTCCCGAGGCCGGCTCATATCTGTGTCCGCCTCGGTCTCTGTCTTTTCTTCCTTATCTCTCAAGTTACATCACGGGGCGGTTTACAAACCTTAATTCTATACATGGGCCCTAAGATCTTTATGGGCCGTAGCCTTTACTACATATTACAAACAAATATATTAACAAAGCCGGTTTATACTAGCCGGTTTATACCTGCTAGTCATATCCCTGACATTAGGCCCCAGAATGATTTGAACTTGTTCATATCAGTCTTCTCTTGTATAATTTTCTTCTGTCTTCTCATCCTTATAAACCGGCTCTGACGTCATCCTCAGGGATCATTAAATCTGACAGTGACATCATCTCCGCATTTAACGCCGCGAGCTGTACTGTAGCTTATTTTAAGGGTTATCCCGAGAATCGAGGCGTCAGAGGATCTTTATCCGATTTTTTGCCTCCTCGATTCCCGCACCTGTCGCTTCAGATCTGACTCTCCTTTATAAATACTGCTATCCCCATTCATTACCTTCTTCCTGCTCCGCCATTAGAGCCTTGATAAAAACTTCCCCTTGTTCGACCTTTAGCCAATGAGTTCTAGTAACCTTCACTTTCAGATCTTGCTCTTTAAACTGTTCTTTTATCCTGCTGTAAATACTTCAGATCTCCATCGTTCCTGTCTTAGCCTGTAGATCCATCCGTTTAGTATAAGGTCCTTGTAGTTTTTTCTCGCATACTCTTACATTTGTTTCTCTTTTCGTAGTATGCTCAGATCTGTTCTTCCTTAGCTGTCTTTTAGAAACCTGTTTTTCTCCTTGGTAGATCTGTTAGGTATGTTCCGGTTTAAACTGATATGCCCTGCTCTTGCGAAACTCTGTAATTTAAACGCGACGGTTTAGTCGTTCCCCTTCAACTGCCATTAACCGGAAATGATGTAGCCTGTCATTATTGCCGGTTTAACCATGTCATTAGTCCTCAGTTAAACCGTTGCGTAACTTTCATAGATAGATTCCGGTTTATGCTGCTGTATCTTCATAATCCGTTTTCTGCGCTTTATCTTTTCCAGTACTTTGCCTTTTCGTTGCGATGGCCAAGCAGTATGTCTCCTGCGATTGGGTTCCTTCTATCATTACTGAGGATGATTTGATCAAGATTTCTGAAGTTGGCACGTTAGGACCTCAGTCTGTTTTAAAGTGGCGGGCCCCGGGTAATGAATGTCCCCCTACTCCCAGGTCCGGGAAGGTCATTGTATTCTTTGATCATATATCTCGAGGCTTCTCTCCCCCCCGGTTCAAAGTTTTTCCGGGATGTTCTTGCTGCTTTCCAACTGCACCCTCAGGATATTGGACCCAATTCTGTCTCAAACATCTATGACTTCCAAGTGTTTTCGGAAGTATATCTGCAAGAAGAACCGTCCGTCGACCTATTCCGGGACTTCTTTCATTTAAACCGGTGCACCGAGTTTACCAGCGGACCACATCAGGAGCTTGGTGGCGTCAGTATTCAGAAAAGGAGAGACGTCGTTTTTCCACACGCCGCTTTACACACTCATCCGAAAGACTGGAACAAGTCATGGTTTTACTGCATTGATACTTCTCCTGAAGGGGAGAACCCTCTGCCGGGTTATCGTGAAACCCGTATTCCGGAGAATCATCCTTTACCACAACGGCTTGGCTCTGTTGAACGGACCCGGTTTTCATCGCAGCTCTCCAAGTTAAGGGCCTTCATAGCTAACGGTTTGATTGGGACTGATTTCCTACGCTGTTGGCTGTCTTGGAGCATACTTCCCTTGAGCCGGCGATCACAGCTAATGTGCAAATATTCTGGCAAGCCGGATGATCCTCAAAGGTTTACCAAGGAAAAGCTTTCTGAATCGGAAGTTATAGAATCAGCCAAGAAAATTCTCAATGTTTCTTTGGCAGACTGCAGCAAAGTCAGGTTAGCTCCATATTATAAGAAGAACAAGCCGCCTGCGGTAAGTCTCACTTTACCCTGTATTTGTAATCCGCTTCTTTTAAACCGTCTTTCAATTGTCTTTCTTTCTTTTGATTAGGCTGATGACCCTTTCTGGAAGAGAAAGCCTCAGGAGAAAACCGGCAAACAGGTTCGACGAAAAACCTTTGCCAATAAGAAAAGGAAAGCAGCTGTTGACGCCGGTTCTCCCACTGAAGATGATGATCCGGATTCCGAGGTATGCTTTAATCCGGCTTAAATTTTGCTTTCATGTACTTGTAATTGTATCTAATGATACCTTTCCACAGGAGTTGCCTGAAGGTGATAACCCGGCTGAAATTGAGGTAACCCTTCTTTCCTCTGACTCAGAACCTCTTCCACAAAAAAGTCGTCGGACCGTCCAGAAGTACCAATTTTCTCATCCTTATGCTTAGTTGGACCCTAACTTTATTTTGAAGAAACAACAGCACGAAGCTCTTCGCCGGACCACTCGCCACAGCGGCTTGGCGGTGGAGTCATCCGGGATTTCTTTAACTCCGGTTCGAAAACGCCGTGCTGAGGTGATACTTTGTCCGACCCCCCTTCATCCCAAGGCCGGGCTTATCCGAAAACCTCTTAAACCGCCTGATCCTGATTATCAGGAAACTCCACTGTCTTCCTCCGGTGAATCGACTGCCACACAGCTTCCTCCTTTAAAGACGGTCCCAGGGTAACTTTCTTCACTTCTTCCGGTTTATGATCCCTTTTACTTTATAATCTCAACTCATTTTGCCTACTTTTCCAGCAAACCGAAACCCAGCAAGAAGCCCAAGGCAAATAAGCCTCCTGCCGAACCCACTGCAGATGATCCGGCTGCTAATCCGTCAACCACTGTTCCTTCAGAGGGCGAGCCCGTAGCTCCTCTTGAAGACCCTGCACCAACAGACCACCTCTCTGCTCCTGAGAATCCTACTGCTGAAGACGTCCATAATCCAGCAAGTCCGGCCCGGGTTAACTCTCCTCAGATCAATCCGGTGTCTCCTAATCCGGCCCATACTGCCACTCCTCCAAATGCACCTTCCTCTCCTGATGTTGTGGTAACCGGGGCTGCCTTTGTTGCTCCGGCTGAACCCACCGTTTTAGCCAAACATACGGCTAAAACGGAAAAGCTAACTCAGGAAAAGGGGAAATGGAGCACTGAGATATCTAGCCTTTCCGGTATGAGCGCTCAAGAAATTTACTCTGGGTATCTGAACCGGCTCCACAGCAGCCGGGATTATGAAGCCAGCCTGGTTAACTTAATGAGGGAAAAGTATGAGGTAAACTTCTTCTTCTGACTTTTGTTCTTTTGACGTGTCTCTATCTCATAACAGCCCCCAAGTTCCGGTTTAGCTGAGTGCTGAAGGTGAACCGGAACTTTGTAGATTGAACCGTTGATCTTTACATTAGCCCCCAAGTATCAAGTGGATAACTTGTTTATGTGCTTGAGACTTGTAATTTTGAATTGCTGTTTTATACTGCTTCAACTGCCATTAGCCCCCAAGTGTCAAGCAGACAACTTGTTTGTGTGCTTGAGACTTGTAACTTTGAATTGTTGTTTTATACTGCTTCAACTGCCATTAGCCCCCAAGTGTCAAGTAGACAACTTGTTTGTGTGCTTGAGACTTGTCTGATTTTTACCTCTTGTTTTTAAACTGTGTTTGCAGGCTGAGCTGAACCGGAATGCTATTGAACTCAACGAACTTCGTAGCCGTCTTACTGAAACAGAGTCTGCCGCTTCAAAGGCAAAAAAAGATCTTCAGGTGAGTTTAAAGACTGCTGAAGACCTGAAGAAATATTTTGAAGAAGAGCGGACCGCTTTTGAGGTCCAGAAGAAAGATCTGGAGAAGCGGGTTCAAGATGCTGAAGGAGCGCTTAATCTGGTAACAGAAGAATTGTCCGGATTAAGATGGCAAATTGACTTGATGACCTCTGCTGTCTTTGGTAGGTATAATCTGAACTCCTGCTTCTATCTTTGTAATCTTCATTTTGTGCCGGTTTAACTATAATAGTTATGTGGAGGCCGCCGTGTCTCCCATCTTGGGGATGACTTACGAAAGAAACTTAAAGCCTGCTACACCTTGGTCGAGCAGCTGTACTCCGGTACTCAGAGGATCATCAGTGCCACTTCTTTTGGTAAACCGGCTCCTACGACGATCCAAGATACTTTAAATAAGTTATCGGTTTTGCGAGCTCGTCTTGAAGAAGTCAAGAAGTCTGCGGCTCGGGGTGGTGCTCTTCTGGCCCTTTGTGTGCTATGAACCCCTTCAAGCTAACCCGTGCGATGGTTCCATCATCAAGTCCGCTAAACCGGACATCTGCCATGCTATTTCCACAACAGCATGCATGCATGCGTTGTAATTAATGCATCGGTAAACGCAAATTATTGAAATATATCGAGTGCAGTGCTTTGATGTGTTGCCTCAACTCGTACAAGACCGAGAAGTTTGATTACTACAACGCCCTCTCGCCTTAACCGCACCTGCCTTTGGCTGCATGACATGTGGGCCACCGACCTGTTGGGCCCACCTGTCATGGGCACAAAGGCAGGAGCAGTAAGTCAATGAAGCTGCGTCCCTCCCTCGCCCATGAGCGTGGTGGTTGGCAGGACTAGGAGAAGCTTTCGTTCGCTACACACTCTCCCTCCCATACGCGGTGGACATGCAGCAGTTCAATCGGTGTCAGATGGCCAGAAGCATACTATAGTACTCCTCCACTACCGTCTTACTCCCGAAGAGGCGAAGAGCCAAGCGCAGCCCGGACGCTCGTGTGGCTGTTTCATCTGTAGAGTAGTCTAGGATAGCGTGTACCGTGCTTGTAAGCTTAAAATCGTTGGGGTCGGCTACTCGGCTCCATGTTATATTTTTTGATTAAAATAATCTTCTGGCCCTACCTGTCATCCTGGTGATTCTAATTTGCACGCTCATCTGGTCAAGATAGGAATATATATTTTAATTTGTGGTGGGGTAAATGTTAGAGGTTGCAGCAAATGGAGTATTGTACACTGCGGGTCTTTCATCCAAGTTTAGAGGCAACCATGTGGGGCCAGTGCTATGATGTGTCGCATCAACTCGTACAACGAGGAGAAGCTTGATTTTACTACTACACGCCTTCTCCCTCGCCCATGCGTGCGGTGGCTCGCAGACGAGGACAGGCTTTTGCTTATCCCTCCCGCTCGCGGTGGACGAATATGCAGCAGCGGATTCTATACTGTAGAAGCAGTAGTGCAACCCGGACGTGGCAGTTGCGAACCTTGGAGCACGCATATAGATAGGCTCTTGCATGAGACAAAATTGCTATGTGAGCCCACTGTTGTAGTACTACTTGCTAGTATAGCCAAAGGAGTATTTGCCTTTCTAGAGATTTCAACAAGTGACTAGACTACACCGAGATGGAGTACATATGGAGCAAAATGAGTGAATCTACACCGTAAATAAATACGTAGTTCTCTCGTTTTCCTCTCGGCCTTGGTCGCGGTGCACAATATTGAGTGTACTAGTATCATCTTGAAATTTACGAAGTCACCATAGGCACCTCGTCGTCGACGGGAACGTCTCCTGACACGCGATAGACGCGAGCGGCAGTCGCCTCCATAGGTGCTTGAATGCAAAGGGGGGAGAGGGTAGCGGTTCCCGAGATGTTGAACGGTTAATGATGCATCCTCAAATTACTCTACATGCAGAGGGAATTAATTGGAGAAGCAGAATAGAGCCAACACGATGTGAATGCAACGGAGTTTGGATTCTCATATAAAGGCGCCCCACCACTCCAATCCATCTACTCCTTAGTCTCTGCACAACACTACTCACTCCAATCCAAGACCAAGTGACCAGAAGCCAGAAGCACCTATGGAGGCAATGGACGCGAGCGGCAGTCGGCTGTGCCAAATCATCCAATGCGCCGGCCTGCGGCCCCGCACCGCACAGCGTTTCCAGACGGTGTTGGCGACCACCGGCGTCGTAGCCCTCACCGATGCCGGCTTCTCCTCTTGCATGGACGACATGATGGTCAACTAAATCCGCAAGTTCGCCGCCATCAAGAAGCGTGCAGACGACCTTGCCATACTGCTCCACCCCGCGCCCCCAGGCTCCCCATTGCCTGCCACCCTCATCGGCCTCCATGACGACGAACTCTTTCAAGCCCTGGTGGCCCTGCAGTTGCCGGAGGTCGCGATGAAGAATGTGCACCTCGAGGCCACGTTCGATGCGCAGCGCCTCGCCATGCAAGAAACCATCGACCTGCACATCCACGTCTACGAGAAAATCGTCTACATAGGCCACTACAAGGCCAGCAAGGAAAGAAAGACGTTGGCCTTCTTCCAGCGGCTGGAATCTTTGGACGCCATTGTTCAGAAGCACGTCGACCTGGCCACGAAAGCCGCTGCTACTTAGCCGCCATTTGGTGTGTCGGCGCCCTGAGTCGAGGAGGTGGACGTCGTCGATGGATGCATCTCTTCTTCTTGCCTCCTGTAACCAGCACTGCGTTGCCTCGTGGCCTTAATGTTTTATTAGTATAGGAGTATATGGCGTTTATATTCTAGTAGTAACGTTTTCACTATGAGGTGGGGCCGCAGTTAAACAAACCGACCATCGGCAAATCCCCAGCCCGCCCACCGGGCGTAGGCTGAGTTTAGAATTAGAAGAGAGAAACAAGGAAGAAGAGCTCGCTGTAGCACTGACGCTGTTGTCAGATGGGACTCGCGTTGATAGAATAGGAGTACTGAGCACTCGTACCTCTTTTTTTAAGGGAAAAAGCAGTCGTATGTCTAGTACTACCGCTAGTTGGGTGCGTGTGACCACCTATCCACATCCGGATGACCTTCAGGTATATCTTCCTTCGAAACCGCCTTAGCTCTACTTCCCCAGCTCACTACGCCGCTGCATGTTCATCATTTTCTACCTCTCAGCTCCTCTCGATCGGATGGTCCAACGTCACCTATTTTTTTCTTCTATTGTTAGAGGTAAAGCTACTTCATGGAGTCGAATCTTGTACTTGGTTCAAACAAGAAATAAAGTGGGGGTGGGGGAATTTAGTATGTAGTACATCGGACTTGGTACAAACAGGAAGGAAAGGGGGTGAAAGTAGTACAGACTGGTCATCCAACTGGTCTCTTGGTTGAAAAGGTAAATATAGGGGTAACGCCGAACACAGTGTATGACCATGACTAGATTTGCTATCCACACATAGGAGTAGGTGGCTAGAGTGAACAAAAATGGGACCAACCTTGATATGTTTCTTGGATGTTTGTTTCTCGGGGCAACAAACTATGAATCACCACTTTATGTCCCTGTTTAGGTACATGGTGCGGCAAATTTTCGTGTTTTGACCCTTTTTGGATAGAAATTCAGGATCTGACCCCGGTTTGAAAAAAATTCGGGATTGGACCCTTTTTCTTACCGCCACCGGCTCTGGCGGTAGGGTTAGACAGGCTACCGCCAGGGCCCGTGGCGGGTAGGGTGCATATACACGTCAGCACTTGGTCAGATGAGTTCCTACCATCTTGATATATATATTTTATTTATTTGATCCATATGTTTAGGTCTGCAACAGTGGCGCAACCATCGCCTATTCATCTCCAACACGACCCTTCTGCCTTGCCACTTCCGTACGTGTACGAGTCCTTCCCCAAGCTTCTACAGCCGGTGGGAGCTTTTTCAGACGAGTTCCTACAGGAGACGAGGGCAGTGCGGTGGCACGAGAGGGAAGAACGGATCGCCGACGATGTGAAGTGTTGGTCGCATAGTGTGAAGGAGTTCAAGAGAGGGGCTGTAGAGATGGAGGGAGATCCAACTATCTCCCGTGAACACCGGGAAGGGACCATTGAAGTTGCCAAGCAACACTCCAACTTGGAGCTGCGCAATTTGGGCCGGAGGATCTACTTCGAGAGCAATGCGGAGGAGAGAGTCAGGATGCCACCCCCAAGTGCATCGGCGTTCGATATAATCAGCTGGGGAAGGGTGGAGGAGAAAACTCCAGCTGTCAAGGCAAGGTGGGAGTGCTTGAACGGTCGGATACCGACCAGCGTTCCGCCTCCGCCTGAACCGGTGGATCCGCTGTCGTATCTGTCTCCACGGCTAGGCATAACATACGAGGGGGAGGTTTACCCGCCCTATAAACATGTCTATTGCATATGCATCTATGTTTTAGTAGGGGTTGTCAAACTATGTGGACAAGTTTGCTATTTGCTATTTCCTACTTATGAATCTATGTGTAAACTATTTGATATTTGCTATGTGGAACCTTTATTAATATGCGAGCTCATATTTTGCTATTTGTAAAACTATGTGAAACTTGTGACAAAACAAAAAATCAATAAAATTTGTAAAAACCTAAAACCACAGGACCCACCCTATAAACTTGTCTTAAGAACTTGTTGTACCGTTTGTTGGCTTTCTTTGTGAGCTCATATTTTGCTTTCTTTGTGAAACTATGTGTTGAAACTTTACAAAAGAAACAATCACTAAAACAATGTGTGAGCTCATATTTTTGGGTCTATATCATTTCCTGTGTAACCCTACCCCCAGAACCCGTGGCGGTAGCGAAAGGGTGAGATATAGATTTTTTTCGAACCGGGGTCAGATCCTGAATTTGTATCACAAAAGGATCAAAACACGAAAATTTGCCACATGGTGCTAGACTGCTAGTGCACCCACTGTCCCATGCCCTTATACCAAATATTTAACTGTTCTTAATCTAATGCCCCTGGTAAAAATGAAGCCATGCCACTGTTATAAGCCATGACAAGTTTAGCAAAATGTTTTTGCCTGTCATTGTTTGAGACTCTGACTGTTTCCTCTGTAGCTTTTTGTGTAAACAGGGATATCCATTACACCTGGTTGCTGTTGTGACCTTTTGGTGCACCGCACAAAACTCTTCTTAAAATAAGTGACTTTTGTGTTGTTTAACTGGAATGTCAGAATGGAATAGTTGGTTCATTTCGGTGGAACTGCACAAATGGAGATCTGTGTTCCAATCCTCATCATCCATATTGGCACCGTAACCTTCCTCTAGGTAAGAATGATATTTAATGCATATGTTCATCTCTATTGTGCGACTGCCATGAGAAAAAAATGCTATTTTTTACCAGTACACTTGTAATCCCTCACTGACAAAACCAATTCTGAAATAGAAGGCCAATCATGTACTTGGTTTCACCAACTGGTGAGGAGAATGAGAAACAGAGCACGAAGAGAAAGAAGAAGACGAATAAACAATGCCTAGGTGATCTTGCTGAAGCCTGTTGGAAATATGCCCTAGAGGCAATAATAATTGGTTATTATTATATTTCCTTGTTCATGATAATTGTTTATTATCCATGCTAGAATATTATTGATAGGAAACTCAGATACATGCGTGGATACATGGACAAACACCATGTCCCTAGTGAGCCTCTAGTTGACTGGCTCGTTGATCAATAGATGGTTGCGGTTTCCTGACCATGGACATTGGATGTCGTTGATAATGGGATCACATCATTAGGAGAATGATGTGATGGACAAGACCCAATCCTAAGCCTAGGACAAGATCGTGTAGTTCGTATGCTAAAGCTTTTCTAAATGTCAAGTATCTTTTCCTAAGACCATGAGATTGTGCAACTCCCCGATACCGTAGGAATGCTTTGGGTGTACCAAATGTCACAACGTAACTGGGTGGCTATAAAGGTGCACTACGGGTATCTCCGAAAGTGTCTGTTGGGTTGGCACAAATCGAGAATGGGATTTGTCACTCCGTGTGACGGAGAGGTATCTCTGGGCCCACTCTGTATGACATCATCATAATGTGCGCAATGTGATCAAGGAGTTGATCACGGGATGATGTGTTACAAAAGGAGTAAAGAGACTTGCCGGTAACGAGATTGAAGAAGGTATCGGGATACCGATGATCGAATCTCGGGCAAGTACTATACCGGTCGACAAAGGGAATCGTATACACGATTAATTGAATTCTAAACATCGTGGCTCATCCGATGAGATCATTGTGGAACATGTGGGAGCCAACATGGGTATCCTGATCCCGCTGTTGGTTATTGGCCGGAGATATGTCTCGTTCATGACTGCATGGTTCCCGAACCCATAGGGTCTACACACTTAATGTTCGATGACGCTAGGGTTATAGGGAATAGATACATGGCTACCGAATGTTGTTCGGAGTCCCAGATGAGATCCCGGACTTCGCGAGGAGTTCCGGAATGGTCCTGAGGTAAAGATTTATATATGGTAAGTCATCATATGGTCACCGGAATAATTCGGGGGGGGGGGGTACCGGTATTGTACCGGGACCACCGAAGGGGTTCCGGGGGTCCACTGGGAGGGTCCACCTACCCCGGAGGGCCCTATGGGCTGTATGTGGAGAGGGACCAGCCCCTTAGTGGACTGGGCGCCTCCCCCCCTAGGGCCCATGTGCCTAGGGTTTGGGGGGAACCCTAAGGGGGGGCGCCCCCTTGCCTTGGGGGGCAAGGCACCCCCTTGGCCGCCGCCCCCTCCTCAGATTGGATCTGAGGGGGCCGCCCCCCTCTCCCTTGCCCCTATATATATGTGGGGGGTGGGAGGGCAGCCGCACCGAAGTTCTGGCGCAGCCCTCCCCCTCTCCCAAGTCCTTCTCCTCTCCCGCGGTGCTTGGCGAAGCCCCGCAGGATTGTCACGCTCCTCCATCACCTCCACGTTGTCGTGCTGCTGCTGGACGGAGTCTTCCCCAACCTCTCCTTCTCCCCTTTCTGGATCAAGGCATGGGAGACGTCACCGGGCTGCACGTGTGTTGAACGCAGAGGCTCCGTTGTTCGGCGCTTAGATCGGAATCAACCGCGATCTGAATCACTACGAGTACGACTCCTTCATCCGCGTTCTTGTAAAGATTCCGCTTAGCGATCTACAAGGGTATGTAGATGCACTCCCCTCTCCGTAGTTGCTAGATTACTCCATAGATTTATCATTGTGATGCGTAGAATTTTTTTGATTTCTGCTACGATCCCCAACAATGGTATCATGAGATAGGTCTATGCGTAGTTACTATGCACGAGTAGAACACAAAGTAGTTGTGGGCATCGATTTGTCAATTTACTTACCGCTACTAGTCTTATCTTGATTCGGCGGCATCGTGGGATGAAGCGGCCCGGACCGACCTTACACATACGCTTACGTGAGACAAGTTCCACCGACTGACATGCACTAGTTGCATAAGGTGGCTAGTGGGTGTCTGTCTCTCCCACTTTAGTCGAATCCGATTCGATGAAAAGTTTCCTTATGAAGGGTAAATAGAAATAGGCATATCACATTGTGGTTTTGGTGTAGGTAAGAAACGTTCTTGCTAGAAACCTATAGCAACCACGTAAAAACTTGCAACAACAATTATAGGATGTCTAACTTGTTCTTGCAGCATGTGCCATGTGAATTGATATGGCCGAAAGGATGTGATGAATGATATATATGTGATGTATGAGATTGATGATGTTCTTGTAATAGGAATCACGACTTGCATGTCAGTGAGTATGACAACCGCCAGGAGCCATAGGAGTTGTCTTATTTTATTGTATGACCTGCATGTCACTGAAAACGCCATGTAATTACTTTACTTTATTGCTAACCATTAGCCATAGTAGTAGAAGTAATGTTTGGCGAGATGACTTCATGAAGACACGATGATGGAGATCATGATGATGGAGATCATGGTGTCATGCCGGTGACGATGATGATCATAGAGCCCCGAAGATGAAGATCAAAAGGAGCAAAATGATATTGGCCATATGATGTCACTATTTGATTGCATGTGATGTTTATCATGTTTTACATCTTATTTGCTTAGAACGACGGTAGTAAATAAGATGATCTCTCACTAAAATTTCAAGAATTGTGTTCCCCCTAACTGTGCACCATTGCTAAGGTTCGTTGTTCCGAAGCACCACGTGATGATCGGGTGTGATAGGCTCTAACGTTCGCACACAACGGGTGTAAGCCAGATTTACACATGCAATACACTTAGGGTTCACTTGACGAGCCTAGCATGTATAGACATGGCCTCGAAACACGCAAGACCAAAATGTCGAACATGAGTTATATGACTAGTCCATCTCATGTGATGATTGGACACGACCTAGTCGATTCGGATCATGCATCACTTAGATGACTAGAGGGATGTCTATCTGAGTGGGAGTTCATCAAAATAATTTGATTAGATGAACTTAATTGTCATGAACAATAGTCTAAGTTGTCTTCGCAAATTATGTTTTAGACCAATAGCTTGCGTTGTAGCTCCCTGTTTAATACGATCCTAGAGAAAGGCTAAGTTGAAAGATATTGTAAGCAATGATGCGGACTAGGTCCGTAGTCCGACGAGTGTCCTCACTGCTACACAGAAGGCTTACGTCTTTGATGCATCGCTCGATGTGCAAACCCCTACAACGTCGTCTGTGGATGTTGTGGACACTTGACAGACACGTCCCGATGACTACTTGATAGTTTAGTGCACCATACTTTACGGCTTAGAATCGGGATTCCAATGACGTTTTGAACGCCATAGGACATATGAGATGTTCCAAGAGCTGAAATTTGGATTTCAGGCTCATGCCCGTGTTGAGAGGTATGAGACCTCTGACAAGTTCTTTTGCCAACAAGATGGAGGAGAATAGCTCAACAAGTGAGCATGTGCTCAGAATGTTTGGGTGCTAAAATCACTTGAACCAAGTGGGAGTTAATCTTCCAGATGAGATAGTGGTTGACGGAATTCTCTAGACACTATCACCAAGCTACTAGAACTTCGTGATGAACTATGACATGCAAAGGATAGAGATGATTCCGGAGCTATTAGTTGTGCTTAAGACCACAATAGTAGAAATCAAGAAGGAGCATCAAGTGTTGATGGTTCAACAAGACCACTGGTTTCAAAAGGGGCAAGGGCTATAGGGAAACTTCATGAATGGCAAACCAGTTGTCGCTCTAATGAAGAAACCCAAGGATGAACCCAAACCTCGAGACTAAGTGCTTCTATTGTAAGGGGAACGGTCACATGGTAGCGGAACTACCCCAAATACATGGTAGATAAGAAAGCTGGCAACTTCAACAAAGTATATTTGATATACGTGTTATTGATGTGTACCTTACTAGTACTCCTTGTAGTACCTGGGTATTGGATACCGGTTCAGTTGCTATTATTAGTGACTTGAAGCAAAAAAAACTACAGACTGAACGGAGACTAGCTAAGGGCAAGGTGAAGATGTGTGTTGGAAGTGTTTCCAAGGTTGATAAGATCACCATCGCACGCTCCCTCTACCTTCGGGATTAGTGTTGAACCTAGATAAATGTTATGAGGTGTCTACGTTGAGCATGAATATGATTAGATCATGTTCATTGCAATACGGTTATTCATTTAAGTTAGAGAATAATGGTTATTTTGTTTACATGAATAATACCTTTATGGTCATGCACCCAATGGTTTATTGAATCTCGATCAAGGTAATACACATGATAATAATATTAACGCCAAAAGATGTAGAGTTAATAATGATAGTACCACTATCTTGTGGCACTGCCGCTTAGGTCATTTTGGCATAAAATGCATGAAGAAACTCCATGCTGATGGATGTTTGGAGTCACTTGATTTTGAATCGCTTGACACATGCGAGCCATGCCTCATGGGCAGGATGACTAAGATCCCGTTTTCAGGTACAATGAAACGGGCATGTGACTTGTTGGAAATCATACATGCTGATGTGTATGATCCAAAGATAATTAAGGCGTGTGGTGGATATCGTTATTTCCTCATCTTCACTGACAATTTGAGTAGATATGGGTATATTTACTTAATGTAGCAAAAGTCTGAAACATTTGAAAAGTTCAAGCAATTTCAGAGTGAAGTTAAGAATCATCATAACAAGATGATCATGTTCTTACGATCTGATCAAGGGGAGATTTTCTGAGTTATGAGTTTGGCAATCACTTAAGACATTGTGGAATTTTTTCGCAGTTGAAGCCACATGGAACAGCACAGCGTAATGGTGTGTCCGGACGTCGTAATCGAACCTTATGAGATATGGTGCGATCTATGATGTCTCTTACCGATCTACCGCTATTATTTTGAGGTTATGCATTAGAGACAGCTGCATTCACTTTAGATAGGGCACCATCTAAGTCCGTTGAGACGACGCCGTATGAACTGTGGTTTGGCAAGAAACCAAAGTTGTCGTTTCTTAATGTTTGGGGCTACGATGCTTATGGCTTCAGCCGAAAAAAGCTCGAACCCAAAGCGGACAAATACATCTTCATAGGATACCCAAAGGTAACAGTTGGGTATACCTTCTATCTCAGATCCAAGGGCAAAAATGTTTGTCGCTAAGAATGGGTCCTTTCTCGAGAAGGAGTTTCTCTCGAAAGAATTGAGTGGGAGGAAGATAGAACTTGATGAGGTTGTCAAACCCTCACTTCAACCAGAGAGTAGTGCAACACAGAAAGATGTCTCTGTGGAACCTACGACTGTTGAAGAGGAAACTAATGATAGTAATCATGAAGCTTCGGATCAAGTTGCTATCGAACCTCGTAGGTCGACAAGGATATGTACTACTCCTGAGTGGTACGGTGATCCTATCTTAGATGTCATGTTGTCGGACAACAATGAACCTACGAACTATGGAGAAGCGATGGTGGACACGTATTTCGACAAATGGTTAGAAGCCGAGAAATCTGAGATAGGATCCATGTATCAAAATAAAGTATGGACTTTGGTGGACTTGCCCGATGATCAGCAAGCCATTGAGATAAATGGATCTTTAAGAAGAAGACTAACATGGGCGGTAATGTCACCATCTATGAAGCTCGACTTGTGGCGAAGAGTTTTTCACAAGTTCAAGGAGTTGACTACAATGAGATTTTCTCACCAGTAGCGATGCTTAAGTCCGTCGGAATCATGTTAGCATTAGCTGCATTTATGAAATCTGGCAGATGGATGTCAAACAAGTTTCCTTACTAGTTTACATAAGGAAAGGTTGTATGTGATAAAATCAAAAAGGTTTTGTCAATCCTAAGGATGCTAAAAGGTATGCTAGCTCTAGCAATCCTTCCATGGACTAGAGCAAGCATCTCGGAGTCGGAATATACGCTTTGATGGAGTGATCAAAGTTTTTGGGTTTATACAAAGTTTGTTAGAAACTTGTATTTACAATAAAGTGAGTGGGAACACTACAACATTTCCGATAAGTATATGTGAATGACATATTGTTGATCTGAAATGATGTAGAATTTCTGGAAAGCATAAAGGGTTTTTTGAAAGGAGTTTTCAAAGGAAGACCTGGATAAAGCTGCTTACATATTGGGCATCAGGATCTATAGAGATAGATCAAGACGCCTGATGATACTTTCAAAAGAACACACACCTTTGCCATGATTTTGAAGGAGTTCAAAATAGATCAGTCAAAGAAGGAGTTCTTACCTGAGTTGTAAGGTGTGAAGTTGAGTAAGACTCAAAGCTTGACCACGGCAGAAGAAAGAGGAAGGACGAAGGTTGTCCCCTATGCTTTTGTCATAGGCTCTATACGGTTTGCCATGCTGAGTACCGCACCTGATGTGTGCCTTGCCACATGTCTGGCAAGAGAGTACAAAGGTGATCCAGGAGTGGATCACTAGATAGCGGTCAAAATTATCCTTAGAGGAATAAGGAAATGTTTCTCGGTTATGGAGGTGATAAAGAGCTCGACGTAAAGAGTTACGTCGATGCAAGCTTAACACCTATCCGGATAGCTCTAAGTAGAGATACCAGATACGCATAATGGAGCAACAATTTGGAATAGCTCCAAGTGGAACGTGGTAACAACATCTACGGTATGACATAAAGTTTTGCGAAATACATGGGGATCTGAATGTTGCAGACCCGTTGACTACAACCTCTCTCACAAGCATAACATGATCAAACCTAGAACTCATTGAGTGTTAATCACATAGTGATGTGAACTAGATTATTGACTCTAGTAAACCCTTTGGATATTAGTAACATAGCGATGTGACCTGTGAGTGTTAATCACATGGCGATGTGAACTGGATTATTGACTCTAGTGCAAGTGGGAGACTGTTGGAAATATGCCCTAGAGGCAATAATAAATTGGTTATTATTACATTACCTTGTTCATGATAATTGTTTATTATCCATGCTAGAATTGTATTGATTGGAAACTCAGATACATGTGTGGATACATAGACAAACACCATGTCCCTAATGAGCCTCTAGTTGACTGGCTCGTTGATCAATAGATGGTTGCGGTTTCCTGACCATGGACATTGGATGTCGTTGATAACGGGATCACATCATTAGGAGAATGATGTGATGGACAAGACCCAATCCTAAGCCTAGCACAAGATCGTGTAGTTCGTATGCTAAAGCTTTTCTAAATGTCAAGTATCTTTTCCTTAGACCATGAGATTGTGCAACTCTCGGATACCGTAGGAATGCTTTGGGTGTACCAAATGTGACAACGTAATTGGGTGGCTATAAAGGTGCACTACGGGTATCTCCGAAAGTGTCTGTTGGGTTGGCACGAATCGAGACTGTGATTTGTCACTCCGTGTGACGGAGAGGTATCTCTGGGCCCACTCGGTATGACATCATCATAATGTGCACAATGTGATCAAGGAGTTGATCATGGGATGATGTGTTACGAAACGAGTAAAGAGACTTTCCGGTAACGAGATTGAACAAGGTATCGGGATACCGACGATCGAATCTCGGGCAAGTACTATACCAGTCGACAAAGGGAATCGTATACGGGATTAATTGAATCCTTGACATCGTGGTTCATCCGATGAGATCATCGTGGAACATGTGGGAGCCAACATGGGTATCCAGATCCCGCTGTTGGTTATTGGCCGGAGATATGTCTCGGTCATGACTGCATGGTTCCCGAACCCGTAGGGTCTACACACTTAAGGTTCGATGATGCTAGGGTTATAGGGAATAGATATATGGCTACCGAATGTTGTTCGGAGTCCCGGATGAGATCCCGGACGTTACGAGGAGTTCCGGAATGGTCCGGAGGTAAAGATTTATATATGGGAAGTCATCATACGGTCACCGGAATAATTCGGGGGAGTACCGGTATTGTACCGGGACCACCGAAGGGGTTCCGGGGGTTCATCGGGAGGGTCCACCTGCCCCGGAGGGCCCTATGGGCTGTATGTAGAGAGGGACCAGCCCCTTAGTGGGCTGGGCGCCTTCCCCCTAGGGCCCATGCACCTAGGGTTTGGGGGGAACCCTAAGGGGGGGCACCCCCTTGCCTTGGGGGGCAAGGCACCCCCCTGGCCGCCGCCCCCTCCTCAGATTGGATCTGAGGGGACCGGCCCCCCTCCCTTTCCCCTATATATATGTGGGGGGTGGGAGGGCAGCAGCACCGAAGTTCTGGCGCAGCCCTCCCCCTCTCCCAAGTCCTTCTCCTCTCCCGCGGTGCTTGGCGAAGCCCTGCAGGATTGCCACGCTCCTCCATCACCACTACGCCGTCGTGCTGCTGCTGGACGGAGTCTTCCTCAACCTCTCCTTCTCCCCTTGCTGGATCAAGGCGTGGAAGACGTCACCGGGCTGCATGTGTGTTGAACGCGGAGGCGCCGTTGTTCGGCGCTTAGATCGGAATCAACCGCAATCTGAATCGCTACGAGTACGAATCCTTCATCCGCGTTCTTGTTACGCTTCCGCTTAGCGATCTACAAGGGTATGTAGATGCACTCCCCTCTCCCTCGTTGCTAGATTACTCCGTAGATTGATCTTGGTGATGCGTAGAATTTTTTTGATTTCTGCTACGATCCCCAACAAAGCCATAGGCCTCAGTCGAGGCCATTCAAGGGCTCCGACAACGACTACCTTACATGTGAGTCGATCCTCCAGGGTGCCCTTCCACTTATGTTGTCTCACTTAATTAATTAGGAGTACTTAGGTACCACTAATTTACTGCTGCCTAATTTTCCTGTCGGAGTTAAACAAATCTTTAGTAGCACCCTATGCTGAATCATGTATGTGTGTATGTTTGTCTATGGAGGTGAATCAAGTGGTGGAGCAGGTAGGGAATGCTAACTTTACCCATTAAGATAATGAGGGTTCTTCTATTTGTTAGTGTATGTTTCATCAACTAGTCCCACTATTACAGTAATCTCACTCTCTCAATATATGTGCCAACAGGGATGCTCGATTTTGGTGGAACTGCACAAAAACTTTGGGTGCTTCATTGCCTCGACAGCTTCCTTCCTTTCCTATTAGTCGCTAATCTCGGCTTGCATTCTTCCTTTGCTATCAGTCGCTCGACTTATCATTACATCGGGTGATTTCAGTAGAACTGCACAAAAAGATCAGATGGACAGGTACTTAGGCTGTGTTTGGTTGAGCTGTAGATTCTGAAAAAGCTGTTGTGAACTGTGAGCTGTGAAAAAGCTGTTGTGAACTTTCAACTGTGGAAAAGCTGGAAGCTGTTTGGTTGAAACAACTGTGAAACTGTAGTTTTGTCTGTGAATTGTCTATAATGCCCCTGAATTAAGTGAACTAGTCATCAACCCGTACTAACGGAAATTGTAGAATAGTTAACCTATCAACCCGTTTTTTCATGTGGGTTCTGAAAATAATTACAATCTTTATGGTGTCAAAATAGTAATTAAAGAGAAATACTCATACTGATACAGATTTTATTAGAAGAATCGAAATCATCCAAATGATTTAGCATTACATATGTAGACCAGAATGTGTGATGCATGTAGTTCACATGGACATATACATGCTACTGTACTAGACAACGCCATATCTCTCATATTACCATACTAGTGTGCTAGACAGTGCTGTGTCTCTGAAACTGCCAAATCTATCCCTGAAATTAGCAGCACACAGCAAGAACATCTAGCTAGAGTAGAGCACGTGGCCGGCCGGACACGGGCGCGTACAAGCATTACTCGCACGCCAAGCAGATCACGAACGCAGCTGGCTGAATCAGAGCACACACGCAGCCGACTAGTTTGGACGTCGGCAAGAAGATGAGGCGTTGAACTAGGGCATCGGCGACCTAGGACAGAAGAAGAGGCGCTCGCCACGGATCTCGACGCCGACGGCCGCATCAGGGTCGGGATGCTGGTCGCAGGAGGAACGTCGGAGCTGGGGGACGCGGGCAACCGGAGCTGGGTCCTGCTCGAGGGGCGAAGGGATGGAAAGGGCTCGATGCCTGAGGTCTGGACGGGCGGCAGGGTGGCGGAGGGCCGGTCGGAGTGGCTGCAGGGCTAGGAACCTGCCGGAGAAGTAAGCCAGAGGCCGCCAGTGTTGTTCGGTCAGGGTGAGGCCGTGAGGGGGAAAAGAAAATGAACCGGTACTGACTTGAGAGTGGCAGCGTGGGTAATATTTGCCCAGAATCTGATTCTCACAGCTAAGAAGTTGGGGTCGAGCCTGCTGTGAGCTGTTGCAAAAACTACACTACCAAGAAGCTGCACTTTTAAGAATCTACTGTGAGCTGCCGCCCGTTTTGTTCAGATTCCGCTTTTGCAAAGCAGAAGTTGGCTATAGAAGCCGAACCAAACCCAGCCTTATGCTGTTGCTATGTACTCCAAAGTTCACTTAGACAAGCATCGATGTTGACAAGAAGCAGTGCATATATTCATTCGAGTATCAACCGGTGTCAACCAATTGTCAAACTCCAAGTATTAGGAGAGTGAACGCCAAAAATATTGCTTGGCGCATAGCCCAGAAAAATGCAGTCCAGTCTTTGGTCCCAACTTGTGCCTTTTGGTTATCGGCACATATGGTAGCGAACTGTATGGCATGGAGTCTAAAGATTCCAGACAAGTTGGTTGACACGTATATTCATCTGGCACTTAATCAGTGTGCACACAAGGGATGCTCCATTTCAGTTGAACTGCACAAAAAAATTGGGTTGTTCATTTTCTCAACCGCCTCCTTTCTCGTCTGCAATGTAGAATTTTGGCGAGCTACAGGACCAAGATAACCAGTAAACTAGTTGGATGAAAGTAGTGGCCAAGTTGCTCAAATCTCCCTCGGCACGAGGCCACTATTTGAGGATAAATCTAAAAGCAAAGTTCAGATTGTCTGTGCTACCTCTTATGTACTCGAAAGTTTACTCGTACAAGCATTAATTTTAGCAAGAAGTACCTCCGACTAAACACCATTTACTAGTCTGCAATGTAGAATTTTGGCGAGCTACAGGACCAAGATGAGCCAGTAAACTAGTTGGATGAAAGTAGTGGCCAAGTTGCTCAAACCTCCCTTGACACGAGGCCACTATTGGAGGATAAACCTACAAGCAAAGTTCAGATTGTCTGTGCTGCCTCTGATGTACTCGAAAGGTTACTTGTACAAGCATTAATTTTAGCAAGAAGTACCTCCGACTGAACACCATTTACCAGTTTGTACCCTAGGTAATTGAAGTTCGTCCATGGAGCATATTGGCTGTGATCTCAATCATTTGGATGCATAAACATACTGAACATGTGTATATCTAAATATTTTTGTGAATTATCTATGAATATTGTTGTGTGATCAATCAATCATTTGGATCCATAGACATGCTGAACTTGTGTATATATGAATCTTTTGAGTTGTTGATAGTGAATGTTGGCTATGAATATGAACGTGTCCTGTGAACCCGAGTTTGATACGAATGTTTAACTTTTCTGTTGTGCTTGTGTGTGAACTTGTTAGTATGTCTACTGTGGGGTATGTGAAAGGTGGGTGTCAACGACACACCTTCTTCTCGAGAAGAATTGCACCCGCTTTGTTAGGGTAGCAACGGCGCATCAGCTCTTTTTAATCTTTTTGCTCTGTCGTGCCCCCTCCCCCGCTCAACCCCTGTCGTAATGTTTTCGGCCTCAAAACAAACATAGTACTGCGTTGTTTTTGGGGCTTGATGAAAAATCGAGTGCTGGCTTCTGTAGGTTGGCCCGCCCAGCAAATGGGCTGCTGGTCCACCACGGACTGCGAGGCTAAAAATACAAGTTGTATGGTGCAGAGGCAAGTAACAAAACGCCATCGAGAGCCATCCACTAAAGAAAAATAAATCGCTCCTGATGTGCTTCTTCAGTCGTGCCGCCGGCCCCCTCTATAATCCATTTCGCTTGGGGATCTGGTATCATTTTTTTCCAGAGGGCGAACGAGTATCAACTAGGCCTAGGTTTTGTATTTTAACATGCGTAGCCCACGACATACGGTGAAAGTGGTTTCAACTTATTTTTTGAGGTCCATACCGGCCTATGTGCTTTTTTAAAGATCGGCAGCCCAATGTACTTTTTAAACCACATTGTATATATTTATATTATTACTATTATCATATATTTTATAGAGACTTATATATACATTATAAAAACATCCCACGTGTTATTAACTTACAAAAGTAAATGTTTAACAGAAGTTGGCAAGGAAAGTCCTCGTTGTTTTTGACTCACCAGCAAGGAAAATCCTGGTGATTACGTACAAAAGCTTGCGATGATTTTAAGGACCAATGTAATAATAACGCGCTCATTTTTATTTTGAGCAATAACTCGCTAATTTATTAATTATGTATAAAAAAATGTGCCTCTACGATTTATTTTTTATATTAATTGCTCCTTCTAACATATGATTATATATATAACGAGCCCAGCTAATGCGTGTATTTGAAGGAAGTGCAAATGGGCTGGGATTTCTTAGATAATATAAATGGGCCGCATTGATGCGAAATTATTTGTTCACCCATCCCAGCAAATGGACTATACATTCTTGAAAACATGGGTTAAATATATGCCACATTTTTGCAGGATGACATGTGGGCCAATAGGTCGAAGCCTATGCACGGCGTTGTCAACTTGGTCGGCATGCACCTTCAATCTCTCCTCTTCTTCCTCCAGCGTTGCCGGGACTGCCTGCTCCGGCCTCTGGTGGCTAGCGGCTCTGCTTAGCACGCATCGCTGTGAAGCGCAACCGCACCGTCAGCCAGGCTATCCCTCCACCCCTCCACACCTGCTGTTATTCTCCACCGATTGCAGCCCCACGCTGCACCAGAACCAGTTATAACCCTTCTCCTCCACTCAATCTGCGACTCCACTGCCGCGTCTTCTCATCTCCGAGTCATTCCCGTCCGGGGCCTCGCCGTCATACACCGCCTTGCTGCGCTCGGTGCGGCGTGGTCAACAAACGAGAGTCATCGGAAGAGGACTGTACGTGGAGAGCCTGACGGTTGGGACCCACGAGGTCCATGGTCGCACGCAAGGAAATTTCCTCCTTATTAAGCTGAAAAAAATGTTTCCTCCACCTGACAGCTGGGACCCACCGGCTGTTTCTTCGCACGGAAGGAAGTGCCTCCTTGTTATGCGATTTTTTTTATTCCTCCCATTGACAGCTGGGACCCGTCAGATTTGGTGGCTGACTTGTGGGCCTACTAAGCGGACGTGTATGCAGGGCTTTGTCAACTTAATCAACAAATGATTCTAGCAGCTGGACTGTTGGATGTTAATCCAAACAGCCGTGCTCCTTCTTCAACCTCTGTTCTTGCTCCTGTCTCCCGTGGGCGGCACCGCGGCTATGCTGCTGCGCACCTAAACCAGTCAAGCTTCCCACTCCTCTCCATATGCGACTCCACTGACCCTTCTTCCCCATCTCCGGGTCATTCCAGTCTGGGGCCTCGCCGTCGTCCACCGACCTTTGGTGCGCTCGGCACGGTGTGGTCAACGTGGTCAACAACCAAGAGTCATCGGAAGATGACTGTACGTGAGAGGCTGACAGTGGGAACGCACCATGCCCATGGACGCATGCATGCAACGGAAGGCGATGTGGTCAATATGGTCAAGGAACGACTTCCATCGGAAGTGTACTGTACATGGAGAGGCTGATAGCTAGGTCCACAGCCGCAGCAAGGAAGTGCCTCCTTATTACGCGAAAAATAATGATTCCTCCACCTAACAACAGGGACCCACCAAACGGGCGACCATATTTTGGGAAAAAAACGCCCCCCCCCCCCGATTGCTGGGACCCACCGGACGGGTCACCATATTTCGCGAAAAAACGTTCCCCCCGCTCTCAGCTCGGACCCACCGGAAGTGCCTCCTTATTACGCAGAAAAAATACCCCCTGCTAGCTGGGACCCACCTTGGTGGGAGGCTGACTTATGGGCCTACTAAGTTGACGGAGACGGAGGCCTTTGACAACTTAGTCAATATGAATGATTCTAGCTCCAGTGACCGTACGATGTCCATCCAAACTAGCGATGGTCGTGCCGCGTGCTCGTGCCTCCCGTGGGCGGATGTGATGCCAAGGAGGCCTCACGGCCCCCTACTACTCCCACCGCTGGCCAGGCCATCCCTATACTCACCCACACCCCCTGTTATTCCGCGGTGACGGCAGCCACACCGCAGCCGAACCAGTGAACCCTCGTACTCCTCTCCGCGTGGGCATCCACTGTCGCGTCTTCCCCTGCTCCGCGTCGTCCCCTTCCTAGGCCTCGCCGTCGTCCACCGCCTTGCTGCTCTCGTCGCGGCGTGGTCAATGTGGTCAACGACCGACTTCCATCGGAAGAGTACTGTACATGGAGAGGCTGACAGCTGGGTCCACGGCCATAGCCCAGTTTTTTTTTCTGTTTTTCCAAGTAAGTCGCTTTGTCAGGCCTATTGGGCTGCAAATCTTTCAAGACGAGGAGCGCTTCATTTGGCTGGCTGAGAAAATGGCCTATCAGTAATGAGAAATGGGCTGTACATTTTTAAAACACAGCAAATCGGTAATTAATTTCAAATTTAGTTTTTCATTTTAAGATTTTAAATTGCATTGATTTTTATGCATGGACAATTTGTTGGATTTTATATTGATATACATTTATTTTTGAAATCAGTTTAAATGTGACTTGAAATTTTGGGATTAAAAACAATTCAGACCAGACCGAAATATGCAAAATTTCGTATAATTTTTTAACCGTGGCCACAATATGAGTTGTAATGCTAACAAAAAGAATATGGGCTGCAATTTTTTTTAAGAATTAGCAAATGGGCTGTAAATTATTAGAAATAATGCAGATGGGCTGTATGATGTTTTCCACAGATTTGAGGCTTTCCTAATAAAAAAGGTTGACGCACAAGCAGTGACTGTTGGATGTACATCCTACGGCCATCGTGCTTCTTCAATCTCTGCCCTTCCTGCTCCAGTCGCTCAAACAAGCTCCGACGGGACTGCCTGCTCCCTCCTCCCCGCGGCCGGTTGTGCTACCGTGCAGGTCTCCCCACCCCACAGTACTCCCATCGCTGGCCTAGCCATCCCTCTACTCACCCACACCTGCTGTTATTCTCCGGCGATGGCAGACGAACCAGTAAACCCTCGTACAGTCGTACTACCCTCCGTGTGGGAAACAACTGCTGAGTCTTCCCTGCCTCCGTGTCGTTCCGTTCCTAGGCCTCGCCGTCGTCCATCGCCCTTGCTCTCGGCGCGGCGTGGTCAATGTGGTCAAGGAACGGCTTCCATCGGAAAAGTACTTTACGTGAAGAGGCTGACAGCTGGGTCCACGGCAGTCGCAAGGAAGTGCCTCCTTATTACGTGGAAAATAATTAATCCTCCACCTAACAGTAGGGACCCACCGGATGGGCCACCGTATTTGGCGAAAAAAACGCCCCCTGACTGCTGGGACACACCGGACGGGCCATCGTATTTCGTGAAAAAATGTTCCCCCTGCTGCGAGCTCGGACCCACCGGAAGTGCCTCCTTATTAAGAAAAAAAAGAATACTCCCCCTACTAGTTGGGACCCGCCGTGGTGGGTGGCTGACCAGTGGGCCTACTAAGTTGGCGGGGACGCATGCCTTTGTCAACTTAGTCAATATGAACGATTCTAGCTCCAGTGACCGTACGATGTCCATCCAACGGCTGTAGTGCTTCTTCAACTCTGGTCTTGTTGCTCCAGCCGCCCAAAGCAGCGCCGGTCGTGCCGCATGCTCCTGCCTCCCGTGGCTGGCTGTGCTGCCTCGGAGGCCTCACCGCACCTACTATTCCCACTGCTCGCCAGGCCATCCCTCTACTCACCCACACCCCCTGTTATTCTGCGGCGATGGCAGCCTCACACCACAGCGAACCAGTGAACCCTCGTACTCCTCTATGCGTGGGTATCCATTGCCGCGTCTTCCCCGGCTCCGTGTTGTCCCATTCCTAGGCCTCGCCGTCGTCCACCTCCCTGGTGCTCTCGGCGCGGCATGGTCAACGTGGTCAAGGAACGGCTTCCATCGGACGTGGACTGTATGTGGAGAGGCTGACAGCTAGGTCCACGACCGCAGCAAGGAAGTGCCTCCTTATTACGCGCAGGATAATTATTCCTCCACCTGACAGCGGGGACCCACCGGATGTGTCGGCGTCCTCGGAACCAGGGTACCCTGACATGCCTGTCTGCGGGCCACAACGCGCTCCTGCCACGGCCTGGTACGTCCCAGCTGATCGACCAGCTGCTCAAGACCCTCGCGAGGGGGCTAAACCTCGCGAGGAGAACGACGCCAAGACCCCCTCAGGAGTGGCCTCGACTGGGTTGCTCCGGAGGGGCGGAGAATCCAAGGCCAAGCCTGCCTTAGGAGGAGGCAGTGACGCAAGCAATGACGCACCGCGCCAGCGGGTGCCAGCGCGTGCCAGCGGCACAGTTGCCGTTTTGGTGCAAGGGAGACAGGGCAGGCGCAGGTTCCCAAGGAGCAGGACAAAGATTTCCCCATTGGTGCAACAAGATCGAAGACCGCAAGGATGATAGGGAGGATGTCACCACCGAGCCCACCACCGCGTCATCGTCGGATCCCTTTGAAGGAGAAGACTGCTTTTGTCAGGGTAGGAACGCCCTTGTGTTCCCACTCAAAATGGCCGTTGTGGGACCCCTTCCCGCCTAAACATTTCGGGGGAAGAGGACCTTGGTCGCTTATATAAGTAGCTAGGATCTCCACTATGGAAGGGGATCAGATCCAGAAACTCTGCCCTCGCATGAGGAAGCAAGAAGTCTTGCCTCCTGACCCTCCCGAGCTCTCCTCCTGAGCTCAGGAACCACTGTATTCATCCATACTCAAGCCCTCCCGAGGCCAATCGACCAAAGCAGGAAGTAGGGTTTTACACCGCAAGGTGGCCTGAACCTGGGTAAACTCTTGCATGCTTTACTTGTTGTTCGCTTGAATCTCTTCATTGGACGAGGGCGAGACACTAGGTAGACGTGAGTGGGAGAGATCTTCGTTCACGCCCATGTGTTCGAACTTCTTGGGTTTGCGGAGCCCGTAATCCGACATTTGGCGCGCCAAGTAAGGGTCGAACCTACGACCTTCCGCTTAAGAAACGGATCGCGACCCCGATGGAGGAAGCGCATCAGACGCGCGCGGAAGCCCGCGGCGCTCGCACCGCTCGACCGTCGCCCTTCGGCCACGATACTCGCCGTCACCTGGCCTTGATCGGGGCTGATGGCGCGATGAGCATCACCGACCCGCCTCTTGGGGATCGGCAACAACCACCGCCCACACGGTGCCAAAGCCGCGCGGTAGCGTGGGCCGCCGAGCACACGGCAGCAAATTCGCGGTACCGGCGCGAAATGGAAAACATGAGGGCCGCGCTGCTGGTGTCGAGGGATCTGCTAAGGTGTCGGTTACTCGATACCGGCCACGACGTGCTGCTCCTCAGGGTGGCCGAGCTCCTCGATGCCGCCAGCACCGGAGCCGAGCCATTCTGCTTCCACACAACGACGCCAGGAACCGGGGGCCGCGCCGACCGTGCCCGATCACCCATGTTGTCAAGACCTACGGCGACCTACGAGGGTGACATGGGGTATGACCCTCCGAGTCCTGCGTACGACGCCTCCCCTCGGCCTCGAAGCCCTTTGTACCCAGGTACCGCTCCTGCCGAGGAACCATTAGGAAGCAACCGTAGGACTACGCCCGACGCTGGATGCGATCAAGCACCGGCACGAGGGGGCTCAGGGGCAGAACGTCGGGGGGCAGACCTCCTGCTCTTAGCCCTCGACTCTCCGCCGTCACCACCGACAGCCATGGAGCAAATGAAACGCCGCGGGTGCCTGCAGGGGCCGGCACTCGCGGCACTGGCTCTAGGCCTCGAGCTGACGGCATCTCTGGCTCCGGGCCTCGGCATGCCAAGGAGACACCCCAGGTACCGCTTCAAGACCGAAAGGGAGGGAAGGCTCGGGTCTGGCCCTCGTCCCCTCATGCGTGACCCATCGCACATGAGCCCGCCCTGGATTTCACGAGGGGCTTGCCGGCGGCGGGTATGATGCGCATGGGGAGGAGCCTTCTCTCCCTCCGTTCAGGCTCAAGACGCCGTGCCTCCCGGCGCACCATCCCCCGGGCTGCGGAGGGTGCGTATGGAGGCGGTACGGCTGCCCGTCCTACGCACACCAGGAGGGCCCAAGACCGCGGCTCCATGCCCCCGCTCACGTAATCCCGTATCCTCTGGGCCCGACCCTGATTAGGAGGGCTGAGGGGTCATTAGGAGCGTGGGTGGGGCGGGGTCCCCCTCGCACCTCAGGACACCGTGTTTCCGGACGGTGTTAGCCCCCAGGGGCGAAGCGCGCTCGGAGATCGCATAAGCGATGTACCTAGTGCTCGGCAGGGGGGGCCTATAGCCAAGGTCCCATACCCCCACCATGCGCAGTGTCCCACCTCATGAATGCCGCCTTCTGGTGAGTTCATGGCGGTAGCGGACTAGCACGGGGCGGGGCCCTCAAAGCGAAGGGGCGGGCGCGTCAGAAGATGTCCGCTCGTGACACTCTCACGTAATAATGAGTGGGGATGTACACGCCCCGGAGTCCCCGGAGCGTCGCCCTAGGGCCTTAGGGGCTCCTTCCCATGTCCTAGTGGATGCACCATGCTCCGCGCTAGCCGTCGACACTACCCTCCAATGGCAATGCCCACACCCGCCGGTGGTAGCCCTACGCTCTGCGCTGGGAAGAAGACCGAAGACCTACTCAGGGGCCGGATGTGGCCCCTCCTTTCGCCATTCGCCTTTGCCTCCTTTGTATCTGCTTTTTCAAGTCGATCCGGTGGTTGCGCGACTCGTTTTTTGAAATAAAGGGGGAAGAGTTTTTCGTCCGTGTTTTGCGATTTTCGCCGAGTTTTCCTTTGCCCAGTCCATTTTTCGCCTTGCTCGGCTAAGCCGGACTACGTCCGCGACCCCGCCCAATCACTCCTCGCGGGCAGGGGCCGAGGCGTGGGCGCACGTCTTGTCTGGTCCGCGGTCGGACCGCCAATCACTCTTGCGCCAACTGCAGGTACCCACGAGACGCGCCCGGACGGGGTCAGCGGACACCCCTCTCGGAAACGCAACAAGGCCTGAGGTCTTAGCCTCAGGGACAAACGTCACAAGGGATTGTTTAAACCCATTCTTACATCATCAAAAGCTTAAGTCTTCTGACATTCATCTTACCCAGCTCTAGAGCCACAACCAAAAAACAAACCTACAGCAGGAGCTGGACTAAGCATCGGCATCTTCGTCAGGACCGTCGGCGTCGCCCCCCTGAAGCACCGGCGCGTCATCGATGGCTGGAACGAGCTCCGTCACCAACGCGTCCACGTGATCGCTCACCCATCCCTCCAAGGGACCAGCGACCGCCTCAGGCGCAGGCTCCAGCAAAGTCCCGAAGTCCGTACAAGGGTCAAGACGGAGCAAGTTACCAAAGATGCGGGAGACAGCACGCCTGAGGATGTCGCGGCTCTGCTCCTCAACAAGCTGCCGAGCCTCCGCGGCCCCGCCTTCATGATGCTCCACCACTCTAGTGAAGAACACGAGATATCCAGCGTCATCATCAACCAGAGGGTCATCGACCCTCGAGTCAAGGAGCTCACCCAGGGATTAGCCGGCCCTATGCCGCAAGGCCTCGAACATCTTCGAGCGGGTGTGCTGCATTCCACGAGCTCGCACGGCCTCCTTGGAGTTCCGGGCCGCGATAGTGGAAATGTATTCCACCTGCTTGTGGAAGCAGGACAGCTCCGCCCTGGCAGCAGCGCGAGCCTTCTCCGACGCCCGCTCGCAACGCTCCGCTAGGGCACATACCTCCCTTGACGCCCACTCACGACGCACGGCTGCGGTGCGAGCCTTCTTTGACACCTGCAGAGGCGCTCGACATCCGCTAGTTTGCTCTTGAGAGCCGTGACCTCCTTCTGGAGTTCCTTGCGCTTATTAGCGAAGCGAGTCTCGTGAATTCCCAACATCTCGCGGTAATCCTTCTGCAGGCGCTCTGCCTCCTTGGCAGCCTTCCTTGCGACATCCTCGTGATCATCAAGGTTGCCCTCGGCATCGGCTACCTGGCGCTCCATCATCTCCAGGCGCTCGCGCTCCATGTTCAGCTCCATCCCCTCGAGTGCTAGCGCCTACTCTCACGCCGAGAGGCCCGTTGGGCTGTCATCATCGGCCGCGGGCACGGCAAGGGCAGCCCTTCGTGTACGAACCTGACGCTCAAGCACGGCGTTCGAGGCTTCGAGCCTGCGCTCACGCTCCTCAGATGATACGCGGCGGCGGTCGGCGACTCGAGCCTCTTCCAGGGCACGGTTGCAAGCTTCCTGAGCAGCGGCGGCGAATGCTTCCGCCTTCTTTAGGGCGGTTTCATGTTGCAACTGGCTCAGGTTAACGGCGGTCCTCAACTGGCGCCCGCCCTTCGCCAAAAGCAGGCCCTCGGCCTTGACGCGCCTATCCACTTCAGCAACCTCGACCTCGAGGCGCTTCAGGGCGTCTGACGCCTCCCGCACAAGATCATGACGAACCGCGCCCATGCGCAGCGCGAGTTCTAGGAGTCGGCCTGGCTCGTACACGACATCTGCGCTGCCCAAATGGGGTTCTCCTTCTCCCTCTCCTTCAGCACGCGCCTCGGGGCTAACCCCACGAGCACCCGCTGCCTCCGGTGCGAGGGGCAGGCGTGGTCCTAATGGGCGGTCGGCCATCCGGGCCGCATCAAGAGCTTGCTGATCCACAATGAGGACAAGCCCCGGGGCACGAGACGAGCCCCCGACGCGCCAAGAGCTGCCTTCCCCATAAGCACTCGGGGGCTGCGAGCATGACCCACGTGGTAGGGTCCGGGCGCGGCCCCGAGAACCCGCGCGAGGCCTTCCAAAGACCCAACATGGTCCGGAGGAGGGACGCGGGCAGAAGCTTCTGCGAGCTTCGCAGAACTGCTCGGGAATGATCCAGAGGAAACCCTGCGGAGCAAGGGTCAGGAGAACCATATTGGGAAGAACAGGAGGAGCTGAGGAACACACACCTGCCCGGTACAGTCAGCTTCATCCTCTTCAGAGCCCTCGGGGCAGGGCCGTAACTGCCTCTCAACCTCCGCCTCTTGCCTAGCGCCACGAAGGAGGACATGAGGCCGCTTGAGGCAGATGAGCCTAGGCTCGGGGCAGGGCCACAGCGGACGCCCGTGGCCGGCGCTCCGTTTCCCGCTGCGACGTCCTCCGGACTCGCCCCAACCAGAGACTGCTGTGCCTCCCCTTCAGCCACCTCAGGAGCCGGCAGTGCCTCGGTACCTTCCCCCACCTCCGTCGACACCAGCGCCGGTGCTTCATCCGCTTGCTCCAGGAGCGGAGTGGACCCTATATCAGGGGCTCCACTTGACGCGCCTGCCCCGGAAGGAAAGGTTGGGCTCGTGAGCCCTGGCACCACCACCGAGCGATCGTCATGAGGATCAGAGGCGCCCCCCCGGCAACATTCCCCACGCATCAAAACGGGGCATCTTTTCAACGAAAGCTCTTCCGGCCACAGGAGCCAAGTACAAGGGAGTTGCGGAGACAGGGCATGCTTTAGGCACTCCGCCGACGAGTAGCCGCAGCAACCCCTAGATCGTCTTAAGGGGGAGATGCTTCAGCCGAAGACGCGCATGATCATCAAGACCGGAGAGGGCCCACATTGGGCGAGAGTGGCGCTGAAGCGGGGCGACACGTAGGACAAGGAAGTCCCTCACCACCATCGCCAGGGTCAACCCATTCCTCCTTAGGCTGGCCAGCCGATGCATAACTGGCTCCGCCCGCGGATCCGAGAAGGCCTCATGCTCCCAGCACGAGTTTGGCATCGTCGGCGCGTCGGGAAGGTGGAACTGGGGGCTGTACGCAGCAGCATCAACATACACCCACTACCGACAAAACCCTGCCGTGGTCGGGTGGAGCGAGAAGTCGATCCCGGAGGCAGGAGTCGCCTCCACCACGTGCAGCGACACGCACCCCGAGTGCTGCCCCCTGTCGACCAGGTGGAGGGCGAAGAAGTGGCGAAGTAGGGCCACGGACGGGGAAACACTGACGAAAGCTTTGCACAGAAACGCGAAGCCGGAGAGGAGGATGATGGACCCAGGGTCCAGGTGCAGCGCCCGAATCCGGTAATGCGTGAGCACCGCATAGAAGAAGGCGGAAAAAGGGGGGAGGAGACCCCCGAAGATGGCGTGGTGGTGGAGCTAGATGTCACTGTTGCCTAGCTCCGCCGTCGACCGGGAGGCAAGCCAGACCCGGGTCGGCCCCCACTTGTTAGATGCGTCGGCCAAGGCACGACGCACCTTGTCCAAACACTCCTGATTCACCACGAGGGAGCGACCCAGCGCCGGCTCGAGCACCGGCGGCGGTGCGGCAGACTCGCCATTTCCCCTCTTCTTCGCCCTGGACGGCATGGCGGCAAGGAAGGAAGGGGAAGAGACGACAAGGAAAGGGAGGAAGCGATTGAAGGGCAAGAAAGCAGGGGCGGCAGCAAGAAGTCCGCCTATCGGTTGTGCGATTGGTAGAACGCACGACTGCCAAGGCTGCGTGGGAAGCGGAGTCGCCCACGTCCCATCCAACCGTCACGCGCCGGCCTGTCCCGCAGCCTTTCGGGCCCGCGGCGCTTCGTCCTCAACTAAGGCTTGGCCTCGAAGATAACTCGACGCGCGCCTTGGGCCCAGGGGCTACTGTCGGCGTCCTAGGAACGAGGGTACCCAGACTTGGCTGTTTGCAGGCCGCAGCGCACTCCTGCCACGGCCTGGTACGACCCAGCTGATCGACCAGCTGCTCAAGACCCTCGCGAGGGGGCTAGACCTCGCGAGGAGAACGACGCCAAGACCCCCTCAGGAGCGGCCTCGACTGGGTTGCTCCAGAGGGGCGGCGAATCCAAGGCCAAGCCTGCCTCAGGAGGAAGTAGTGACGCAAGCAATGACGCACCGCGCCAGCGGGTGCTAGCGCGTGCCAGCGGCACAGTTGCTATTTTGGTGCAAGGGAGACAGCGCAGGCACAGGTTCCAGAGGAGGAGGACAAAGGTCTCCCCATTGGTGCAACAAGACCGAAGAACACAAGGACGACAGGGAGGATGTCACCACCGAGCCCACCACCGCGTCATCGCCGGATCCCTTTGCTGGCAAAGACTGCTTTTGTCAGGGTAGGAACGTCCTTGTGTTCCCGCTCAAAATGGCTGTTGTGGGATCCCTTCCCGCCTAAACATATCTGGGGAAGAGGACCCTGGCCGCTTATATATGTAGCTAGGATCTCCACTATGGAAGGGGAACAGATCCAGAAACTCTGCCCTCGCATAAGGAAGCAAGAACTCTTGGCTCCTGAACCTCCTGAGCTCTCCTCCTGAGCTCAGGAACCACTGTATTCATCCATACTCAAGCCCTCCCGAGGCCAATCCACCAAAGGACGAAGTAGGGTTTTACACCGCAAGGTGGCCTGAACCTGGGTAAACTCTTGTGTGCTTTACTTGTTGTTCGCTTGAATCTCTTCACCGGACGAGGGCGAGACACTAGGTAGACGTGAGTGGGAGAGATTTTCGTTCACGCCCCTATGTTCGAACTTCTTGGGTTTGCGAAGCCTGTAATCCGACAGGACGGGCCACCGTATTTCGTGAAAAAAAACATTTCCCCCTGATTGCTGGGACCCACCAGCTACATCTTTGCACGCAAGGAAGTGCGTCCGGGCAACAAAATAATGATTCGCCCCCCTTACTGCTGGGACCCACCAGCTACATCTTCGCACGCAAGGAAGTGCCTGACAGTCAGGACTCACCTGGTCGAAGCATACGTAGTGTTGTCATTCTGGTCGCGAACGTGTACGTACATACTGGTCGATGTAGAGGCGCGCACATGTCGTAGCAGAGGCGCGCACGTAGCATGTACACGTACATACAATGGCCAGTGTGCAAGAAAATACGGCCACATACGTACATACGAGCAGGGTCTCGAATGCCTACTTGCGCATACGTACGGCCAGGGCTCGTGTACATGGCTGGGTCGAAACAGAGAAACAACGTCGTCGTCGTGTTCATGGGGAGCCATCCGGCTGGGTCGGAATGGAATGCGTTGTCGTGTTCATCGGGAGGGCTTGGATGGAACAGCCGATGGAAACGAGGCCTGGCGTACCACAGAACAGAGGAAACAGCCTTGTGTTCTACCGACCATGTTCGAAACAGGATCCTGTTCATCGGGAGGGGTCTGGTGTACCGCAAAACGGAGGAAACGGACCTGCTACAGTCGAAATGGGGGTCCTGTTGATCGGGAGGGGTGTGGCGTACCGCAAAACGGAGGAAACAGACTTGTGTTGGAGCGCTATGGTCTAAACGGGGGTCCTGTTCATCGGGAGGGGTGTGGCGTACTGCAAAACGGAGGAAACATACTTTATTTGGAGCGCTATGGTCGAAACGGGGTCCTGTTCATCGGGAGGGGTGTGGCGTGCCGCAAAACGGGACTGCACAAGATACTGTTTATCACCACCATCGACCCCCTCCAGCCTCCATGGGCTACTGTTCATCCACCGTCGACCTCCTCCAGCCCCCACCTACGACTATTCAACCTCCACCGTGTGCTACTCCACCGGCTCCTGTTCAACCAGCCCTCTCCACGGGCTCCTGTTCAACAACCCCTCCACGGGCTACTGTTCATCCAGACCTCCACCGTCTCCTGTTCATGCAGCCCTCCACGGGGTCCTGTTCATGCAGCCCCAACCGGCTCGATCGAACGGGGTCCTGTTCATGTAGAGGCAACACCACGGGGTCCTGTTCAGCCACCCCCACTGGGAACTGTTCATCCAAACCCTCCCAGCAACGCTCACTATTCATGCAGAGGCAGCATCGATCGGCTTCAGTTAGCAGCAGTAACGAATGAATCGCTCAATCGGGTTCAGTTAACAGCCATCAATCGATCGCTCGGCTTCAGTAACGCGTAGACTGCAGTGCAATCGCTAAGGTTCAGTTAGAGCCCAACGCCTCGCTCGGGTTCAGTTAGAGCCTAACGCCTCGCACCCACGCGCGTGTGTGTACGAGAGAAACGAGCATCGCTCGGCCCCGACCACCCACCGTAACCGGGAACACCCCGATATTTTCCTCGCCCTCGCTTCTACCATGGTTTTTTCCATCATGGACGACCCAAAGAATGTCATACAGCTGCGTCTCCGGCCCGCCCAGGACAAAAAGCCCATTTTCTGTCATGATTTTTTGTCATAGAAATAGGACCCCACCACATCTATGATGATACCAGGTTTTTTCACAATTATCGTCATAGAAGTGTCATAAGTATGAGAGAAAAAAGTTTTGTTCGGCCCAAAATGTCACGGATGTGTCTTTTTTTGTAGTGTATACACAATTGCTATCTCGGTTTGTGCATTTCGCATCGTAGCCATACAAAAAAAAGAATAAGCTTTTAAGAAAAAAGAGAAAGACAAAGAAGCTTGTAAGCAAGAGCCATGGCATCACAAAATATCATATCATACTCAATCATCTTGTGCTAAAGCACCAAAACATCATACATAAATAGCATACTTGGGATAGAAAGTTGATACATTTTGCATCTCACAGGTTGTGCACAAGTGTCGTATCTGCCTATAGAGGAATCGTGCTAGCGTCTCTCTCGAGTTGTGCAACACGAGCGTTTCCGTGTATTCCAAATTTTGTGCTCATTCCTTGGTTGCACGACCCCATTTATCTATTCGTGTGTGTGTTTCCGTGTGCCATTCTTTGCTATTGGTCTACTTGTTTCACTGTGTTTCGGTGTGCCATTCTTTGCTATTGGTCTACTTGTTTCGCTTGCAAATTTGTGAATCTCTTTCAACATTATTGACTCTTTCTAACATTTTTCATCAAATTTTCGTCCCACCTATCCTAACCAAGCCACTCGATAAGCTTTACTTGATAGGTGTGAGTGAACAAGTCCGGTACCAATTCCACTATTATTTCATTTCACATTGAGTGAAACGGGATACATCCTCAACTTTGAGAAAAGGTAACTTGGTATTGTTTATCTCATCTCGTACTCACCTTTGCTTGAGTCTTGTGATGGATAGGCGAAGCATTTCATCTACTTCGGTCTAAAACAATGACAAGTTCGATGCCATGACGAACCACCTGTGCGCCAACATGGATGCTCAGATGGAGGAGCTCAAAGCCCTCATCAAGAACCACAAGAAGTCTCCCTCATCTTCAAAAAGACGCTCAAGTGCACATCCCTCCGAGCTACCATCTTCGGCAAGATCACATTGGCATCGACACCATCAACGACAAGAACGCGAAGGTTACGAGCTCAACACCAACAACCGCTCAACGACGTCACCATGTACCTTGGCATCTTCGCCAAGCGACTTCAAGGCATCTTCGCCTCTGGATATGCGGCATCTTCGCCCACAAGCACCTCAAGCTTATGATCAAGAGAAGCTCCCCAAGCTCAAGTCCGCGACTTCCACGAGCTACTACGACCTCGACAACGACCACGAGTGATGCAGAGCATCCGGCAATCATCCCCATGGACTCTACATCAACACTTCAAGCCCCACTTGGACCCATGACAAGAGCTAGAGCACGTGCAATACAAACCGAGGTGAACTCCTTCCTAGTTGATCTGCATATGAATACAAGTGGAGCGTGGTTGCTACCTCATCAAAATGCTCTATGCCTCATTAGGTATGAAGAGGATCATCACCAAGCAGCTGTGGATCATCACCAAGTCCGTGGAGAAGTGCCGCAAGTCACCAAGGAGCAAGAACAAGGCCAACAAGTGCTGGACAGAAAGTCCCAGGCAGCCCCGGGCGCACGGAACCCCAAGACCCCGTGCCCACGGACTACATAGGAGGCGACGCTGTAGCCACCCCGTGCGCACGGGCGTGTACCGTTGTCCACGGGGCCCCGTTCCCATGGGACCCCGTGCGCATGGGCCCCACTTACCCTGTGCGCACGGGCCTCCTAGGATGGACGGCTGGATCTGCCTCTTCGGCTACTCTTATTCCACTTCGACCTCTAGCCTATATATTCCGTACCTAGGGTTCCATTTAGACTTAGCAAAGTATATGTGAGATACTGTGAGCTTTGCTCCTTCCCTCTTGTGCATCAAGACCCTATCTAGGGAAGAATCCTAGTGGATTTCAAGACCTCCATAGGGAGAAGACTATCATCAAGACATCACCTCCTCTAGGAGTGGGAAGAACCCTTATCTAGTGCTTATTTCCTTGGATTGTTCATGTATTCTTGTGGATCTATGTGTTTCCTATTCTAGTGGATGTGTAATTGGGTTTTGTTGGAGTGAATTCCTCTTTGTGTTCTTGGTGTTCATCCTCTTTTCCCCCTCCAAGTGTGAAAAGATCTCCACTTAGGGTTCCACCCTACATCATCTTGGTATCATGAGCAAGGTTGATTCACATCTTGGAGTCCCTAACCCCCATTTCTAGCTTGTTTTTGTTGTGTTTTCATCCTAATCCGAAAATCTCCACCAAAAATAGCCCCAAAAATATTCTTGCAATTTGTTTGATCTTGTGAGATTTGGTTGATTTGGTCCACAGAATTCTTGTTTGGCATTTGGATCTACCCCTCCACTACATCCCACAACCCCCACGGCATAATCTCGGTGAATTTTGGGGTTTACCCACGAATTCAGTCAAGATTAGCCGCCACCTGCACACCCCGTGCACACGGGCCCTCTAGAGCCCGTGCACACGGGATCTCGTGCCCACGGGCCTCACAGACCCCATGCGCACGGCCCTCACAGAAACTTTCGGCCATCCTGTTTTTGTCCCATTTTGTCACCCCACCGCCACTCGTGTTCTTCCGCAATATTTCTAGTGGTTGTTTGAGTTTTGGGTTGCGGTTTACCTCGTGTCCTAAGGTGTTTCGGCTACTTACGCGCAATTTGGACATCATCATCACCGCCACTCGACCATCAACTCGGACTCCACAACATCTTTGACAACATCATCTTCATAACAACCGTAAGTAAGGATGGCAACCTCGACGATGCCTTTGTGCTACACTTGCCTTTACCTTGATAGCCTCTAGCCTCTTTTGCGTAGCTTACCCATTGAGACTAGCTTGTTGAGTATTACTGGGCCACGCCTTAGTGCACCATTTAGTATTACGTCTCTCCCGTGCATATACTACTTGTTACCTCATATTGTGGCTCCTATATCAAGCGTTGTGGCATAGTAAAAAAAGGAGAAAAGAAAAATAAGCTTTTAAGAAAAGAGAAAAGAAGCAAGAGCTTGTACGCAAAGCATTGAGCCTTTCAGCATATCATTCACCTAGTTCATCATAGGTTCATATCTACTTAATCACATTTGGGATAGTGAGACGACTCGTTTCTCCATTAGGTTGGTGCACTAGCGTATCTAGCCCATTAGTGCAATCGAGCTAGTGTCTCTCTAGTATCCGTGCAACAAGAGGGTAAGCTATGATGAACCTATGATGAACTATTTTGAGCTCACCCCTTGGTTGTGCGGATCCCATCTATCTTCCGTGTGTGTGTACCTAGTGATATCCTTGGGTTTGATCTATTTGTCTTACTTGCGATTTGTGCATCTTTTAAACTTTTTCAACATCTTGACAATCATTTGCTTGAATTATATGTGTCACATCCTAACCGAGATCCTCGAAAAGCCTTTTGTGTGTAGGTGTGAGATAACAAAACCCGGTATCAATTCTACTATTTTAGCATCACGTGGGATCATACTTGATACATCCACAATCTTCGGAAAAGGTAACTTTGGTATTGTTCTTCTCATTTTCCTACACACCACCACCTCCACATGATAGATAGGCCTTCTTCTTTAGCGAACCCCCTCTTTGAAGAGCAAGATGTTGACCATGACTACGTCACCAAGAAGCATTTCTTCATCGCCCAACGAGCCCTACATCAAGATATTGAAGCTTTGGGCGATCACATCGACCAACTTGCCAACAACCTACGTCAATCGGAGGCAAGCCAACGAGACTACTTGGACGACCAGCTCTCCAAACAAATGGTCGACTTTTGCCACTTGATTGCGCGTCGCTCGTCTTCATCAACCACTTCTCCAAGATGGCGTCACTCAAGTCGCCCTTAGTCGTCACACTCATCTTCCAACTCAATTTCTCCTCGACGTGACGACACTCAAGACCGCCTAGCGCAAGAAAACCCATTCCATGGAAATAGACTACAAAATTTTTTTTGAGCACGTGACCAGGAGCGATGCCAAGATCGAGAAGAAAGGGACCACGATCATCATCTACCACATCGTCCACCTCAAGCCTCTCGAGACGATCACATGAACCGGCAAGAGCAACAAAGCCATGAAGATCAAGCTAAAGCGGCACAAGACGCAGTCCGCGAATCCTCAAAAGTCGTTGCCGCGTGCAACCGACAAGTCTGTGAACAAGAGCAAGCATTTCGCCAAGCTCGACAAGAAGAAATGGCACGTCGGGAGGAACATCAAGAACGGCGCAATTGGGCACACATGACGCGCCCTTATCCTCGCCAAGACCATTATCATGACGAAGAACATGTTCCACACCAAGAACGTCAACACGACCGGCACTATGATGAAGAACTATGCTACGACAAGCTCAAGTTCAACATGCCCAAGTTCCCAGGAAGCAACGAGCCCGAGAAGTATCTCTCATGGGCATTGAAAGTGGACAAGATATTCTGTCTACACAACTATGAAGAGCAAAATAAGATTGCCAAGGCATCTCTTGAGTTTCAAAACTACGTCCTCATTTGGTGGGAGCAAGTGGTGAAAAGGAGACGTGAGAAGGATGAGCCTCCTATCACGACTTGGACACAAATGAAAGATGTCATGCGAGCCCGCTTTGTGCCTACATACTACACTCGAGATCTCTTCAAGAAGCTCCAGCTCCTCAAGCAAGGCACGAAGATGGTGGAAGAATACTATCAAGATGGAGATTGCCATGATACGAGCCAATGTCAAGGAAGATGATGAGCAAACTATGGCACGCTTTTTGAACGGCCTTTCCCACCCAATACGGAAGATTGCAGATTTCCAACCATACTCAAACCTCCTCGAGCTAGTTCATGAGGCAACCAAAGTAGAACGGCAAGGACAAGAAGACTTCAAGTATGCCAAGTACTCATCCAGGAACTACGGCCCTTACACTCAAGCGCCAATGACTTCGGCACCTCCTACCTCAACTAGAGCATCTCCAACCATCGGTGTCAAGTCAAGCTTCAAGCAAGCAACGCCTTCCTCGACTCGTCCTCCGGCAAGCATCTACAAGAACAAGACCTCTCCTTCGTAACCACCGGACGAGCCCGTCAAGATATGTTCTATGGAGTGCTTCACATGTGGTGGCCGTGGACACAAGTCTTTCCAATGCACCAACAAGAGAACGATGATATTCAACGATGATGGCACGTACGACTCCGTGAGTGAAGATGAGATGGAAGCTATCGACCATGTGGCAATGCACCGCCAAGTGAATGACGATGAAGACAATCAAGTCTTTTGCGACAATAGCTCAAGCCCCGCTCTCGTCATCTCCAAGGTCTTGACAGTTCAACACCAACAAGACGAAGACCAACGGTGTCACATCATCCACACCAAGGCCGGCATCAATGGACGTTCCGTCAAGGTTATCATCGATGGAGGAAGTTGTCATAATTTGGCAAGTGAAGAACTATGCTCCAAGTTGCAACTCATGAAGACGAAGCATCCACGTCCATACAAGGTTCAATGGCTTAGCGCCTCGAGAACATGGTTCAAGTTTCCTTCAAGATCGTCGCCTACGAAGATACTTTGGAGTGTGATGTTGTTCCTAGGTCCATGTGCCACCTTCTCTTGGGACGATCGTGGAAATACGATCGAGGTGTCCTACACAACGGACGGGCAAATCATTACAGCTTCAATATGAAGGGCAAGGAATATGTGATTCGTCCTATGACACCAAGCTAAGTGATTGTGACGCCCCAAGACCGACGCTCCAGAAGACTTCCATATTTTTCGACGTCACCGTGTGTTTCATTTTGCTTGCTCTATTTATTTTTGCATTGCATCATGTCATCATGCCATCATGCCATTTAGTTTTTTTAAAACCCAACTAAATAAAATTGCATAGATCTTTTGATCTATTTAAATCGAGGGAATTCACATGGTCACTTCTCTTTATAACATATCCTCTCAATATTGGGGAGCTATAATAAATATTCTATTCTTTTGGAATTAACCATAACACACTTGCATAATAAACTCCATGCCTATTCCATTACAAGTTGGTTCCCCAAACTTTGCCAATAATTCTCATCTCTTTTATCGAGGCTCCTCTAGGATTCTCAACATTTTTGGACCTACCAATTAGCCACTTCCTTCCCACACTCATTTGAATTAAATTCAAATGAGTTTGAATTCATCTTCATCCGCATGCCCACAACTAATTTCACTAGATCAAGCTCATTTTTAGGAGTCCGGGAAAATTACTCGCATACTATAATTCTGCCCCTAACCCTCTTTTTCTTTTCTTCTATCTATTTCTTTTCTGCTAGCAAATAAAAGAGTGAGAGAGAGAGTTAGCCCAGCCGGCCTCTTGGACCTCCACGCAGGCCGGTCCAATCTCCTCTAAGGCCCACCTAATTCTGCTAACCCTACCCGATCGAGAGCCCCAGCACCGATCGATTCCATCTCCCTCTCGTTCCCCCTCCGCCGCTACCCTCACGCTCGCACGCACATGGCCGCGCCTCCCTACTCATGCCCTCCTTCTCCAATCGGCCTCCTCCGCCTTCGCCCCTGGATCGCTGGACCGCCTCCACGTAGCGCCCCTTGGCCTCTCCCTCCGGCCGTCGCTCCTCCTCCTTCGCCTGCGCAACTCCTACCCCACGCGCCCCGCCGCCCAGCGCTACCTGCGCGCCACCCGTCTCAGCCCCGCACGCCGACCGTCGCCTCCGCGCCTTGAAGCCCGCGGTCGGCCTCCATCTCCCTCGCGCTCGAGGACCAGCACCGTTGCCGCGCCTGTCTACGCGTCGCCTCGGCCTCGAGTGCCCTGCTCCGCCTCCTTTGCCATCAGCCACCATGGGAGGCCCGAGCTTCTCCTCCATTGCCCCAAGCTCCGGATTCGGTCGCTTCCTCACCACTGTCGCACATGGGTCCCGCCAGATCGATCCGTCCCGCTATCATCTGCATCCTCGACCTCCGCGTCATCTCGGAGTCCCTCGTCGGCCGTTGTCGTCACCTCCTTGCTGCTGCTCTGCCTTCGCAACCGACCTCGCCTGCCCGTGTGCACGCCATGAGCACCATTAGGACCGCTACCACCGGTGCGAGCTGCCATCCTTCATGGATGGCCACCACACTGACCACTTTGGCATGTCGGCATTGTTCATTATTGTTATCGCTCTGGTCATCGTCTTCTTGGATAACCACTGCTCTGTTCACCGCCAGATGCATCCCTATAATGCACCAAGTACCACTACATCAACTACAAACGATGACAACGTCGAGGAGTGAAGAACCTCCAAGTCCGATGATGCTCTTGTACAACTACGTTGCGGAAACAGAGACCGGCAAGACCACTTAGACGCCCGAACAACTACCGCCGACCCCTAATGGTTCGGGTTCGTCAAGTTTGACTACATCAACTACGAACGACGATGACCCCGAACATATACGCAAATTGTACGACTACAAACCGTGTACGAGTACCATCGCCGTGGACCTGACCAGACCAAGTGTTCCACTACCGCCGATGTGTGCGACTCCGAAACGTGAACGACTACTTCCCACGACGCCACGTGAACGACTACTTCCACTACCATCAAACTCGATCCTCTTCGAAAATGCACGCTTCAAAGGTATACCTCGAGACGACGCCCATGGACCGAATGCATGTTGAATGAGATGTATCACTTGTTCGCACCATGTTTGAGTTGTCGCTTGCATTTTCGTCCTCGTATGCCTTGCCGGCGACCCGTGGGAACCCAGTATCCGGGAGCACCCCACCTTCTTGCATGACACGCTCACACCACACTTCTATTGCTCGACTTTTCAACGAGTTGTCGAAACCCGGAATGTTGTCGTGGCATCGTTTTTGTTTTTGCCGCCATGACACCCCTTCCTTTCCGCTGTGGCGACCAAATGCTCCTTATCATCTTAATGACAATGTTTAACTAAAATTGCATAAAAACTTGCAAATGTCATCTGCATCATGATAACAACATTTAAATGGTTAAAATTGTTGTTTGCTTAAAAATTGCTAAATATGTACATGGGGATCTTCCGGAATTGTTGTTGTTATTTCCGGCCTCATTTATATTGCTTAGATAGTGTAGTTTAATTGTGTTGCACCTCTTGCGATGCTAAAAACATTTAACCTTGTTGGGTTCATAAACGAGAGTCAACTAAATAAATAGAATGTGGTGTTTCGTCAATATGCAACTCGTTGCATATTGAGCTCCACTTTTATTGTAGTGTTGTTTGTGCACTTTGCCATGCCTTGCATATTTAAATCGGACATGCATCATACTTGATTGTGCATCATATGTCTGTTTATGCTTGTGTGTTTAACATGTTGTTTTCTTCTTTCCGGTTTGCTTCTCTCGTTAGCTTCGGTTTTGTTCCGGAGTTGTGAGGATTCGTTCGACTACGTCCGTTTGTCTTCTTCATGGACTCGTTCTTCTTCCTTGCGGGATCTCAGGCAAGATTTCCATTCCTTGATAGCACCTCTATTTTTGCTATGCTAGAAGCCTCGCTCTATTGCTTTGTCGCGATGCCTATCCTTTTGCATGTGAGCCCCCACCTTGCCATGAAACCTCTAACTACCTTCCTAGCAAACCGTTGTTTGGCTAAGTTACGCTTTTGCTCAAGCCCCCTCTTATAGCGTTGCTAGTTCCAGGTGAAGATGAAGTTTGCTCCATGTGGATTGGGTTTTTGGGAATAACACAATATCTATTATTTACATTAATGCACCTATATACATGGCAATGGGTGGAAGGCTTGGACTTTTGCTCGATGTTTTGTTGCACTCATGCCGCCTTAAGAACCGATAAATCGGTGTTATGTTCCTTGATTTTGCGTTCCTAACGCGGTTGGGTATATGGGGACCCCTTGATAGTTCGCTTTGAATAAAACTCCTCCAGCAAGGCCCAACCTTGGTTTTACCATTTGCCTAGTAACAACTAAAATTTGCATAGGGACTAGCTACCCCGAGGACTTAATTAACAAACCCGGGTTAGTGCTCCTCATGAGTGTTGGTCCAAACTAGAGCCACTTGCGGTGCCACCCAGTTTACTAGGGTCATCGGTAGCTGTACGTAGTGCTCATCCTATTGTGGCCTGAGACGAGATATGCGCGGCTCTTATCAGGGCGTCGGGACGCCAGGAGGTCTTGTTGGACTTGTTTTACCATTGTCGAAATATCTTGTACACCGGGATTCTGAGTCTGATTGGGTAGTCCCTAAGAAAAGGGGTTTTTACCTATGTTCATCGCGAGGGCTTGTGATGGGCTAAGTAGGAACACGCCTGCAGGGTTATGATCTTTCGAAAGCCATGCCCGTAGTTATGTGGCGGATTGGAATTTGTTAATATCCGGTTGTAGACAACATGACACAAAACCTCAAACATAATACACTACCGTGTGAGTAATCGTGATGGTCTCTTTTCGAGGGAGTTCGGGAAGACAACACGGCTATGTTATGGATGGCTCGTAGGTAGACAAGATCATCTAGTTATCATGATTAGTTCACGACCGATGGCTTTCACTTCTCTTCTCGCTCTGATGGTACGTAAGCTAGCCACCTCATCTACGCTTAGCGCTTGCAGCAACCCACTTATACACTTTATCCTTACCCAAAGGCTTTGATAGTTTTGATACCTGGGAATGGGATTGCTGAATCCTCGTGACTCACAGTTTACTACAAACACAGGTGCATGTACAACCGAGTATGATTTAGTTGATGGCCAGGAACTCAAGTGGGAGTTCGATGAGGAACGTGGGCGTATGTATGTTACGTTTCCCAATGATCAATAGTGGTTCCTACTAGTGCCGATTGGGCATAGTGGGTGCTTATTTTCTTTTCTTTTGGAATTGTCCGTAGTCGGACCGTGATTGTACTTGGATGAATGTATGACTTATTTATGCATTGTGTGAAGTGGCGATTGTAAGCCAACTATGTATTTTATTTCCCCCTTTGTTCTTGTACATGGGAATGTGTGAAGATAACCTTCTTGCGATCATACCAAAATGCGACTATGCCTCTAAGTCGTGCCTCGACACGTAGGAGATATTGTCGCATCTTGGGCGTTACAGTGATCACCGACAAGCAAGCTTGAACACATCGTGGAGAGACTAGTAAGAGAGGGAACCACCATAGAGAGAGCGAGCTCCACAAGCCAAATTCGAGTACACCCACCTTGAGAGATAAGAGTGACTTAGTGCTACTAGCCACCAAAAGATATATGAGAGAAGTGTGTGAGAACCCAACTAGTGTCATTCACTATGTCCTCGTGTGCAAAGATGAAGTGGTTCAAACTAACAACTCTCACCATCTACCTTTAGTGTTGTCTCAATTGTTGCAGGAATTCTCGGACGTGTTCCCCGATGAGCTACCACCGGGTCTACCTCCACTTCGTGGCATCGAAAACCGCATCGACCTCATACCCGGCGCACCACTTCCGAACAAGGCTCCTTACCGCGTCAACCCAGAGGAAACCAAGGAGATACAACGGGAAGTACAACAACTCATCGACAAAGGTCATGTACATGAAAGCTTAAGCCCTTGTGTCGTTCCAGTTATTCTTGTGCCTAAGAAAGATGGAAGTTTTCGCATGTGCTCCGATTATCGTTCGATAAGTGCTATCACCGTTAGAAACCATCACCCTATTCCACGCCTAGATGACATGCTTGATGAATTATGTGGTGCCACCATCTTTTCAAAAATTGATATTAAAAGTGGATATTACCAAATTCGCATTCAAGACGGGGATGAGTGGAAAACAGCTTTCAAAACCAAGTTTGGGTTATATGAGTGGTTGGTCATGCCGATGGGCTTATCGGAAGCACCCGGCTCATTCATGCGTCTCATGCATTTCGTTCTTCGAACTTATATCGGCGTCTTTGTAGTGGTTTACTTTGATGACATCCTCATTTTTAGCAAGTCACCTGAGGATCACGTCACACACATCCGCATGGTTTTGCAAACACTTCGGAAAGAACGCCTCTATGCTAACATGGAAAAAATGAAATTTTGGTCTTGATAAGGTTGTTTTCCTAGGATTCTTCATTTCTTCACAATGTGTTCACATTGATGAAACTAAAATTTAAGCAATTAAAACTTGGCCCCAACGAACGAATCTGCAACAAGTGCATAGCTTTCTTGGTTTAGCCGGTTTCTATCGACACTTTGTGAAGGACTTTAGCACAATTGCTTCTCCCTTTCACTCCTTGAGTAAGAAGAACGGAACATTTGTTTGGGGGTACCTTGCAAGACACCGCGTTCAACGAGCTGAAAAATTTGCTTACTCACGGACCCTTACTTTCCCTACCCAACTTTGACAAACCTTTCGAGATTCATTGTGATGCTAGTGGTACCGGCATAGGAGGCGTGCTCATGCAAGAAAAGCGCCCAATTGCGTATTTTACTGAGAAACTTTACAGCGCTCAACTTAACTACCCCATCTACGATAAGGAGTTATATGCCTCAGTGCAAGTTTTGCATGTGTGGGAACACTATCTCCATCCTCATGAATTCATTCTTCACACGGATCATGAGATGCTCAAGCATCTTAAGGGTCAAACTAAGTTGAACAAGCATCATGCTAAGTGGAGCGAGTTCATAGAGTCTTTTCCCTACGTCATCAAATATATAAAAGGTAAGGAAAACGTCATGGCGGATGCACTTTCCCGCAAATGCATGCTTGTTACCCAACTAGAGTTAAATGTTATTGGCTTTGAGCACATAAAAGAATTATATGAGCATGATCCTTTATTTGCTCAGTCTTATGCCAAATGTGTGACGCATACTTCTTGGGAATGATATTATATCAAGGATGGTTATCTTATGAGAGCTAATATACTTTGCATTCCCGAGCCATCTCTTCGCTTGCTCCTTTTGCAGGAATCTCATGGAGGAGAACTTATGGGACATTTCAGACGCGACAACACTTCCATGACACTCTCGAAGAATTACTATTAATCCAAGATGTTCCGCGACGTTTCACGGTTCACCAACCGGTACCTTACATGCCGCAAAGCTAAGTCAAAAGCAAACTCTCACGGTCTTTATATGCCTCTTCCTATACCATATCAACCTTGGGAAGACATTAGCATGGACTTTGTACTTGGGTTGCCTAGAACACAAAATGGAAAGGATTCTGTCTTTGTTGTTGTGGACCAATTTTAAAAAATGGCTCATTTCATTCCATGCAAGAAGATAGATGATGCTTCACATATTGATAATATCTTTAGTAGGGAAATCTTGCGCCTACGTGGAGTACCCAAGACAATCGTTTCGGAATGCAACGTCAAGTTCCTAAGCTACTTTTGGAAGACACTTTGTGCCAAGCTCGGGATCAAGCTCCTATTCTCTTCGGCATACCATCCACAAACTGGCGGCCAAACGGAGGTGACGAACCGCACGCTATCCACTCTACTTCCAGTGTTGATCAAGAAGAACAACAAGGAATGGGAGCAATGCTTGCCCATCGCTGAGTATGCCTACAACCGCACACAACACTCAACTACCGGCAAGTCCCCCTTCGAGGTCGTCTACGGCTTCAACCCATTATCACCATTGGACATTCTTCCTTTACCTCTTCAAGAGCGCATCAACATGGACGCAAGTGCATGAGCAACTTATCTCAAGAAGATGCACGAAGATACAAGGGCAACAATCGAGCGGCAAGTACATCGCCTCACCACCAAGCTCAACGTCAACAAGGCGCCAATGGTGTTCCAACCGGGAGATCTCTTATGGCTTCATCTTCATAAGTACCGCTTCCCCAACAAACGCAAGTCCAAACTACGACCTCGAGCCGGCGGACCCTTCAAGGTGCTAGCACGCTACAATGACAAGACTTACAAGATCGACATCCCAAGGGACAAGTACAACGTAAGCGACATCTTCAACGTCAAAGACTTGACCACATACCATGGTGATGAAGATCTTGATCCGTGGATGGATCTCTCCCAAGGGGGGGGGGAGATGATGCGGAGCATCCAACAATCATCCCCATGGACTCCACATCAACACACCAAGCCCCACTTGGACCCATGATAAGAGCTAGAGCACGTGCAATACAAACCGAGGTGAACTCCTTCCTAGTTGATTTGCATATGAATACAAGTGGATCTTGGTTGCTACCTCATCAAAATGCTCTATGCCTAATTATGTACGAAGAGGATCATCACCAAGCAGCTGTGGATCATCACCAAGTCCAAGGAGAAGTACCCCAAGTCACCAAGGAGCAAGAACAAGGCTAACAAGTGTTGGACAGAAAGTCCCAAGCAGCCCCGTGCGCACGGGCCCCCAAGACCTCGTGCCCACATACTACACAGGAGGCGACGCTGTATCCACCCCGTGCGTACGGGCGTGTACCGTGTCCACGGGGCCCCGTGCCCACGGGATCCCCATGCGCACGGGCCCCACTTACCACGTTCGCACGGGCCTCCCAGGATGGACGACTAGATGTGCCTCTTCAGCTCCTCTTCTTCCACTTCGACCTCTAGCCTATATATTATGTACCTAGGGTTCCATTTAGACATAACAAAGTATATGTGAGATACTGTGATCTGTGCTCCTTCCCTCTTGTGGATCAAGACCCCATCTATGGAAGAATCCTTGTGGATTTCAAGACCTCCATAGGGAGGAGACTATCATCAACACCTCACCTCCTCTAGGAGTGGGAAGAACCTTTATCTAGTGCTTATTTCCTTGGATTGTTCATGTATTCTTGTGGATCTATGTGTTTGCTATTCTAGTGGATGTGTAATTGGGTTTTGTTGGAGTGAATTTATGTTTGTGTTCTTGGTGTTCATCCTCTTTTCCCCCTCCAAGTGTGAAAATATCTCCACTTAGGGTTCCACCCTACATCGACGAGATTCCTTTCTATGGGACTCAAGAACCCGAGGAGTATCTCGAGTGGGAATGCTTGATGGACGACTACCTCACACTACATCAAGTTCCTCCCGAGATCAAGTGAAGTGTGCCACAAGAAACTTCCACGACTTCGCGTCAATGTGGTGGTTTCAGACACCTTCGGAGGAGTATGACATGAGTTGGCCCAAGACGAAGAAAGCTTTGCGGCAAGAGTTCGTGCCTCCCACTTACACGGAAGATCTTCTACACCAATTGGAGAACACCCTACAAGGATGAAAGTCCATCGAAAAGTACTTCAACGAGATGAAGAATGCCTTGCGATGAGCCGGCATGGACGACCCCATTTTGATGAAGTTCCACTTCATGATGGGATTGAACAACGACATCTCCAAGACTATCTTCCTCGAAAACTACAAGTCCCTCGACAACAACTACATTGGTGCTCTCAAGGCGGAACAAGAACTCAGGAAGGCCAAGGCTTCTCCTGAGGGAGTCCTAGATAGAGGGGGTCCTTGGGAGGCCATATAACTCTTGGTGGGATGGACTGGTGGGCCGTGAAGATCATAGTCGAAGATCATCTCTCGTATCCGGATAGGACTCATGTATTTCATATAAAGTCAAGTTTTAGGTTCGGGTGTAAACTTTCTTCCTCTGCAAGATGGTATGTACAAACCCTAGACCCCTCCGGTGTGTATATAAACCAGAGGGTTTAGTCCGTAGAGGATAACGGAGAATCTAAAATCCTCATAGGATAGACTTTAGGGTTTATCCAATACGATCTCGAGGTAGATCAACTCTTGTATTCATATGCATCCATATTAATATAGCATAAAGTAGGGTTTTACCTCGATCGAGAGGGCCTGAACCTAGGTAAACATCATGTCCCCAGCCTCCTGTTACCATCGATCCTCAGATGCATAGTTCGGGACCCCCTACCCGAGATCCGCCAGTTTTGACACCGACATTGGTGCTTTCATTGAGAGTTCCACTATGTCGTCGACCGAAGGATTGTTGGATCGCGTCATCATGAACAACAGCAACGCTGAGGGAATCTTCCCTCCCTGATAGCTCTTCTTGTTCAGCGGCTTTGCGCTTCATGCCAACACTGAAGGCCTCCTCGAGCAGATTGAGAGCTACGCCCCTGGCCATCAAGTCAGATTCGGAAGCTTAAACTATGTTGCTGTTATCCGCGGAGACTTGATCTTCGTTGGATGGAGCCCGCGGCAACCTCTCTCTGCCATCACGATGAACATGATCTAGCTCTGTCATCGGATCAGGAAATACCACATCCAACAGTTCTGGCCCTAGATCCAGAACATATCGCGTCGTCCAAGGATGGGAAGCTCAACCCCGCAACGGAAGCGACAGACTCCATGGTGTTGGAGCTGCACACAGACCCAACTATAAGCGGGGTATGTGTTATCGGAACCCCGGACCTAACCTCGCATCTGCGCCCTTTAACCTCGATTAGGCATCTATCGCCGAATTCAGTGCTGCAGATATCTTACAGCATTCACCCTTTAGCGACATCTTAAAGTCGTTAAGATCCCTCTCCCTAGATGAGGACACACGGTCATATTGTATTCGTTTCGAACTGGAGGCTGATGAATTTTGTTCCCCACCCACCACCCAGTTGGTATCCACGGTTGGAGATCTAACCGATCTACTTGATTACGCTTCCGAAGACTTTGAAGGGATGGACCTCGAAGACAAAGCAGATCCAGATCAAAGCCGGCCCATAACTGGGCGGTGGACAACTACGTCTTCATACGACGTGTACATGGTGGATACACCTAAGGAGAAGGAGGGTGACAGTGAAAACAATCCATTAGAGGACAAGCCTGTCGAAAAACCTCCCAAACGTCGGCGTCCAAAGCGCCGAACCAAATCTCGTAAAGGAAAAGATAACAACACTGTCACTAATGACGATGATATTCCGGAACAAGCTAAAGACCCCGCAGACCCAGCAATGGAGCAGGAGGAATGAGAGGACAGCGAATAGAGTCCGAAGCCATTGTCCAATGACAGCGATGCCGAAGAGAGTAATTACGAACCTTTCTCCGAAGAAGAAGTTAGCCTCGGCGACACCCTCGGAACAAAAGTGCTTCCATCGGAGGCTTATTGCCACCGCAAGGAGCCCGAAAAAGCAGCAGAGACGGCTTCGAGCCGCACAGGACACACTCAATGATAGATGGAACGAGGTGCTAGATGCCGAACAAAAACATGGCCACAACGGCCAAACCATAGGCTATTCCAAGCTTAAACTGTTGCCTGAATTTGACGACAAGCCCACTGCGCCCATACCGCCGAAGAATAACACCGCCGATAAGCCGGACCGACCACCTCGCGGACGGGATAGATTTGCTAGTAACGGCATACACAAGCCCGCACCACCACCCCGTAAAGGAAAGGAGGATGCGGCTCAAGTCCGGAAAAACAATCTGCGTGAGGACCTGAACAAAAATACTAGCAAAACTAGGTCTATCTACAGACCTAGAGACATGTCTCCCGCATGGGACGACGGCTATCAAGCCAATCGCGCTGACAATATACCAGTTCGGGGTCAATACCGAACATCACAACCATCGGACATACGCCATGACATAACAAAATACAGAGGTGCCGCACACCCTCTGTGCTTCACCGATGAGGTGCTGGATCATGATTTTCCAGAAGGGTTTAAACCCGTGAACATCGAAGCGTACGATGGAATGATGGATCCTGCTGTCTGGATAGAAGACTTTATTCTTCACATCCACATGTCTCGAGTAGATGATCTCCATGCCATTAAATATTTACCCCTCAAGCTGAAAGGACCAGCTCGGCACTAGCTAAACATCCTCCCAGAGAACTCCGTTGGGAGTTGGGAAGAACTTGAGGACGCTTTTCGGGCCAATTTTCAAGGGACCTATGTCCGGCCCCTGAACGCTGACGATCTAAGTCACATCATCCAACAACCCGTGGAGTCAGCCCGCAAGCTTTGGAATCGGTTTCTCACTAAGTAGAACCAAATCATCGACTGTCCGGACGCTGAAGCCTTAGCGGCATTCAAGCACAGTGTCTGGGACGACTGGTTAGCCAGACACCTTGGACAGGAAAAGCCGAGGACAATGGCAACCCTGACTACACTCATGACTCGCTTTTGTGCGGGTGATGATAGCTGGTTGGCTCGTAGCAGTACATCGACCCTGGAACATCTGAAGTCCGGGACGGCAATGGAAAGCCACAACGTAACAAAAACAAACATCGAAACAATGTTGGAAGCCCAGATGATATAGCGGTAAACGCCGGATTCAGCGGCTCCAGGCCCGGTCAACAGAAGAAGCCATTTAAAGGCAACAAAGATGGTCCATCTAGTTTGGAGAAAATATTAGATAGGCCCTGCCAAATCCATGGCACCCCAAAGAAACCTGCAAACCATACCAACCATAATTGTTGGGTGTTCAACCAGGCCGGCAAGCTCAATGCCGAACACATGGGGAAGGAGCTTTAGAGCAAAGACAAGGACGAACCTCGCCAGCTGAATACAGGGGGACAGAAGAAATTTCCACCGAAGGTTAAAACTGTGAACATGATATATGCCACTCATATCCCAAAAAGGGAGCGCAAGCACGCACTCCGAGATGTCTACGTCATTGAGCCTGTTGCCCCCAAATTCAACCCATGGTCGGCATGTCCGATCACTTTCGCTCGCAGGGATCATCCGACTAGTATTCGTCAAGGGGGTTCGGCTGCCCTAGTGCTCGACCCAATAATCGATGGATACCATCTCACCTGAGTCCTTATGGACGGCGATAGCAATCTTAATCTCATATATCTGGACATTGTCCGCAAGATGGGGATAGACCCGTCAAGAATCAAGCCAAGCAGCACGACCTTTAAAGGAGTGATACCGGGCATAGAAGCCTGCTGCACGGGCTCTTTATCATTGGAGGTCATATTCGGCTCTCCTAATAACTTTCCAAGCGAAGAGTTAATCTTCGTCATAGCTCCATTCCAAAGTGGCTATCACGCTCTACTCGGCAGAAGGGCCTTCATCCGCTTTAATGCAGTCCTGCATTATGCTTATCCAAAGCTTAAAATGCCTGGACCACGTGGCGTCATCACGGTCAATGGAAATATGGAGCGCTCTGTCCATACGGAGGAGGACACTGCGGCCCTAGCAGACAAAGTCCAAAACAGCCTATTCAAGCCGTATAATCTGCCAGTCACGGACAGAACTAAACATGTCCGGTACATGCCTCAGTGCGGTTAGCAGCTAAGCCCCCATCGACTACCCCATAAGGTGATAGGACATGTACCTCGAGTGCACAATTATGCCTTATAAATCCCTTGGGCGGCGCTGGGGGCACACTGCATATAGTCCATAGTTCGGCTTGACCGTATTCGGACTCTAAACTTATCTTTTTAGGTTCAATGAACGAACCAATCTTGTCATGGCCACACTGGATTCTTTTTCTTTTCTAGGTTTCTTTTCCTTTTTATAAACGGCCATCATACTCCCCACTTCAAGGACACATTACAGAAGAGGAAACGGCACAGACCTGCAGCAGGGACCCGCACTAAGGTTTTGTTTTAGATTAAGACCATGTGTAAACCTTTTTTCTCTTTCTTATTATATACTTTTCTGGCATGTAAAATGTCCAAGAAAGTTATCGGCGTTATCTGTAAGCTTATGGCTCACCGTACTATAAAGGGATATGAATAGAGCAGCTTGATTCGCATTATGTTCGGAGTTTTATTCACTCACCATAAACGTTCTCTCCCCACATTCGATTGCCACATGTGCCTTGTTAATAAGGACCCATTACCAGGGGTTGTATTCTGCCCGGTACATGTCAAAAAGAACAAACACCTATATGGAGTGTTCGGCGTCCTGGATGTTTGCCTGATATGCATCAGTTCTGAATCATGTCTTGTGTCAATAGTAGGGTTGCCCGGCTCCTGTCCTTACACCTACATTCCCGATTCTTCGGCTAGGGTGTAAAGGGAGAACTACTGCGATTGTACTTATGGCTCGTCCAGTCAAGTACCTCAGCAGAGAAAGCCGAAAACTGACCATCATGATAGGCGAGAACCTGGTCTGCAATCTGGTGACATAGTTTTATACTACGATCGATAGAGATCTACCCCGTGTTATACGAAGGGTTGGTTTTTCACCCAACCAAGTGCAATTGGATACCTTAAGTAAGGAATATCGTATCCGCAACAGGGGCTAGTACCTAGCCCCACATGTCAAACTCCTACGACTAAGTGAAAGCAATAACGCCGCATAGTCCGATTGCATGGTTCGCTCCACATACACCTCCTATACGGACCAAGACGTTGGATAAAGAGTGTATATGTACAAGGTGCTGAGGCCAACGACTGGAAACTTTCAGATTTAAATAAACTGTCACACAGGAGGTAGAAGACGCTTATATAAAAATAGCGCAGAAGTCATATAAATCGGATTCATAAGCCCTAGTCTTTACATCCGGATACAATCACTCAAAGATAATATCCTTCGAGCACTGGCCTGCTGCAAGGCGGGCACCTTCTATGACGTCCTCAAAGTAATTCTCCGGCTTGCGGTGCTCGTTGTCGGCGGGTGGACCATCAGTGGCAATGTGCCCTGCATTCATCTTCGCCCAGTGCACTTTCACATGAGCGAAGGCCATCCGAGCACCTTCTATGCAGGCCGAACGCGTCAACATGTCCACCCGCGGACTCGCCTCAATGAGCCGCTTCACCAATGCGAAGTAGCTACTTGGGATTGGATCAACAAGCCATAGCCGGACTATCAAGTCCTTCATGGCTGAACCCACCATATTTTGCAGCTCGACCAACTGCTTCATTTGGTCGTTGAGGGGCACCGGATGTTTTGGCGCATAGAACTGCGACCAAAACAACTTCTCCGTGTCATTCCCCTCCTGGGCTCTGAAGTACTGGGCAGTGGTAGCGCTGCTCCTTGGAAGATCAGCAAATACGCCTGGAGAACTCCATTACCGTGTCAGGCCAAGATACTTCTGCCCTCCGAAGATGCTCTGTAAGAGAAATGTCTTAGCAGATGCTAACTGTCGCGCCTGCTTGATTTCCTCACAGGCGCTGCACGCCTCGCCTCGCGCATCCTGGGCAGTCTTCACTGCCGCAGTAAGCTCGGATGCCTATTCTGAAGCCTTCTTTTCCAATGCCTTACATTTGAGAATGGCATCAGTGAGATCGACCTCGACTTCGGACACCCAAGACCGGTGCTTCTCGCACTCAGCCTTTTTGGCCTCTAAATCGGCAGCCGCTTTGTCAGCAGCTACCTTGTTCGCTTCGGCCTCTTTCTTGGCCTTGGCAACCTTGCCCTTGAGGGCCTCAAGCTCAGTGGCGCTAACTGTCTAAAACATAATACCATATCAGAGTTTATAAACATACTCACTCAATTAGTCTTTTTTACAACTTAATTTCATACAATCCGCATACCTTGCGTTTCATCTAAATGCTGATTGACGCGGTCAAGGTCCGCGTTGGCCAACAAGAACTTCCGGTTTAGTTCGGCAACTTCCAAATCTCTCGCAGTTGCCGCAACTAGTGAAACCTGCACAACAGTTCAGCTCTGTAAATATGCTATACTATGGATACTTCGTCCGATTCTCTTCAGAATCACACAAAGCATCAGGAGCTACTTGCTATGTATGTGTGTAAAAAAATGTTCTATAAAGAACATTACATTGCTTACCTCAAAGCCTGTTAATAGGCTGTTGAAGGCTTCGTTCAGTCTGCCCTTGACGGACTGAATCTTCTTCATCACTGCACCCATCATGGTGCGGTGCTCTTCCACGATGGAAGTACTTTGCAGTCCTCCCTCCATAGAATCCGGCGCCTCCGGATTGACTCCGGGCACCGTCGTGTCCGCCCCGCCTGGGGGGTCTGGTCTTCGGACCCCGGAGACTCACTAGGCTCTGGGTCAATGTTTGGGAGGGCCCCGGATTGTTCGGCCCCCCCGTCTCCAGTCTCCATGGGGGTTGCTTCCCCATGGTTAGCGGCGGCCGAGGTATTACCCACGGTCACCCCGTCACCTGCCCCGCCCTCATCTCCTTGGGCGGAGGACACCCGCTAGGAGGACACTTCGGTGTCCCCGCCGATTATGGGCGATGGAGCTCGGACCAGCGGGTCACTCTCCGTCTCTCCGAGCGCTAGAGAGTTCCCCGCCGATAAGGAGGCATCAGGGTGTCCACCGGGAGGGCTGTAGGTCAGCAGGTGAAAAATACTAAGTAAATGCTAAACAGGCAAAGGTGCATCAGTTAATCCGGACAAACTTATGATTCGGGCAGGGGTTTCTCCCTAGGCTTCACCACGAAGCTATGTTTGGACGAATCTGAACTAGCAGCAAGGCTCATCTTCCTCTTGGGTGCGGCCACGCCTGCTTCAGCACGGGCCACCCTCTTCTTCCCTCTGCCTTGCGCAGGGGGCTCTTCTTCTTTTTCCTCTTCTTCTTCCTCCTCCACATCATCTTCCTCCCCCTCTTCGAAGGAGAGAATGTTGATCTCCTCGGACTTCTTGTCCGCAGGGCGGGGGCTGTCTCCGGTCCCTTGCTCTTCTTCTTGGGCTTCTTGGCCGACGCCTTGTATGGCGCCGGGACCAGCATCGCCGTTAGTTGAGGCGATTCTGGGTCTTTGGGCAAAGGCGCCGGACACTTAATCTAGGTCGCCTTCTTCGTCCAGCCCTGTATATCACGCAAAAACTCCAATTCCTGTTATCATTAAATAAGGGAAGAAATATGTGTTCGACGAAGTTTTCTATTACCTCTAGGGTGTGGAGCGCGATGCTAAAGCCCGCGTCCTCGGTTTCAGCCGGCCACTCCTTCTGGCTCTTAAAGAGATGCTTCCAGTTCTCTTTGTGCGGAAAGTCGAAGAGATGCTTCAACGGCTTGTTTCCTGCCGGATCAAACTCCCATAGGGAGGAGTCCTGACTTTGGCAAGGGAGAATAAGCCGGGCCACCATTACCTGGACCAAGGATGAGAGTAGGTGCCCCGTGGAGATCACGCCAGACACACGACCCTGGAGTGTCGTCACTTTAGTTTGAGACCCTCAGTCCAGACCCTTTTTGGGCCAGGAGGTCAACCTCTCTGGGGGTCCGGATCTGAAAGCAGGCTCCGCCGCCCATTTGGCGTCGCGGGGTTCAGTGATGTAGAACCACTCCTGCTGCCAGACCTTATTCGTCTTTACGAATGACCCTTTGGGCCAAGTCGCATTCGGGAGCTTGCTAATCACGGCGCCCCCGCACTCTACGTGCTGTCCATCCACCACCTTCGGCTTCACGTTGAATGTTTTGAGCCATAGGCCGAAGTGTGGAGGGATGCGGAGGAAAGCTTCACATACCACTATGAAAATGGATATGTGAAGGATTGAGTTTGGGGCTAGATCATGGAAATCTAGCCCATAGAAGAACAGTAACACCCGAACAAAGGGGTGAAGAGGAAACCCTAGCCCTCTAACAAAGTGGGAAGTAAACACTACCCTCTCGCCCGCCTCTAGGACAGGAATCACCTGACCCTTGGCAGGAACTCGGTGCGCGATATCGGCGGCGAGATTGCCCGCGCTCCGCAGATGCTCCATGGTTTTTTCAGTGACCGTGGAGGCCTCCCACTTGCCCCTAGCGCTAGAACCAGCCATTGCTGGGGAAGAAGGAGGTGGTTGAGGAATGCAGAGCGGTGGGCACAAGAGATGGGGAAGCTGGGGCTAGGGAGATGGGAGGGCTCGAGCTAGAGGAAGGCGTGGGGTTGATGAAAAGGATTGGTGTCCTTCTATAATGCTGTAAATATAGAACGGCTCCCCACTTTAGCCATAAACCTTGCCGATTCCCAAAGTGGCCGCGCGTAATGCACGGCGTGGGTGCTCACGTCATATTGATAAGGATCCCACAATAAGTGGGCACGATCTCTATTCTGATAAGACGTGTCGATGAGGATATGCCTCGAAACGCGAAACCAGGGCCAAACGGTTTGATATGTTAGTGGGATGGACATGGCGCTTCACCAAAAGTTGTTAGTATAGTCACACAATTCATTTTCTTTTAAGATCCTTGCCTTCGAGGCTAAGGGTTGTACTAACATTGCAGAGCCGAACACAATACACTTTTTGGAGAAGATATATTCAAAATAAGGAACCCGCCTTGCAATGCCGAAGACAATATGGAAGCCGAACTCATGGTTATCGAAGTCAGGTTCAGGGGCTACTGAGGGAGTATTGGATAGAGGGGTCCTCGGGAGGCCATATAACTCTTGGTGGGCCGGACTAGTGGGCCATGAAGATCGTAGTGAAAGATCATCTCTTGTATCCGGATAGGACTCCTGTATTTTGTATAATGGCAAGTTTTAGGTTCGTGTGTAATCTTTCCTTCCTCTGCAAGATGGTATGCACAAACCCTAGGCCCCTCGGGTGTGTGTATAAAACGGTGGGTTCAGTCCGTAGAGGCTAACGGAGAATCAAAAATCCTCATAGGCTAGACTTTAGGGTTTAGACAATACGATCTCGAGGTAGATTAACTCTTATATTCATATTCATCCATATTAATATAGAAGGAAGTAGGGTTTTACCTCGATCGAGAGGGCCTGAACCTAGGTAAACATTGTGCCTCCAGCCTCTTGTTACCATCGATCCTCAAACGCATTGTCTGGGACCCCCTACCCGAGATCTGGCAGTTTTGACACCGACATCTCCACCACAAGCACACTTCTCGAAGACCAAGCTCCAAGACGGTGAGCATGAGGCTAGTACCACCACGATGTCCAAGCCCAATGTGCTCCAAGACGATGCTCCCAAGTTCGACTTCACCGCCATCCCTCTTTGTGGCATTGATGATGCCGGGTCTCTTTTGACTCTTTTTCAAGACGGTGCGGCGACAACTACGGAGCCATTCGAGGACCAAGCTTTGGAGGCGAATGACATGGCGACGAGCAAGGATGATGCTTCCATCCTTGGAGGCGAGAGTGATGATGTGCCATCTTCGGCCTTCATCCACGGCGACGATGACGAGATGGTTGAACATGGGATTTTCCCTTCAACCACGGCGACGTATGATGACTTGCTTGACTTTTTCCACCATATTGAGAGTGAGAGCGAGTTCACCACTAGCCCCATATATGACGAGTTGCCCCAATTCCCATGTGAGGAGAGCCACAACCCCCACCACTTGAGTGAGATGAGTGACTCCATCATATGCGACATTAAGAGCACCTACCTTGTGGTAGTGAGTGAGCCACCACATAGAGAGAGTGGGATAGTTGATAGGTCATGTGAGGCCACTTTCAACACTAACGACTTGACCTCTACCTCTATTGTGTCTTCTCATTTTGTGCTAGGTCCCATTTATGATGACGCGTCGATCCTCGACGACTTTGTCTTTCCATTGGACAAGACGATGGCCATGGTGGAATATGATGCACCCCCCACATGGTTCCATCAAGTTGATGATGATAACTGCCATTTGGTCTTTTCCACTTCACCTACATCACATGAATGTAATGAGAAAGGTAACAAAGGTGAAGGTGATGCTCTCGTCCCACTAGTGGACTATGTTGACATTGATTGCTTGCATGATGTTGATCCACCTATTGCCATGCTTCATTCAAGTATGATTTCCCCATGCGATGATTTACCCATTTATGATGAGTTTGATGATTTCCATGTGGAGTCTATTAGTTGTGATGCCATGCTGCATAGGATTTCTTGTGATAATTCTCTTGGTCACATCATGTTTGATAATCCGCTTGACTTATCGTATGCTATGCATGAGATCAACAATATGTCACATTTGTAGTCTCATCATAGCGACTATGCACATGCCATTAAAAGAAACCCAATTTGCACATATGGCATAGATGACAAGCCCATGGTTATTGGCATTTATTTTTCTTCTGATGATAATGACATACTTCCTTTGCACCATACCCATCATATGCCATGTCATGATTACCTAACTTCGGACATGCATTATTTTGGATGTTGTTCCACTTCTCAACTTTATGCTTCCAATATTGCTCATGAGGAGACCCCCATAGTTTCCTCATACATTTTAGGAGATTTTGATCCATCCCATCCATTGCATGATCCCCATACTTCTATGCACAATATGCTCCCCATGAATGAATATGCTATTTTTGTGCCACATACTTGCTCTGATTTGTGTCCGCATCGTGTCATATGTAACAACTAGTCGTTCATGATGGATGACATATTTCTCTATCGTGCTTCAAATTTCTTTGAGCGATGCTTATCTTGTGCTAACTCACATGTGCACATACACATCATGATGGATGATGTGTACATTTACCACGCACACAATTTCTTTGGTTTGTGTCTATTTTATATAGGTCTGCATACTCACTCGTCAACCTTGCAAGAGCACGAGTTAACGAAACAAGCTCTAGAGAGCACCGATGACTTGGGATTCCATGGATTATCTTTCCCATCGCTTCCTTCGTGCAAAGACTTCGCGTATTTCTTCTACATGGCTCTCACATGGTTATGGGTTATTGTCAGTTATATCTCTTATGCCCATCTTGCCATGTTCACTTTGCATGATATGCTCATTTATATGCCTTTTCCATGCATTTGTGACCCATGCTCTACATTACACATGATGATTGATTCTCATACTTGCATGTGTATTTGCAAGCTTGGTGGAGATATTGCTTGTTATTGCCATGATGCCTTTGTACCCTATGCCTATTATGATGCTTTGATCTTGCTTTGTGTCCGTGTTTGCTATATGTCATGTGTGTTACCTATACCCACTATTTGCTCACATGACATGATTGACATGCCTTCTCCTAGTGTGTAGCATCTTCGCTCCACTAGTTTGCACGACTTGATTACCATGCTTGCTTCATGTAGTGCATCACCAATGATTCATACATTCTCATTTCATGCGGTAGATAGCCACTATTGCCATGCTTTTCACATGAGTACTATTGATTGTTGTCATATGTCTCCACGTGTTGCCTCTCTCATTCTATATGATTGCCATGTATAGAGCGTAACCATGATTTTAGTCTTGCCAATGAGATTGCCCCCATAGCATTCTCGCATTAATTTGGAGATTTTGACATATTTCTTGTGAAGCATGCTTTTCATACCTCTTTGCACCATATGCCTATTGCCATGAATATAGCCATTGTTGCATCATATTGTTCATGCACTTTTTCTTCTAATGGTTATGTGCAAGAGAAGAGACCAATCATGATGGATGATGTGTTTATCTACCATGCGCATACATTCTTTATTTTGTTTTCCGCATGTGTAGGATACTTGGTCTTTGTGTCGACTTCCACTTCACGTGAGTTGACCATTCGAGCTCTTGAGAGAGAACCACCTTCTACCACGACGCTTCTACATCGGACTTGCTTGTGCTTCGGCATTGTGAAGAACGCATGAGGACATGCTTTCAAGGTGATATCTTCCTCTTTCGATACACCCAACACCATGAGCATAGATATTGTGGATCACACTACTTGCGTTGCATGTACCATGAGACTTATTTGTCATCTTGGACCCCTTGATTGCACACATGTTAGATATCTCGCTTCGACTTGCCATTTTCACATCTCCATGCATCATGATATATATGCCTTGTGTGTTGCACCCGACTTGTGGATTACTTGTCCATATCATATGCTTGGTTGCAACAATGTCATCTCTTCATATATGCCATGTCCTATTGCTTGCCACATGCTTAACTTTATTGCCTCACACATGTTGAACAATTGCTATTTCTATTGTGTTGAGTGCTACACGATTTTCACTACACCATATGCACGTTATGCTTGGATTGTCATGCACTTGACCCATGTGTTTAGACACTTCATTTTACTTGGTGTTGTGAAGGATTATGATGCGGAGCATCCTACGGACATCACCGTCCCAAGAGTCTGTTTGGAAAGTGACATGTGCGACATCTACTTCACACACACACAAAGGTGAATCATCTCCTTTACACGTGTTCACTTGACCCCTTCGAGGATGGTTTACTACTTGACACTTCTGTCGTGTGCATACATAGGTATTGTCGGAGCTTCATGATGTCAAGGAGGAGTGCAAGCACCAAGGAACGACTACATCATCCGCGAGGGAAGCATGGAAGAGAAGACGGAAGAAAGGAGAAGAAGACGGAGCGACTGCTGGAGTAAGGCCGGACGTCCGGACGTCCATCCAGATCATTCGGACCCAGCCGGATCATCCGGACCTTCGTCCGGGTAAGTGCGCTGAAGACACCCGAAGGCTTCCACCGAAGCCGGTTCATCCGGGACTCCGTCCGGATCATCCGGACACCCCGACGCCCGGATCATCCGTGACCCCGTCCGGATCACCCGGCCTTGGCTGCGTGCATGTATCCGGGCCGAGGCCCATGTACCTGTTTCGCCCCTCACTTACCCCTTCATGGCCCTAGATTATATATACTCATCCACCTCCACCATTTTAGGGTTAGCAAATGTGATAGCTCATTTTAGACTAGAGCTTTGCTCATCTAGTGGTTCTACTCCGAGGAGTGACTGCGGCCCCTCTTCGGAGACGATCCACGCCGGATTCAAGACCTCCTTGGAGAAGATCCCTTGCAGATTCAAGACCTCCTCACGGAGATGAACTCTACCTTGTATCTTTCCCTTTGTTGTTCATGTACGTTGTGATCTTGTGTGTTTGATTGTCTAGTGGATGTGTGAATGGACTTGTTCTTGACTGTTTCCCCTATTGTTTTGCCTTGTTCTTCCCCGTGTTCATCGTGGTCTTCGTGGGATCCCCTCCATTTTGTGAATGATCGGCCTAGAATCGGGTTAGCCCCGCATCATATGGTATCATGAGCCTTGGTTCATCATGAATTTGGAGCCTCCCCACCGTTTGCTAGCCTTGTTTTCTTGTGTTCTTCCCCAAATTCGAAAATTCCCCACCAAAAATAGTCCCAATATTTTTCTGATCTGTTGGTTTGATGAGATTTTTGTTGATTCTGATCCATGGATTTGCTTGGTTTCAAGTGGATCTAGCATCTCCACAAGTTTCCCCACTTTCGATTCACAAAATCCTCTAAATTTTGAGCCCAGAATCATCCATTTCCACCCCCAAATTCATCGCCGAGAGGAAATCCCGAGCGGAGTTGACCCGCCCGGATCATCTGGCAAAGTCCCGGATCATCCGGACACCTCCCGGAGGAGCTGGATCCTCTCCCGGACGTCCGGATAAGCCCCGCGCCCGAATACCCGTACCGGAGCTGACGAACCCGGATCATCCGGATGTATGACCGGATCGTCCGGACATAGTCCCGATGAGCTGGATTTTCTCCCGAATGTCCGCCTAACCCTGAAACTGACGCGAAGAAAATTATGTTTTGGCCATAAATAATTCATCCGGAGTCCAATTTTGACGTTCTTTAGCTCCTTTTGTAGATCTTGACATCTCCCATACCACAAAAATATTACCAGCTTCATTTGACCCCATCAAATTTTGTCAAATTTGGCAAGTTTGCCTAGGGCCACCACCATATCATCTGCTATACCACCACCGACTTCCGCAACCTAACCCATTTTATTCCCTATAGCATTAGTGGTTTCTTGAGTGGTGATTCGAGTCTCCTAAGGTGTTTCGGCTACTTAGGGACAGTTCCTTCATCAACCACCTCCACCACTTCCGCATAACCTAGTCCACTATACACTTCCGCCACCCCAACTTAACCAAATTTTGTTTGAGCTCGTTTGAGTTGTGGCTTGTGTCTCCAAAGGTGTTTCGGCTACTTAGGGACGGTCACTTCAACTTCGACTCTCATAACCCATCATTACACTTCGGCTTTGTCGAGCACAGAACAACCACCGCTTTCCGCTACCACCATTTGACATTTGTCCTTGAGATTTGAGTTGTGGGTTTTTCCATTTCCTAAGGTGTTTTGGCTAATTAGAAACGGGTCTACATCAAGAACACCACCTCTCATCATCATCATCAAACGGTAACTTTGACGACATCATTGTATATTACCTTGCAATTGCATTGTTAACCCCTAGCCCATTTTGCACCACTTGCCTATCGAGACTAGCCATTTTGAGTATTGCCGCCAACGTTACTTGTGCACATCAGTGATCCGCCCTTGGATTGTATACATAGCATATCATCTTGGTATCATCATAGCATCCCTTGTGTCACAAGATTGTTCCCGCATATATACAATTGCTATCTTGGTTTCTGCATTCCGCATCGTGGCCATACAAAAAAAATTGAGAATAAGCTTTTAAGCAAAAAGAGAAAGGCAAAGAAGCTTGTAAGCAAGAGCCATAGCATCGCATCACAATATATCATATGCTATCATATCCGATCATCTTGGATCATCTTGTGCTAAAAGGACCGGAACATCATACATAGCATACTTGGGATAGAAAGTTGATACATTTTGCATCTCATAGGTTGGGCCCAAGTGTCGTATCCGCCTATAGAGGAATCATGCTAGCGTCTCTCTTGAGTTGTGCAACACGAGCGTTTCGTGGACTCCACATTTTGTGCTCATTCCTTGGTTGCACGAGCCCATTTATCTATTTGTGTGTGTGTTTCTGTGTGCCACTCATTGCTATTAGTCTACATGTTACATTCGCGAATTTGTGAATCTCTTCCAACATTATTGACTCTTGCTAACATTTTGCATCAAATTTTTGTGCCACTTATCCTAACCAAGCCACTCGATAAGCTTTACTTGATAGGTGTGAGTGAACAAGTCTGGTACCAATTCCACTATTCTTTCATTTCACATTGAGTGAAACAGGATACATCCTCAACGTTGGGAAAAGGTAACTTGGTATTGTTTATCTCATCTCCTACTCACCTTTGCTCAAGTCTTGTGATGGATAGGCAAAGCATTTCATCTACTTCGGTCTACACCAACAATGGCAAGTTCGATGCCATGACGAACCACTAGCGCGCCAACATGGATGCTCAAATAAAGGAACTCAAAGTCCTCATTAAGACCGCCAAGAGGTCTCCCTCATCTTTGAGAAGACACTCAAGTGCACATCCTTCCGAGCTACCATCTTTGGCAAGATCACATCAGCATTGACAATATCAACGACAAGAACGTGAAGGTCACGAGCTCAACACCTACAACCGCACAACGACTTCACCGTACACCTTGGCATCTTCGCCAAGCGACCTCAGGGCATCTTTGCCTTTGGATATGCCGCATTTTCTCCCATAAGAACCTCTAGATTATGCTCAAGAGAAGCTTCCCAAGATCAAGTCCGTGACTTCCACGAGCTGCTACAACCTCGGCAACGACCACGAGATTCCTTTCTATGGGACTCAAGACCCCGAGGAGTATCTCGAGTGGGAGCGCAAGATGGACGACTACCTCAAGCTACATCAAGTTCCCTACGAAGATCAAGTAAAGTGCGCCACAAGAAACTTCCATGATGACGCGTCAACATGGTGGCCTCACACACTTTCGATGACCTTCAACGTGAATTGGCCCAAGACGAAGAAAGCTATGCGGCGAGAGTTCGTGCCTCCCACCTACACATAACAACTTCTACGCCAATTGGAGAACACCACCCAAGGATCCAAGTCCATCGACAAGTACTTCAAGGAGATGAAGAATGCCTTGCGACGAGCCGGCGTGGACGACGCCATTTCGATGAAGTTCCACTTCATGATGGGATTGAACAACGACATCTCCAAGACTATCTTCCTCGAGAACTACAAGTCCCTCGATGACAACTACATTGGTGCTCTCAAGGCGGAACAAGAACTCATGAAGGCCAAGGCTTCTCCACTGCAAGCACGCTTCTCAAAGACCAAGCTCCAAGACGGAGAGCATGAGGATAGTACCACGATGATATCCAAGCCCAACGAGCTCCAAGACGACGTTCCCAAGTTCGACTTCATCGCCATCCCTCTTTCTGGCATTGATGATGCCAAGTCTACTTCGACTCTTTTTCAAGATGGTGAGGCGACGACTACGACTACGGAGCCATTTCAGAACCAAGCTTTAAAGGCGACCGACATGGTGATGAGCAAGGATGATGCTTCCTCCTTTGGAGGCGAGAGTGATGATGTGCCATCTTTGGCCTTCATCCATGGCGACGGTGACAAGATGGTTGAGCATGGGATTTTCCCTTCGACCGCGGCGGCGTATGATGACTTGAGTGACTTGTGCCACCATATTGAGAGTGAGAGCGAGTTCACCACTAGCCCCATATATGACGAGTTGCCCCAATACCCATGTGAGGAGAGACACAACACCCACCACTTGAGTGAGATGAGTGACTCCACCATATGTGAGTTTGAGTGCACCTACCTTGAGGTAGTGAGTGAGCCACCACATAGAGAGAGTGAGATAGTTGATAGGTCATGTGAGGCCACTTTCAACACTAACGACTTGACCTCTACATCTATTGTGTCTTCTCATTTGGTGCTAGGTCCCACATACGATGACGTGCCGATTCTCGATGACTTCGTCCTTCCATTGGACAAGACAATGGCCATGGTGGAATATGATGCACCCCCACATAGTTCCATCAAGATGAAGATGATGACCACCATTTGGTCTTTCGGACCTCACCTACACCACATGAGTGGATTGAGAAAGGTAACAAAGGTGAAGGTGATGCTCTCGTCCCACTAGTGGACTATGGTAACATTGATTGCTTGCATGATGTTGATCCACCTATTTCCATGCTTCATTCTTGTATGATTTCCCCATGCGATTTACCCATTTATGATGAGTTTGATGATTGCCATGTGGAGTCTAGTAGTTGTGATGCCATGTTGCATAGGATTTCATGTGATAATTCTATTGGTCACATCATCTTCGATAATCCGCTTGACTTGTTGTATGCTATGCATGAGATCAACAATATGTCACATTTGCAATCTCATCGTAGTGACTATGCACATGCCATTAAAATAAACCCAATTTGCACATATGGCATAGATGACAAGCCCATGGTTATTGGCATTTGTTTTTCTTGTGATGATATTGACATGCTTCCTTTGAATCATATCCAATATATGCAATGCCATCACTACCTAGCTTCGGACATGCTTTGTTTTGGATATTGTTCCACTTCTCCATATTATGCTTCTACAATTGCTCATGAGGAGACCCCCACAGTTTTCTCATACATTTTAGGAGATTTTGATCCATCCCATCCTTTGCATGATCCCAATACTTGTTTGCACAATATACTTCCCATCAATAAAAATGCTATTGTTGTGCCACATGCCTCTTCTAATTTGTTTCCCCATCGTGTTATACATAACAACTATTCTTTCATAATGGATGACATATTTCTGTATCGTGCCTCAAATTTCTTTGAGCGATGCTTATCTTGTGCTAACTCACATGTGCACATACACATCATGATGGATGATGTGTACATTTACTACACACACAATTTCTTTGGTTGTGTCTCTTTTGTGTAGGTACCCATCCATACTTGTCAACTTCACAAACGCACGAGTTAACGAAAAGAGCTCTAGAGAGCACCGATGACTTGGGATATCGTTGATTGTCTTTCCCACTGCTCCTTTTGCGCAAACACTTCACGCATTCCTTCTACATGGCACTCACATGGTTATGGGTTATTGTCCATTATATCTCTTACGCCCATCTTGCCATGTTCACTTTGCATGATATGCTCATTACTATGACATTGACATGCATGAAAGTGCGTTATATCGACTAGAGGGGGGTGAATAGGCGATTTTTATGAATTCTTCACTTAGGAATTTGCTGTTGAGGAAATTCCTTAGCGAAGAACTACTTGCAGCAGAATAAGTACTCAGAAGTAAACATAACAGAATACAAACATGTTCATCATGAGGAAATGAAGACAAACACAGAGTACAGAAAGCGTAAACACATGATCGCACATGTCAATAAACCCAATTTGCACATATGGCATAGATGACAAGCCCATGGTTATTGGCATTTGTTTTTCTTGTGATGATATTGACATGCTTCCTTTGAATCATATCCATGATATGCAATGCCATCACTACCTAGCTTCGGACATGCTTTGTTTTGGATATTGTTCCACTTCTCCATATTATGCTTCTACTATAGCTCATGAGGAGACCCCCACAGTTTTCTCATACATTTTAGGAGATTTTGATCCATCCCATCCTTTGCATGATCCCAATACTTGTTTGCACAATATACTTCCCATCAATAAAAATGCTATTGTTGTGCCACATGCCTCTTCTAATTCGTTTCCCCATCGTGTTATACATAACAACTATTCTTTCATAATGGATGACATATTTCTGTATCGTGCCTCAAATTTCTTTGAGCGATGCTTATCTTGTGCTAACTCACACGTGCACATACACATCATGATGGATGATGTGTACATTTACTACACACACAATTTCTTCGGTTTGTGTGTCTTTTGTGTAGGTACCCATCCATACTTGTCAACTTCACAAACGCACGAGTTAACGAAAAGAGCTCTAGAGAGCACCGATGACTTGGGATATCGTTGATTGTCTTTCCCACTGCTCCTTTTGCGCAAACACTTCACGCATTCCTTCTACATGGCACTCACATGGTTATGGGTTATTGTCCATTATATCTCTTACGCCCATCTTGCCATGTTCACTTTGCATGATATGCTCATTACTATGACATTGACATGCATGAAAGTGCGTTATATCGACTAGAGGGGGGTGAATAGGCGATTTTTATGAATTCTTCACTTAGGAATTTGCTGTTGAGGAAATTCCTTAGCGAAGAACTACTTGCAGCGGAATAAGTACTCAGAAGTAAACATAACAGAATACAAACATGGTCATCATGAGGAAATGAAGACAAACACAGAGTACAGAAAGCATAAACACATGATCGCACAGAATGAAGAAAAACAACTGAAGAAATTGAACTGGGGAAATTGAGAAAGTCTTCATTCAAAGTCTTCAGATAGATATGAACAAGCACACAACACAGATATGAGGAAATGAAAGAGTTGACGAAATAGAACCAGTAAGCTTGGTGAAGACAATGATTTGTTAGACCAGTTCCAACTGCTGTCTCAGTTGTACATCTGGTTAGGGCGGCTAGGTATTTCAACCTGAGGACACACAGTCCCGGACACCCAGTCAAGGACACACATTCCAAGACACCAAGTCCTCACCGTATTCCCCTTGAGCTAAGGTCACACAGACCTCGCCCAATCACTTGTGGTAAGTCTTCAGGTGACTTCCGAACCTTCACAGACTAGGTCACTCGGCGATCCACAATTCTTCTTGGATGCTCTAGACCATGACGCCTAACCGTCTGGAAGAAGCACAGTCTTCAAAGGTAACAAGCGTCGGATCCACGCAGGATCAATCTCTTCAGTGATGCTCAATCACTTTTGGGTTTGTAGGTGTTTGGGTTTTTCCTCACTTGATGATTTTTGCCCAAAGTCCTCAGAGGATGGGTTGCTCTTATGACAAGTGTCAGTTTCTCTCGGAGCAGCCAACCAGCTAGTGGTTGTAGGGGGCGGCTATTTATAGCCTAGGGAGCAGCCCGACATGATAAGACATAAATGCCCTTTAATGATATGACCGTTAGGTAGGTAGATATTTTGGGACAGCTGGCGCTTAGCACAAAAAAGGTCGGAAAATTGAGTATCAAATTCCTCAGGGCTATCATGTTCCTCAATGTGTAGGTAATCCGCACTGGAAAATTCCTAACTCCTCAGTCAAAACAAATTCCTCAGAGACCAGAAGAACTTCGTCTCTGTCACTGAAGAATATGACTGAACTGTATGAGATTTCCAATGGCTTCACTCGAAGGGATTGGTAGGTGTAGGATTCAGAGTTGAGCATCAAATGGAAATTTTTCCTTAGTATTTCCTCGACCCCCTTTAACAGTACGGTGTTTCCTATGACTCAAGAAGGAGAAAATGAAACTACGAAAACAAAAGTCTGCATGCTTCATATTCTTCAAATGAATACCAAGTCTTCAAGGTCACACCAATTTCTTCACTTTCAAAATCTTCAGAAATCCAAAGTCTTCAGTCGAAGAACTTCATTTTTAGGGGTCGACTTTCTCTCTAAATATCAAACTCATCATAGACTTATAGGCCTGTGTACACTCATAAACACATTAGTCCCTTAACCTATAAGTCTTCAATACACAAAAATCACTAAGGGGCACTAGATACACTTACAATCTCCCCCTTTTTGGTGATTGATGACAATATAGGTTAAGTTTTCAATGGGGATAAAAATATGAATTGTAAATGCAGATATTGAGGAATTTGATTGCAAGATATAGAAGAACTCCCCCTGAAATTGTGCATAGTGAGGAATTTGCTTTTGAAGCAACGCACACTTGAAGAGTAGAATCATGGAGATCTCCCCCTATATCTTGTAATTCATACACACATTTGACATATAATATGAAGAATTTGAAATGCATGATGAAATATGGTGACTGATGTAATTCACCATGCGTGCATAACATTAATGAAGAATAAGCATGCAGAAACACCACAACGAAAGTATCAGGTCACCATAGAGTTTAAGTTTACAACTCGATCCACAAAGTCATCAGAAGAACGAGAGTTGTAACTTAGCAAAAAAACAACCATATATATAGACCCGCTTGAAGACTAACTCAAATTTCTGTCCCTTTGTCATCGAATGACCAAAAGGATCGAAACTGAGGACTAACGCCCCTGAAGAATCTCAAGATGATGAAGGAGCGCCAACGTTGTTGGGGTCGATGGTTGAAGTAGGGCCTGCCGTAGTGTCGTCCAAATCTTCATACTCATCGGTCTCGTGTGATGAAGAATAGGTTCTGTCCACCAAGGGAGGAACCTTGACCTTCTTGTATTTCTTCGGAGGAGGATCAGACCAGTCAAAGTCATCCTTGAGACCCATTTTCTTCAGATCTTCTTCGCCATACAGATGAGACAGAGAAGCCCAGGTGCGGCTGAGGGTTTCATGAAGGTAGTAATGGTTTTTCTTCACTTCATTATGTGTAGAGGTCATGTTGTGAAAAATTGAACCAAACTGATGCTTGAACCATTTGTGGTTGCGATCAACCTTCTGATGAAGACCGAGGAGAAGCTCATGATCAGTCATCACCCTGGGAGCTGTGCCTTGAGGATTTTGCTTGGGAGCGTTGGCGGCAGAGCCATGAGTGACAAGGATCATTGGTGGAATAAGATGCAGCTTTGTGAAACTGACCATCCAATGGACGAGTGCCTTCATCAAAAACAGCCGTGGCCTTGCCCTTGTCATCAGCTGAGGAAAATGTCCTTTTGAGGACTTCAATTGGGGGCAAGTAGCTGCAATGATTAAGAGTGTCAGCTTTGTAGTTCACCGAAGACCTTGTCCTGATGAATCTCATAATCCATGGAGCATAAGGCTTCAGGTTGAAAGGGGACAGTGCAACATTTGCCATTGTCCTCATGAAGAAATCATGAAAGTTGACGGGAACGCCATGGATGATGTTGAATAGCAGAGTCTTCATGATGCCAATGACTTCTTCATCATTCGAGTCGTGGCCCTTGATTGGACTCAATGTCTTCATCAGAATGCGATAGACAGTCCGAGGCAGAAACAACAATTCCTTCACGAGGAATCTGGTCCATGGGGCTTGACCTGGCTTCAAAGGCTTCATAAGCACTCGCATGTAGTGATCAATGAGTTCAGTTTCTTCATACATGCAATGTGCTACTTCATTTGGAGGACTGAGCGGCAGAGCCTGAAGCAATTCAGAGGCTGGTGCTTTGTAGTGAGTGTTTTCAGACATCCAGTCCAGCACCCATGAATTCACAACCTCCGGATTCACAATTTGCTTGACTGGCAGTACAGAAACGCCTTTCCCTTATGCGAGCAGAGTCATAGGGATTGAAAGCAGTGAAGAACACATGCTCGCCAAAGAAATCAGCCTTCTTGAAGGTTTGCTTCCCTGAGAAAGGATCCTTTGGCTTGGGTTGAGGAGTGTCAGTCAATTGCATCACAACCTCCGGATTCGCAATCTCATGTTCTTCAGTCTAAGGAATTTCTGGTTCCACTTTAGTGGCAGTCTTCTGAGATTCAGCAGCAGCAGCAGTTTCTTCAGCACTAGTGGCTGGAATGCCTTCATGAACACACTGTGTGGGATGAGTTTCCTCAGAGCCCAATGGAACAGTTGGCGCTGGTGAATAAGGAATTTGTTGCAGCGGCGTGTACAGAGGGGAGTTGGGATGCTGACTATCCCAGAATTCATCAGTCATCAAAGGAGTGGCATTCCCAATGTCCTCGTCCGAGTGTTGTTCTTCCAATTCTTCAACGCCGGCCTCTTCAGCAGTAAACTGAGGCATAGGCGAGGAGATGATTGGGGTTGAAGGGATGGCATCCACTTCAATTTCTTCATCATTCTGCTCTAAGGAAGCAGCAGAGGGAATGTCTTCATCTGATTCACTTGGAATCACATAATCTTCATCAAACAGAACAAGGTCCTTTGATGGCATAGAGGAAATTGGGACAGCGGCCAGGTGTGACGCCCTCCCTCCCTAGCGCTCCCCCTCCCTAGCGCTCCCCCTCCCTCGCCGGTGGCCACTCCGGCCCCGGCGACCACCTAGATCCTACCAGTGGCCACTCCGGCCTTGGTAGCCACCCTCCAAGCTAGATGGGACCATATGATCTCAATTTCGACCGTGGGAAGAAGTTTCAAGCGGAGATGAAGACAAAGTTTGGACACCCGGTGGTCTTTTCACCGGGTTTTTGTCAGAAGGAATTCACAATGGTCGTCTCTTTCTGCAGAGCTTCTTTCAAGCTAGACGTTCATACGGTTAGTACTTCCCTCCTTGCCATGTTTGGCGGGTATGCTCAGGGGTTTAGGGTTCGGCACCTTCGGGATAGATCTTACAAATTCTCAGTAGCCTCGAATTCTGTTGGGTTTCAGATTTACAATGCGGGTAGAATTATTGAGAAGGATTTTGAAATGGTCTTTAGTCTCTGGAATTTTGGAGGGCCAAACTGCCGTCGGGAAGAAGTGCTATACTATGATGAGATTGAAAAAGAATGGACCCTCGTGGGCAGGGCAGGCAAGGCTATTGCTCCTAACTCCGTCGATCGCAGGAGCTACTCCACGGCGGTCAGAGACGGCAGATCAGTCTTCCAGCGATTATCGGGTTTCAATCATGAGGGCGTTAGTCAAGGCATTAACCGCAATTCGTCGCATGTTAATTCTGCAACGGTTAGACCCCAATTGGCGCGTAATGAATCGCAATATTTTGTCGCACGTAATCACGTGGTTTGCCATGCATGCGGGGCCAACGGTCATTATGCACGCTTCTGCAAAAAAATCGGCTTACCTGGGCTATGGCCTTTTATCTCGATTAGTTCCTTCCCCAGCCCACCAAGGCATGTGTGGGCCGATGGAGAGGTGGAGTCTTAGTTTTGCTGTCTTGGGCCGGCAGTTCAGATTAGGCAGGCAAAATCATTTAAGGATCTGGTCAAGGATTTTTTGCCGAGACCGTCGCTTGCCTCCTCGCATTCCACTTCACCTGCCTGCTTTGCCTCCACCTCCACCTCTGTTTCTACCTCCACCTCTGCGCCAACCTCGGCTAGCTCGCCTCACCTGCCATTATCATCGGAAAGAGCTCGGGTGGTATCTCTGTAGGTGTTGCCTCCGATGGCAAACATCCCCATCGACCCGCAGCCGTTTGTTCCTCATGGTTTCCAAGTTCAAGCGATTGCTGGCAGAACGGGGGTTTGTCGCGTCGTGGTGCCTCGTCGTGCAAGAAGACACGAAGATTGGGCGATTGCATATATCCATCCTCACCCCGACGAGGTATTCTTTCCTAACGTTCGTGAGGTTTTGGAAGAGTTTTTTCAAGACACGGTTCAAGTAGGCGTCAGGGAAATTCAGCCATGTCCGTTTGGGGAAGCTTATGTGCAATTCAGACATGTGAGAGATAGGGACATGCTTATTAGACAAGGTCCACATGCTTTCGGAGACGTTTTATCTCATTCTGCAAACACAATGAAGGTAGGAATTGGCGCAGAGTTCACTTCAATAGGATCTGTTGGTTGCTGTTTGTGGGGGTCCCTTTTGACTTCTGCAACACTGAGGATATTGCCTCGGCCATTTCTAAATGGGGCAAACTGATCAGTTGGGAGAAAGAGGATGCTCTCAAAGGCAAAATCTTGGTAAAAGCTAGAGTAAGAGAACTAGAGGACATCCCAAAAAGCATCAGATGGTCAGAAGGAGAGCAGTTTGAAGAAGATTCCTGGACTTGCTTTGTCGAAGTGTTACTGGAAGATTTGTTGGGTGGGGGACCTGCAGACGAAGACCCCATCCCACCTGATGGTGTAGACCCACACCCTGTTCCACAGAATGCAAATGACTTCCCAGGGTTCCAGCCCTTGCCAAATCACAATATTCATGCCCCAAATGAAGATTGGGATGCTTGGGAAGAGCAAGCTGAACATGAGCAACATTGGGTCTTTCCACAGCCTGCTCAACTGCCACTTCAGCAACTACCAGTAGAAATCCTAGCTCTGCCTGAAGAGGGTGCCCCAAACAGTAGCATCACCACCACTGTGTCTCTATCAGAAGGACTGCAGTCTATCACTCACTCTGCTAGTGAAGAAGTTAATCAAAGAGGTCCAGCTACTCTTTTAGGACAAGGACTGCTTAATATTGCCCAAGCATATAACACTATTGAAGAAGAGGAGGAACCCCACAATATCATGGCCACTCCTCAGCAACAACCTGAATATGTTCCTAATATCCCTAATCCAGAGCCTCAACTTGAACTTCAGATAGAGGGAACCAACACTAGCACTGAAAAGTCTGACAAAGTTGAGCTCACTGAAAGACAGCTTGAAACCTTGAAAGGCTCCTCAAGTGGAGGTGTTCTTGCTCCTGCCAACACTGGGAATGAAATCTCTACACCACAGTGGGTGCTGCCAGAGGAGAAGGGCAAGGAAGATGTCCCTAGCCCACATGTGGGCACTTCTTCAGACTCAAGCAACAAAGGTAACTTTGGCCCCTTCTCTATGCCAAGTACACCTTCTATGCCTACTTTAGAAGATTTGGCTCAAAGTCATGCTTTGGACATTATTGACGGCTCACATTTGATTTCTGATGAAGGTCTTGGGCTATGGATTAAGCATTTTGCTCCAGCAACCCAAGGAGCAGCAAGCACTTTTAAAATTGAAATTCCAGTAAGTTGGTTCAACTTTATAATCCACTTACTTTTAACACCTGACAAATTTGGATGGACAATGCATTTACTAAAGTCTGATGTTTGAAAAATTCTAACTGCCAATTGTGAACAAGAGGAAACTATGCTCTTTCATATACCTGATGGATGTATTTCCTCCCAGGCACCAATATGTAAAGATATTATGTTGGGACAGGGCAAGGAGAATGAAGGGGTGAGTCCTGCAGCTCACTCCTCCAGTGGGGTAGGCAGCCCTCTACACCAAGTTTCACCCAACAAGATATTGCCACTAGGGGAGGCCATCTCAAGGAAAAGAAGGGAGAAGGAACCCATGGTGGAAACTGAGGTAAGAAGAAGTGATAGGATTAAGAAAGATAACAAAGGATATAGAAGAACCTCTTGCAATGCTCATTCATGTCTGCCATGCAATGCTATTCCACCAGTTATTCAGAATTCTGTTGTGAAAAACCTCACCAAATCTTTTTGTAAGGTTGCTGAGGAAGAGCTGCAAGATAAGCTGTCCAAGAAACCTAAAAAGAAAGGACAGGAGGAGATGGCCAAGACCCCTAAGGCCACTGAAGAGGAAGGCAACTCTCATAAAGCTTAAAGATGAGCACACCTCAACAGAAGACATGGAGTAGCAGAGTTTCCTATTGTCCTCTAATGAAATGTCCTGGCTATATGCTCATAAGGAGCCCAACTTTCAAAAACTGCTTCACTATGTATATTTACCATAAGGGAGAACTTTTGTTAGAAGGTTGTAATGGAATGGAGTGTGACTTGTACTTTAGTCTCATGGGGGTTAACTATGTTGAAACTTGTTTTGCAAGAACTCCAATCAGATATTTTATATTACCCTGGCTATGGATTATTAAAGCTCTCAGGCAGCTTCCTTCTGATATATACTTTTGCTTTAGATTTGTTCTCATTAGGCTTCATAAAAACCTCAAATACTGGGTCAAACACCACGGGATGGACCTTGGAGTTCACAGACATATCTCTACTGTTCATTATGAATAACAATAGAACTTGGAGTATTCTAAACTGGAATGTCAGGGGCATTAACTCTTCAGATAAATGGCTGGCCATAAGACAAAAAGTGGAGGAAAGTGCTGCTGGTATTGTTTGCTTACAAGAAACCAAAAGATAATCTTTTGACCTTGCATATATACACAAAGTTTGCCCACAGAGATTCACTAAATTTGAATACACCCCCTCCATTGGTGCATCTGGTGGCATACTCACTGCATGGAATGGATCACTTTTCTCAGGAGAAATAATGTTCCAGAACAAATATTCACTCTCTATTCAGTTCACCTGCAATACTTCTCGTAGAAATTGGATTCTTACAAATATTTATGGCCCTTGCAATCATCAAGACAAGATTGAGTTCATAGACTGGTTTGGTAATATTCAGATGCCTAGTGAGGTGGATTGGATTGTCATGGGGGATTTTAATTTCATTAGAAAAACTGAAGACAGAAATAAACCTGGAGGTGATGTCAATGAAATGCTAATGTTTAATGAAGCTATTAGTGAACTTGGCTTGATTGAGTTACCTCTTAAAGGCAGACAATTTAGTTGGAGCAACATGCAGGATAGTCCCCTCCTTGAGAAGCTTGACTGGTTTTTCACATCTGCTGCTTGGATGACAAGTTACCTAGATTCCACTGCTCTTCCTTTGGCCAAGCCCATTTCTGATCACCTGCCATGCATGATCAAAATAGGAACAAACATTCCAAAATCAAAAGTGTTCAGGTTTGAAAATTACTGGTTGAATCATAGTTCTTTCAAGCAAGTGGTTCAGGCTGCTTGGCACATACCAGTAGGCCACATTGATTGTGCTAAGATGATCAATGCAAAATTCAAGAATACTAGAAGAGCTCTCAAAATTTGGGCCAAGAGTTTATCCTGCCATAAGAAGCAGATTGCAGAACTAAATGATATTATTTTCTTATGGGACTTGATTGAAGAGTACAGGGACCTATCAGTTTTTGAAGCTAATTGCAGAAACATGCTAAAAGAATATCTATTAACTGTGCTCAACAACCAGAAAATATATTGGAAACAAAGAGGGAAAATTAAAGGGGTTAAGTTTGGAGATGAAAACACAAAAAAAATCATACAAAAGCCTCCATTAACCTCAGACACAACAAAATTGCTATGTTGGTAAATAATGATCAGGTTGAGATCACTGATCATGAAGGAAAGGCAGCTATACTATGGGAAGCATTTAAAAACAGACTTAGGCAATCCAATGGCCATTCTATGCATTTTGACCTGGTGGATTTATTTGATAACAGAGTGGACCCACAGATTTTCACAGACCTGGAAAAGAATTTCACTCGGGATGAAATTGATGAGCTGGTTAGGAATCTGCCATCAGACAAATCACCTAGCCCAGATGGTTTTAACAATGAATTTCTCAAAAGTTGCTGGGATATAATCAAAGTTGATGTCTATGCTCTTATAAAAGGATTCCATGCAGGGACAGTGAACCTTGAAAGTATTAATTCATCCTACATTACCCTGATTCCTAAAAAAGAAGTGCCTATATCTCCAAATGACTTCAGACCAATCTCTCTACTGAATGGGGTTGTAAAGATAATTACAAAGCTGTTGGCCAACAGACTTCAAAGGGTCATACTGCAAATGGTTCACATCAACCAATATGGTTTCCTAAAAGATATGGTGATTCAGGACTGTCTTGGATGGGCTTATGAATATATTCACCAATGTCATAAATCAAGAGAGGAAATTTTAGTCCTCAAGCTAGACTTTGAAAAAGCATTTGACACAATAGAGCATGAAGCTATCTTTGACATTTTCAGAGCTAAAGGTTTTGGTAACAAGTGGATTTCCTGGATGCAAACTATTTTCTCAACTGCATCATCCTATGTTTTGCTGAATGGAGTACCTGGAAAGAAAATTTATATCAAAAGAGGAGTGAGACAGGGAGATCCATATTCTCCTCTAATTTTTGTTCTAGCTGCAGACATGTTTCAATCCATCCTTAACAAAGCAATGAGGTTAAACTTATTAACTGCACCCCTACAGGTCAACTCCTGTCCTCACTTCCCAATAGTACAATATGCAGATGACACACTGGTGATCATGAAAGCAGACACTAGACAACTATTGTGCCTGAAGGCTCTACTCAACACTTTTACCTCTGCAACTGGCCTCAAAGTTAACTATGGCAAATCATTCATGGTTCCTCGGAACATTGCTGAAGACATAATTGAACTATTCACAAATACTTTACAATGTGCCAGAGGAGAATTCCCTTTCACCTATCTTGGACTGCCATTGGGTATATGCAAGCCAACAGTTGAACAATGTCTACCTCTTGTCAACAGGATTGCTAAGAGACTAGCAGGACTTGCTGTTTTCATGACTCAAGCAGGTAAATTGCTTCTGGTCAAGTCAGTGCTCACCTCACTTTCAATATTCTTCATGAGTTGTCTGGATATACCTATTACTATAAAGAAACAAATAATCAAATACCTGAGACATTGCTTATGGAGAAGTCCAGATATGGAGGATAAAAGACCTGCACTAGTGGCTTGGCATACTGTGTGCAGACCAAAAGATCAAGGAGGTTTAGGTGTATTGGACATCTACACACACAATAAATCACTGTTAATGAAGAATTTGCATAAATTCTTCAACAAGCAAGACATCCCATGGGTTCACTTGATATGGGAAACATACTACAATGATGGTAAATTACCAGGAGACAACATGGTGGGATCTTTTGGTGGAAATCAAATCTAGCCCTTATCCAACAATATAAAGCCATTGCCAGATGCAATGTGGGAGATGGAGTTAGTGTCTTTTTTTGGGATGATCTTTGGCATCGGGATGTTTGCAGACACAAATTTCATCATTTATACTCTTTTGTGATAAATCCACAGTTAAACCTACAACAAGTGCTACAGACAGAATATCTACAAGATCTATTCTATCTTCCCCTATCTACAGAGGCATGTGAAGAATTTCTTCAAATGGAAGACATTTGCATCCATATGAGACAATCTGAATTCATAGACTGTTTGGACACATGGAGTTATATTTGGGGAAATGCAAACTATTCATCCTCAAAAGCATACAAACCTCTGATTGGATATAAACAGGCTCCTCCTCACTTCAAATGGATTTGGCAGAGCTCATGTCAACCAAAGCACAAGGTTTTCTTCTGGCAATTATTACATGACAGGGTTAATACAAGAAATCTTCTAAGAAGAAAAAACTTTGTGCTAGAATCCTACAACTGTGCAGTCAATGGGTGTCTTCAAGAAGAAACATTACACCACCTATTTTGGGGATGTCCTTTTATCCAAGAATGCTGGGACTTTTTCTGCCCAACAAGAACACAAAACCTATCAGTACTAGAAGCTTTTCAAGACCTCAAAGAGAAGATAAATTATCCTTTCTATATGGAGATCATCATTCTTGGTGCATGGGCCATCTGGATCACTAGAAACAATAAAGTTTTCGAGCAAATTACACCTACTTTCAGAGGATGGAAGTTCATATTCCTAGAAGAACTTAAGCTCCTTAGATTCAGAATGAAGAAGAAGCATGAAGGACAATTTTCTGTTTGGCTTGAGAGCCTTCTGTAATTTTATTTTCTCTTTTACTAGTAGCTTAGCTTAGTGTTTCTTCTTTCCTATTTTATTAAAGGCTTATCTCAAGCCTCTTTAACTTTTTGTTTTACTATCTCTTTTAATTTATAAAAATCACAGTGGGGTTTTACCCTACTGTTTATAGTCAAAAAAATTGGGACAGCATCAATTGGATTCTCAGTTGAGCTTGTCAAGGGCTTCATTTTCTTTGGAGCTGAAGAATCTGAAGAAGCTGATGCCTTCCTTTTCTTCACAAGTGCACACTCTGCAGCCTTTGTCTTCTTCACATCTGATGCAGATGGAAGGATAGGAGTTGGTGTAGGAGCAGGAGCAGCAGTGGAATCTGGTTTAATTTCTTCAGGCACAACTGATGCAGTGGTCCTGACTTCTTCATGATCTTCAAGCACAACCTTTGGAGCTTCAGCTGGCCTGCCATTTTCTTCAGGCGCAACACTAGAGGTTGCCTTGGCAATTTCTTCAGCGGCTGGAGTGGGGTCATCAGCCCTGGGATTTTCTTCAGCAGCCTGATGTTCTTTAGCGGTGCTGGCATGTCCTTCAGCAGACTGAGCTCATGCTTTAGCCTGAGGAATTTCAATGTGTGTCTTACGAGCAACACTTGAAGAAAAACCTTTAGTCAAATTTACAAATCTGACTTTGGCGCCCATCCAGTCAGCGCGATATGCTTCAAATTCATCACTGAGGGTTTGATTTCATCCTGAAGCTTTACAAGTTCTTCAGTTGTCATGCTGACAACATTTTTCTTCAGTAAGCACTCCTTCTTGTACGGCGCTTTCTTTGTCTGCGTGGCCCTTTCAAACTTCCATTTTTCTTCACCTATGAAGGCGGTCAGCATATGACTTTGACCAGGAGTCAAGTTGAAGTCAGGCATAGGAGTGTTTGGGTCCTTGTGCCCGAGATCAATGAAATCAAGGATCACCTTAGGATCCAACAGCAGTGGTACTTCGCTTCCTTTGGCTCTAGCGGCCCTTTCTTGCCTGTCTTTGATGATTTGAACCAGTTCTTCATCATCAGCTTCGTCATCAGACGACACTTGGAAAGCAATTTGTTTCTTATGAGGACTTGGGCGAGAGCCGCGTCCAGAAGTTTTCTTTTTCTTCAGCAGTGAGGGACCAGTTGTGGAACTTGGTATCGCTGAGGAACTTGGGGCAGCTGAGGAGGTTGTAGAGGCTCCTGAGGCAATGGATATGCCCGCAGTCCTTTGACATGTGGCAAGATGCACTGGAGCAGATGACTTTGTTGCAGCATCTGAAGACTTTTGCGGAGGAGCTGAGGACTTTGGAGGAGCAGGAGCAGGATGAGGAATTTGCCTTGAGGGCTTGGAAGAAACTGGTCGTGAGGGCATTGCTGAGGAAGAAGCACTTGGCTTGTGAGCAGGCTTCTTAGCCATAGCCTTCTTAGGCTTGGAAGCAGAGGCCTCAGCAGAGGCAGCAGCAGCAGCAGAGTCTTCATTTAATTTCCTCACTGCTTCTTTTGCTTGTTTGGCCAACTTGGCCTGGCGCTTAGCCCATTCTTCAGGAAAATCCTCACCACGCTTGAGGCTTGTGGGATCAGCCACTTGGCCATGTGCCAGTGGAGGTCTTGGGCAGGGAGGATTGAGTGTGAATTTCTTCATGTATTTGGGAGTGACATATCTGTACTCCCTCCACTCACGTGCCCATCTCCTCTCTATTCTTTGTATGCGCATTTTGTGCTGATTCTTGTCCTCTTTTCTAAACTTTGCCCATCTCCTCAAAAGCAGTATTGACCTCAGGACCCTTTCCTCCTTTCTGCGGCTTTTTTCCATCAGCCATTTTCTTCAAATGAGGAATTTGAACAATCGAATTCTCTAAAGAAGTATGCAACTTTTCTTCAAGGAACACTGCAAATGAGTTAAGTTGATGAGAACCTAGTGATTCAGCAGTAGACATGAGTACCTGTGAACAGGGTATAGTTGCGAGGAATTTGGAGAGGTCATATGCGTCCTGAGAAGGTTTTGTAAAAAGAACAAGTTTGAGGTATTTGACCAGATGAGTCTTGAAGAATTTGACTAAGCGTTCTTTGTCTTAGGTTCCAGAGTTGTGTAGATTGAAAATCCACATAATTGAGGAATCTTGAAGAAAATCATAGCTTAGAGAAATCAAATCAAGAACAGATGATATGTGAGGTGTTTAGTGTGTGAAGATTTGACAAAGAAAACACCTTTTGAGAATTTTGATGAAAACATTTGAATCAAAGAGGGTAGTAAAAGTAACTTTTAATTACCCTGGATGAAGAACACGACGAACTGTGGGATGGAAAAGTGACGTTCGTCTGTGCAGATCTTCCACGCCCTAAGTTGGCAGAGGAAGACAGCTACGGCGGCGGTGGAGTGAAGAAATCCGCGGCCGGCGTGAGTACGACGACGACGAGGTCGAGGCAGTGAAGCTCTTACTCACCGGCGACGATAGAGTAGCGGCGGCGCTAGGGTTGGAGAAGCTCGAGCGGGAGAGTGAGAACGAGCGGAGTAAAAAGTGAAGTGAGGGAAGGGGACAGGTATTTATAGCTGAGATGAAAAACCGTTCGCCCAAAGAAATTGGACGAACGTGCCCCTAACCCTTCTCATTCGCACGATATGTGTCTCCCACGTACTGTGTAGTGGAGATCGTGTGAGATCGTGGGTGCATAGATAAGTATTGTCGTGGAATACGGAACGATTTGAGCGGCAAAACCGAACATTTTGGAAAGGATAAGTTTTAATGTTGCGTTCGCAATTTCTTCAGCTGACAAGAACACAGTGAAGATTTTGAACAAGTTTCAAATAGAACGCATATGAAGAATTTGTGAATGGAATGGGTTGAGTTTAGCATAGAGGGGGAAGGGTCCGATCACATTCACTTAGCAGAAAAAGTAACATGAAGAAATAGCAATAAGTGAATGATATAGAGGACATAAACTCATATATATATATAGCCAATGAAGAACAAAGACGGAAATAGTGAAGACAATGCAAAGTTGAAGAATATGAACAAGTGAGGAATTTCAAAAACTCAAATTGAAGAATTTTCAACTTTTGTGGTGGCGTGACCCACCGTATAAGAATGATGATTTCAGACACCGCGTACAATTGTTGTAGGGTTCTGAGACTCAAATTCTTCATTAATTTCTTCACACTTAGAGCGTTATTCTTCATTGATTGAAGAAAAGCAAGTTCTTCATGTGTTGCACATCTAAGTCATCAATTTTGCATAAGTGTTAGGATGAGTGTCCAATTCAAAGAACATTCGAAGATTCTAAGATATTTAGCTCACACCGCAACTTGCTAAATCTCTTCTCATACAAGGGCTTTGTGAAGATATCGGCTAGCTGCTCTTCATTCTTCACATGTTCAATAGAAATGTCGCCCTTCAACACATGATCACGAAGAAAATGATGACGAAACTGAATGTGCTTTGTCTTCGAGTGTTGAACTAGGTTGTGAGCAATCTTGATGGCACTCTCATTGTCACAGAAGAGAGGCACATTCTTCACACTGACACCATAGTCCTTGAGAGTTTGCTTCATTCATAACAATTGAGCACAACAAGATCCAGCAGCAATATACTCAGCTTCAGTGGTAGACAATGATACACAGTTCTGTTTCTTTGAGGACCAACAGACCAAAGATCTTCCGAGGAAATGACATGTACCAGATGTTGATTTGTGGTCCACACGATCACCAGCATAGTCAGAGTCTGAATATCCAATGAGATCAAAAGCCGAGCCCTTGGGGTACCATAATCCAAGTGTTGGTGTGTGAGCTAGATATCGAAGAATATGTTTCACAGCCTTATGGTGTTATTCTTTCGGTGCAGCTTGAAATCGAGCACACATGCAAACACTAAGCATTATATCTGGCCTAGATGCACATAAGTACAATAAAGAACCAATCATGGAGCGGTATACCTTATGATCGAAGTCAGTACCATTTTCATCAGTGCACAGATGGCCATTTGTGGGCATAGGAATTTTGACGCCTTTGCAATCGTGCATACTGAATTTCCTTGGTACATCTTTGAGGTATTTCTCCTGAGATATGAATATACCATTGCGTTGTTGACGAATTTGAAGTCCTAAGAAGAATTTCAACTCTCCCATCATAGACATTTGATATTCTTCACTCATCATATAGGCAAATTCATCACTATAGCGTTGGTCAGTACAGCCAAAGATAATATCATCAACATATATTTGGCACACAAATAATTCACCATCATAAGATTTAGTGAAAAGAGGAGGATCAGGTGAACCGGGTTTGAAGCCTTTCTTCATGAGGAATTCCTTCAAAGTATCATACCAAGCCCGAGGGGCCTGCTTGAGCCATACAGAGCCTTATTGGGTTTGAAGACTATGTCAGGATTCTTTGGATCTTCAAAACCTGGGGGTTGAGCAACATATACTTCTTCCTCAAGCTTATCATTGAGGAATGCACTTTTACATCCATTTGACAGAGAATGATATCATGATGGTTAGCATAAGCAAGTAATATGCGAATGGCCTCAAGTCTAGCAACAGGTGCAAAAGTTTCATCGAAATCAACTCCTTCAACCTGTGTGTAGCCTTGGGCTACAAGTCGTGCCTTATTCCTTACCACAAGGCCATTTTCATCTTGCTTGTTGCGGTAGATCCACTTTGTGCCGATCATATTATGCTTGCGAGGATCTGGACGTTTGACCAGTTCCCAGACGTTGTTGAGATCGAACTGATGTAATTCTTCTTGCGTAGCTTGAATCCATTCAAGCTCCAGTAATGCTTCATCTACCTTAGTGGGCTCTGTGATAGAGACAAAAGGAAAGTGCCCACAAAAGTTAGATAAATGTGAAGCTTTTGAGCGTGTGAGAGGACCTGGTATATTCATGTCGCTGATGATTTTCTCAATCTGCACTTCTTTCGCAATGCGAGGATGAGCTGGTTGTCGTCAAGGAATTTGATCAGCATTTTCTTCAGCGTTTTCCTCAGGTGCATTAGCTCGACGATCTTCAGGTTCTGGAATGAATTTTTCAGCATATTCTTCGATAGGAATCACATCCTTAGTAGCCTTCAATTTGATAGTTTCCTAGGTGCTGGTTCATCTATCACAGTAGGCAGGTGCTCTCTTTGCGAGCCGTTAGTTTCATCGAACCGCACATCTACAGTTTCAACAACCTTGTGAAGAACGTTGTTGAAGACTCTGTAGGTGTGCGAGTCCTTTCCGTAACCAAGCATAAACCCTTCATGTGCTTTCGGTGCAAATTTTGAGTTGTGATGAGGATCTCTAATCCAACATTTAGCACCGAAGACGTTGAAATAACTCACATTGGGTTTCTTGTCAGTGAGAAGTTCATAGGCAGTCTTCTTGAAGAATTTGTGAAGATATACTCTATTGATGATGTGGCACGCAGTATCAATTGCATCAATCCAGAAACGACGAGGCATTTTGTATTCATCAAGCATAGTGCGAGCCATCTCAGCAAGAGTCCTGTTCTTGAGCTCCACAACGCCATTTTGCTCAGGAGTATAAGGAGCAGATAGCTCATGAGTAATACCAAGTTCATCAAGATAGTCATCGAGACCAGAGTTCTTGAACTCAGTTCCATTGTCACTTCTGATGTGCTTGATCTTCACACCAAAGTTGGTTGAAGCCCTCGAGGAAAATCGTTTTAAGACTTCCTGCACTTCATGTTTGTAAGTAACAATGTGTACCCATGTATATCTAGAGTAATCATCAACAATAACAAAGCCATATATAGAAGCATCATTTGAAACTGCAGAATAATGATTAGGACCGAAGAGATCCATGTGAAGCAATTCAAATGGTTGAGTAGTAGTCATGATAGTCTTCGCTGGATGCTCGGCCTTGGTCATCTTTCCAGCTTCAATGCCAATGACATGCTTCTTCTTCGCAAGCGTGTGCAAATTCCTCATGCCTGCATGACCAAGTCGTCGATGCCATAGCCAGCCCTCTGAAGCTTTTGCAAGTAGACACATAGCTGGTTGAGGTCCTGTAGAGAAATCAACAATATACAAGTCTCCTCTCCTAAAGCCTTCGAAGACTATGGAGTTGTCATATTCCATGATCACAGCACAATGATGTTTTCCAAAGGCAACAACCATATCCAGATCGCAAAGCATTGAGACAGACATGAGGTTGTATCCTAAGGACTCGACAAGCATGACTTTGTCCATGTGTCGATCCCTAGTGATAGCAACCTTACCTAGACCCAATACCTGACTTTTGCATTTGTCAACGAAGATGATGTGCTTCAGATGAGATGGTGATAAGGGAGCATCCATCAAGATATTCTTTTCACCAGTGATGTGATTTGTACATCCACTATCGAGGACCCACTCAGTGGCTTTGGGTTGATCATCCTGCAGATGAATTAGCGCATCTTACAAACTCATATACTTCATCAGTGAAGAATATGACATCAAATCATCAGATCAGTTTCATCAAGCAATGCAAAAGATAAAGCAGTATGAGGACGTGAGAAATGAGAGTTCATTTCTTCGTGATTAGCCTGCATCTTTTTAGGCACTTTTCAGGTCTCCAACAAATTCTTCAGACGTTTGAGCACATCTGGAGACCTGACCCTGCAGAAGAGATTAGTTCTTTTTCTTCACCACCCACATCTGAAGGGGTGGCAAAGAGTTCATCAATCTGCGGGCTCCATATGAAAAAGGTGGCATAGATGCCAACCCATTTTGTTTCACATAAGAGGAGATATGATAAGCATATGAATAAGCAGAGTAATTCTTCGAGGACTTATGAACATAATGGTTAGAAGAATAATGCTCATATTCATAGCCCTTAGCTCTTCCCTGCGAAACAGAGTTGTTAGCACGATGATATTCATATGAAGACTTTGATCCTTTTGAGGAATTTGATCCATATGAGGATTTTACTCCATCTGAAGATTTTGGTCCATATGAAGAATTGGGTCTGGGGTTCCTATTCCTCACACGAGGTGTCATGAGGACATTCACTTGAAGATTTTCAATGTGCCTCTTAGGGACCCAGATTTCTTCATAGGGGGACCATTCCTGCAGTTAGTTCCAACATATCGAGCAAATACTTCACCATTCTAATTTTTGAACAGTTTATAGTTGGAGTCAAATGACTCATCAGAAGAATGAGGAGATTCACATGTAAAGCCAGATAGCTTGCATGGATCAACTGGAGGTCCCTTTGCAGCAACCCATGAGGTTTTGGGGTACTGCTCAGGCTTCCAATATGAACCATCAGCATTAAGTTTCCTCTCAAAGGCAATTCCCTCTTTCCTGGGGTTCCTGTTGAGGATCTGCTTTTTAAGCACAGTCCGATGCCCTTTGAGGCTTTTGTACATGCCTGGCATGTACAATTCGTTCAGCCTTGCATTGTCACTGATACTAGCAATGTCCTCAGATGATGAATTAGTGATAGCAGAGCCAGTTGAAGAATTTGTAGCATTTGAAGCATTTGAACATTCAGGTGAAGAATTAGCAGTTTCTCGTTTAATGCATTTAAAGCACGAAGGAATGAATTCTTCCTGAGAAGCGCTGATTTGTTGAGCAAGTAATGAATCACGCTCCTTCTGAAGATCTTCATAACTCACTCTTAGCTTTTCAAGATCTTGATTTCTTTGAAGAAATTCATAAGAAAGCTTTTCATGATCAGATAAGAGAGTGTTATGATGACCTTGAAGGTTATCATACTTGGACTAAAGTCTTAGAAGATTTTCAGTCAAGATTACAAATCGATCCATTTCTTCACCCAGCATATCATCACTTTTATCTAGCATGTTTTGAACCTTATCAAGAGCCTTTTGTTGTTGCACATCAATTTTAGCATGTTTAGAATAGCTGGGCATAAGGTTTTCATCAGATTCATCCTCACTAGATTCAGAGGAGGTATATTTGAGTACATTGGCACCCTTTGCCATGAAGCATTAGGTAGGAGCATAGTCATCATTGTCCTCATCAGTCTTGTTGGTGAAGTCACTTTCTTTAGTGTTGAAGATGGACTTGCTGATGAATGCAGTAGCTAGAGCTAGACTAGCCACACCAAACTCGGATTCCTCTGATTCCCCCTCTTCCTCATGATCTTCAGATTATGCTTCAGAGTCCATTTCCTTGCCAATGAATGCCCGAGCCTTTTTGGAGCTGTTCTTCTTATGAAATGAAGATTTTGAGGATTTTGATGATGAAGATTTTGTCGATTTCTTCTTCTTCTTTGCATAATCAGAACTATAATCCTTGTATTTCTTCTTTTTGGATTCCTTTTCCCACTAAGGACAATCTTGAATGTAGTGAACATGCTTCTTGCATTTGTGACATAGCCTTTTGTTGTAGTCACTGGATGAGGAATCATTTCTCTTAGAGAACTTTCCAAAGCCACCACGTCTTGAGAACCTTTGGAATTTCTTCACGAGCAATGCGAGCTCCTGGCTCAGTTCTTCAGGATCACCAAGGCTACTACCAGAATCTTCACCTTCAGATTCAGAGACGACCTTGGCCTTTACAGCACGTGATCTGCCATAGCTCGGACCATAGAGATATCTCTTTTCAGCAAGCTGGAACTCATGAGTGTTTAGCCTTTCGAGGATATCAGCGGGATCAAGTGACTTGTAATCACCACGCTCTTGAATCATCAAAGCCAGAGTATCAAACGCGGAATCAAGCGATCTCAGCAATTTCTTCACCACTTCATGGTCGGTGATGTCAGTGGCACCAAGTGCTTGAAGTTCATTTGAGATGTCAGTGAGACGATCGAAGGTTTGATGAACATTTTCATTGTCAAGTCTTTTGAAACGGTTGAAGAGATTGCGAAGAACATCAACTCGAGAGTCACGCTGTGTTGAGACTCCTTCATTGACTTTGGACAGCCTATCCTAGATAAGCTTCGCAGTTTCCAAAGAACTCACTCTTCCATACTGTCCTTTGCTCAGATGGCCACAAATAATATTCTTCGCTTGAGAATCGAGTTGCCTGAACCTCTTCACATCAGCAACATTTAGAGAAGGTGATACCGAGGGAACACCATTTTCCACAACATACCGGAGATCGTTATCAATTGCCTCAAGATGCATTCGCATCTTGTTCTTCCTGTAGGGGTAATCCGTCCCATTGAAGGTAGGACACCTAGCTGAGACCTTGATCATACCTGCGGTCGACATAACTAAAACTCCAGGCGGTTAAACCAAAATCACACAGAACAAGGGAGTACCTTGCTCTAATACCAATTGATAGTGCGTTATATCGACTAGAGGGGGGTGAATAGGCGATTTTTATGAATTCTTCACCGAGGAATTTTCTATGAGGAAATTCCTTAGCGAAGAACTACTTGCAGCGGAATAAGTACTCAGAAGTAAACATAACAGAATACAAGCATGGTCATCATGAAGAAATGAAGACAAACACAGAGTACAGAAATCGTAAACACAGGATAGCACAGAATGAAGACAAACAGACTGAATAAATTGAACTGAGGAAATTGAGAAAGTCCTCAGTCAAAGTCTTCAGACAGATATGAACAAGCACACAACACAGATATGAGGAAATGAAATAGTTGATGAAATAGAACCAGTAAGCTTGGTGAAGACAATGATTTGTTAGACCACTTCCAACTGTTGTATCAGTTGTACATCTGCTTAGGGTGGCTAGGTATTTAAACCTGAGGACACACAGTCCCAGACACCCTGTCAAGGACACACAGTCCAAGACACCAAGTCCTCACCATATTCCCCTTGAGCTAAGGTCACACAGACCTCGCCCAATCACTCATGGTAAGTCATCAGGTGACTTCCGAACCTTCATAGACTAGGTCATTCGGCGATCCACAATTCCTCTTGGATGCTCTAGACCATGACGCCTAACCGTCTGGAAGAAGCACAGTCTTCAAAGGTAACAAGCGTCGGAGCCACCCAGGATCAATCTCTTCAGTGATGCTCAATCACTTTTGGGTTTGTAGGTGTTTGGGTTTTTCCTCACTTGATGATTTTCGCTCAAAGTCCTCGGAGGATGGGTTGCTCTAATGACAAGTGTCAGTTTCTCTCAGAGCAGCCAACCAGCTAGTGGTTGTAGGGGGCGGCTATTTATAGCCTAGGGAGCAGCCCGACATGATAAGACATAAATGCCCTTTAATGATATGACCGTTAGGTAGGTAGATATTTTGGGACAGCTGGCGCTTAGCACATGAAATTTGAGTATCAAATTCCTCAGGGCTATCATGTTCCTCACTTGGTAGGTAATCCGCACTGGCGAATTCCTAACTCCTCAGTCAGAACAAATTCCTAAGAGACCAGAAGAACTTCGTCTCTGTCACTGAAGAATATGACTGAACTGTATGAGATTTCCAATGGCTTCACTCGAAGGGATTGGTAGGTGTAGGATTTTGAGTTGAGCATCACATGGAAATTTTTCCTTAATATTTCCTCGACCCCCTTTAACAGTACGGTGTTTCCTATGACTCAAGAAGGAGAAAATGAAACTACGAAAACAAAAGTCTTCATGCTTCATATTCTTCAAATGAATACCTAATCTTCAGGGAGACACCAATTTCTTCACTTTCAAAATCTTTAGAAAGTCTTCAAAAATCCAAAGTCTTCAGTTGAAGATCTTCATTTTTAGGGGTCGACTTTCTCTCTAAATATCAAACTCCTCATAGACTTATAGACCTGTGTACACTTATAAACACATTAGTCCCTTAACCTATAAGTCTTCAATACACCAAAATCACTAAGGGGCACTAGATGCACTTACAATACATTGGTGACTGATGCTTTGCATTACACATGATCCATGATTCTAGTCCTTGTATGTGTATTTGCAAGCTTGGTGGAGATTTCTCTTGTTATTCCCATGTTTGCTTTATGCAAATGCTTACGATGAAACTTTGGCCATGATTCACTTTCGGGCTTGTGATATGTTATGTGCATTACCTATACCCACTATTTGCTTACATGACATGATTGTCATGCCTTCTCCTAGTGTGTTGCATCTTCGCTCCATTAGTTTTCATGACTTGATTACCATGCTTGATTCAAGTAGTGCATCACCCATGATTCATACATGCTCACTTCATGCCGTTGATAGCCACTATTGCCATGCTTTTCACATGAGTACTATTGATTGTTGTCATATGTCTCCACATGTTGCCTCTCTCATGCTATATGATTGTCCATGTATAGAGCGCAACCATGATTATAGTCTTGCCAATGAAATTGCCCCCGTAGCATTCTCGCATTTATTTGGAGATTTTGACATATTTCTTGTGAAGCATGCTTGTCTTACCTCTTTGCAGCACATGCCTAGTTCCATGAATATAGCCATTGTTGCAGCATATTATTCATGCACTTTTTCTTTGAATGGTTATGTGCAAGAGAAGAGAGCCATCATGATGGATGATGTGTTTATCTACCATGCGCATACGTTCTTTGTTTTGTTTTGTGCATGTGTAGGATACTTGGTCTTTGTGTCGACTTCCACTTCACGTGAGTTGACCATTCGAGCTCTTCAGAGAGAACTACCTTCTACCACGACGCTTCTACATCGGACTTGCTTGTGCTTCGGCATTGTGAAGAACACATGAGCACATGATTTCAAGGTGATATATTCCTCTTTCGAGACACCCAACACCATGAGCATGGATATTGTGGATCACACTACTTGTGTTGCTTGCACCATGAGACTTATTTGTCATCTTGGACCCCTTGATTGCACACATGTTAGAGATCTCGCTTCGACTTGCCATTGTCACATTTCCATGCTTCATGATATATATGCCTTGTGTGTTGCACCCGACTTGTGGATTAATTGTCCTTATCATATGCTTGGGTGCAACAATATCATCTCTTCACATAACCATTGATTGCTACATGCTTGACATGATTGCCTCACACATGATGAACAATTGCTCTTTCTATTGTGTTGAGTGCCATACTACCTTCACTACACCATATGCACGTTATGCTTGGATTGTCTTGCACTTGCTCCATGTGTTTAGACACTTCATTTCCTTTGGTGTTGTGAATGATTCCCATGCCTACCATAGACCTTTCATTGAGCGCATTGCCCATGCTTGTTATGACCTTGAGGTAGATGCTTATTCACTTGTCAAACATATTTGCATCTCTACCTCACAAGTGCAAATTTCTCCTCGTGATATATTTGCTTGTGCTCATTTGATGTGCTTACATGCCATGTCACAATCCTTCGCCCCGCCATATGTTATGCTTGATGACAACACTTGTTGGGTGGATCACCTCTTGAGTGCTTGTTTTTGTACTAACGCTAACCACATTTGTTTTTCCAAGTGTTTGTTTGCCTTGATCCTTTTGAAGGAATCACTAAACAGTGCGACATTGGAGTGTGCCTATTTCGAGCTTCAAGATGACGAGTACTTGGTGATCGTCCACTTCTACATGGTGACGCCATCTCTTTCCCATGGTGATTTGGTTTTTGATGTGAGGTCAGATCTTTCCAAAGGGGGAGGGAATGATGCAGAGCATCCTACAGACATCACCATGCCAAGAGTCCGTTTGGCCAGTGACACGTGCGACATCTACTTCACATACACAAAGGTGAATCTTCTCCTTTACATGTGTTCACTTGACCCCTTAAAGGATGGTTTACTACTTGACACTTCTCCCTTGTGCATACATAGGTATTGTCGGAGCTTCACGAATGTCAAGGAGTGCAAGCGCCAAGGAACAACTACACCATCTGTGAGGGAAGCATGGAAGAGAAGACAGAAGAAAGGAGAAGAAGATGGAAAGGCTGTAGGAGTGAGGCTAGACGTTCGGACGTCCATCTGGATCATCCGGACCCAGCTGGATCATCCGGACCTTTCCCGGATCGTCCGGGTAAGTGCTCAGAAGACACCCGAAGGCTTCCACCGAAGCCGGTTCATCCGGGACTCCATCCAGATCATCCGGACACCCCGACGCCCGGATCATCTGGGACCCCGTCCGGATCATCTAGCCTTGCCTGCGTGCATGTATCCGGGCCGAGGCCCATGTACCTGTTTCACCCCTCACTTACCCCTTCATGGTCCTAGACTATATATACTACTCCACCTCCACCATTTTAGGGTTAGCAAATGTGATAGCTCATTTTAGACTAGAGCTTTGCTCATCTACTGGTTCTACTCCTAGCAGTGACTGCAGCCCCTCTTCGGAGAGGATCCACACCAGATTCAAGACCTCCTCGGAGAAGATCCCAAACAGATTCAAGACCTCCTCATGGAGATGAACTCTACCTTGTATCTTTCCCTTTGTTGTTCATGTACCTTGTGATCTTGTGTGTTTTATTGTCTAGTGGATGCGTGATTGGACTTGTTCTTGAGTGTTTCCCCTTGTGATTTCTCCTTGTTCATCCCCGTGTTCATCGTGTTCTTCATGGGATCCCCTCCATTTCGTGAAAGATCGGCCTAGAATCGGGTTAGCCCCACATCAGATTCTTATGCCTACCATCGACCTTTCATTGAGTGCTTTATGCATGCTTGCTATGACTTTGAGGTAGATGCTCATTCTCTTGTCACACATGTGCATCTCTACCTCACATTTACATGCTTGTTTCCGTGATGACCTTGATTGTGCTCAATTTATACGCTTACATGCCATCTCACAATCCTTTGTCACACCGTATGCTATGCTTGATGACGACACTTGTTTGTTGACTCACCCCTTGAATGCTTGGTTTTGCACTAATGCTAACCAAATTTGTTTTTCCAAGTGTTTGTTGTTCTTGCTCCTTTTGAAGGAATCACTAAACGGTGCGACATTGGAGAGTGCCAACTTTGAGTTTCAAGATGATGAGTACTTGGTGATCGTTCACATCTACACGGCGACACCATCTCTTTCCCATGGTGATTTGGTTTTCGATCCGAGGTCGGATCTTTCCCAAGAGGGAGGGGATGATACGGAGCATCCTATGGACATCACCATGTCAAGAGTCGGCTTGGCAAGTGACACATGCGACCTCTACTTCTCATATATAAAGGTGAATCATCTCCTTTACACGTGTTCACTTGACCCCTTCGAGGATGGTATACTACTTGACACTCCACTTGTGTGCATGCATAGGTATTGTCAGAGCTTCACGGACGACGAGGAGTGCAAGCGCCAAGGATCACCTACACCATCCGCGAGGGAAGCGTGGAAGACAAGACGGAAGAAACAGAGCTGCCGCAAGCTACAGTCACCGGACGACCGCCCTGCACCGGACATCCGACGAATTCCAGGCTCCGGACGACTGGCCACCACCGGACGTCCGTCATTTCGAAATAGAATGAAATTAGTGGAAGTTCGAAGACTTCCGGACGTCCGGTCCCTCGCAAGCCACCACACGTCCGGTAGCCAGCGGACGTCCGCTACCTGTCTGCACACAGCGTTTGAGCCCGCGGCCCATGTACCCCTTTCGCCCCTCACTTACCCCTTGGTGGCCCTAGACTATATATACTCCACCTCCACCATTTTAGGGTTAGCTTTGTGATAGCTCATTTGATACCTAGAGCTTTGCTCATCTAGTGGTTCTACTCCAAGCCTCGCGGAGAAGATCCTAAGGGATTCAAGGCCCCTCACGGGAAGATCCTAAGGGATTCAAGCCCCCTCACGGGAAGATCCTACGGGACACTATCAAGACCTCCTCATGGAGATGAACTAGTTACCTTGTATCTCTCATTGTTGGATTTGGACCATGTATCTTGTTCTGTTGAGGATCTAGCACATGTGTGATCGTTTCTTGTTGATTTGATTGTTTTCTCTCGTTTCCCCCCTCGTTATTTCCCCTCGTGTTCTTCCTGTTCATCCTCGAGGATCCCTGCAATCGTGAAAGATCAGCCTAGATCGGGTCAGCCCCGCATCAGACATCTTCTACGAGCTCAAGCACGACAACAACACTATCATCATGAAGATGCTCGACGTGCGCACACCTACAAGTCCGAACAAGCTCCACTTCATGCCAAGGCCAAGCTTCAAGAGATCATAGATGATCACGAGACAAGCTACACCAAGAAGAAGCTACGGCTACAACTACCACTTCGGCATCTTCGCCAAGTGCTATCAAGGCATCTTCGCCTACTTCCCATGAGTTCACCTACATCGACATCTTCAACACCAAGGCGATCATCTACAAGCGAGGGCGCGACTTCCATCTTCGGAAGCTACCCACAATGCGACGGCGACAAGATGGTCGAGCATGGGCCATCCCCTTCAACCAAGGCGACGAGGATGAACCTCTTCGACATCATGAAGACGGCGCCCATATTGGACTCCTACTCTGAGTCAAGCTACACTAGCAAACACGAGACCTTCTCTTTGATCTCGGAGGAGAGTGATGATTTGCCACACCCTACGGCATTCATCTTCGGAGGCGTTATGGATGAGGAAGTTGAGCATGGAAAATTTTCACCTACACCTCTTCGACATCCACATATGACGAGATACCCCAATTTCCATGTGAGGAGAGACACCACCACATGAGTGATATGAGTGACTCCACCATATGTGACATTGAGAGCATTCCTTTGAGAGGATGGGAGTGACCACTACTAGCACCACACATGAAAGCATACCACATCTCCTATGTGAGGTTGCGAGCTATTTGAGTGACTCCACCATCCATACGAGTGAGAGCATCCAAGAGGGAGTGAGGGAGCCACAACACTTCGTGAGTGAGGTAGTTGTTAGGGCATGTGAAGCCACTATGATTTCTAACGACTTAACCTCTACTTCGGGTGTGTTTTCTTGGGTGATAGGTCTCCTACATGAGGACATGCCCACCCTCAACGAATCCATCCCTCCAATGGAAAAACCGATGGCCATGATGGAAGAAAATGCACCACCCACATGGTTCCATCAAGATGAAGATGAGAACGATTGGATCTTGAACATCTCACCTACAACACATGAGAGACGCTCCAAAGGTAACATAGGTGATGGTGCTTCTCTTGTCCCATTAGTGGACTATCTCAGCAATGATTGCTTGCATGATGTTGACACACCTATCACCATGCTTCATGATAGTGCCACTTCTTCATGTCATGACTTACCAATTTATGATGAATATGATCATGAGCATGTTGAGTTGCCTAGTTGTGATGCTATGCACCATAGGATATCATGTGAAAATTCTTTTGGTCACATCGTGTTCGACAACCATCTAAACTTGTCATATGCTATGAGTGAGATTTCTCATATTGTTTCATTTCAATCTCAACATAGTAACTATGCATGCCCCATTAAAGTAAATCCCATTTGCACTTGTGGCATAGATGACAAGTGATGCGGAGCATCGTATGGACATGACCATGTCAAGAGTCCATTTGGCAAGTGACACATGCGACCTCTACTTATCATTCATAAAGGTGAATCATCTCCTTTACACGTGTTCACTTGACCCCTTAGAGGATGGTATACTACTTGACACTCCACCCGTGTGCATGCATAGGTATTGTCGGAGCTTCACGGACAACGAGGAGGAGTGCAAGCGCCAAGGAACACCTACACCATCCACGAGGGAAGCTTGGAAGCGACGGCGAAAGAAGACAGAGCTGTGGAAGCCACAGCAGCCGGACATCCGGGCCAGACGCCGGACATCCGGCGCTTCGCCAACTCCTGGACATCCGGCCTATTCCTCGAAAATCCGGCAATGACGATAGAATGCACCGGAAGTTTTACCATCTTCAGGCCGAACATCCGGCCAGTGCCCCGGACATCTGGCAACCCACGAAGCCCTGGACATCCGGCCCCCAGCCCGGACATCCGGCGCCTGCCTACGCGTAGAGACGAGCCAGAGGCCCAAGTATCCCCACCTCACTTACCCCTTCGTGAGTAAAACTATATATACTCCTCCCCCACCTCCTAGTTAGGGTTAGCTTTGTGATAGCTCATTTTAGACCTAGAGCTTTGCTCATCCAAAGTGGTTCTACTCCACGAGAGAGACCGCGGCCTCTACGGAGAAGATCCACACCGGACTTAGGACCTCCTCACGGAGAAGATCCCTCGCGGATTCAAGACCTCCTCACGGAGATGAACTAGTCACCTTGTATCTTTCCTTTGTTGGATTTGGACAGTGTATCTTGTTGTGTTGAGGATCTAGCACATGTGTGATCGTTTCTTGTTGATTTGAGTGTTTTCTCTCGTTTCCCCCTCGTGATTTCCCCTCGTGTTCTTCGTGTTCATCCTCGGGGATCCCTCCAATCGTGAAAGATCGGGTTAGCCCCGCATCATATGGTATCATGAGCCATGGTTTCTCAAGAATTTGGAACCCCCACCGTTTTCTATCTTGTTTTGTTGTGTTCTTCCCCAAATTCGAAATCCCCCGCCAAAAATAGCCCCAATTTTTTTGTGATTTGTTGGTTTGATGATGTTTTGTTGATTTTGATCCATGGATTTGCTAGGTTTCAAGTGGATCTAGCTTTCCGCCAAGTTTCCCCACCTTCCATCCACAAAATCTCTCAAATTTTGCCCCCAAAATCATCAATTTCCGCCCCAAATCGAGTTGTGAAGTCCCAATCCCGATCTGGAATCGTCGGGCTGGACATCCGGGCCATAGGCCGTACATCCAGGCCAGGACCGGACATCTGGGTCCCCGGCCGGACATCTGGATCCTGGAGGGCAAAATCGCGCAAGTTTCTGGACATCAGGTCCCGGATTTCCGGACCCGACCCCGGATGTCCGGCCCCTGTAGTTTCAGCCTCCCGTGCTTCACCGTTTTGCCCATAACTAATTCATCCAGAGTACGATTTTGATGTTCTTTAGCTCGTTTTGAAGCTCTTGACATCCCCATAACACAAAAATACCAGCATCATCATTTGACTCCATTATATTTTGTGAATTTTGGCATCTTTGCCTAGGCCTTCCACCACATCATCCGCTATACCACCAACGACTTTCGCAACCTAACCCATTTTGATCAATATAGCATTTGTGGTTACTTGAGTAGTGATTTGGGTCTACTAAGGTGTTTCAGATACTTAGGGACAATTGCTTCTTCATCAACCACCACCACCACTTCCGCATAGCCTAGTCCACTATACATCGCCAACCCAACTTAACCCAATTTTGTTCGAGCTTGTTTGAGTTATGGCTTGTGTCTCCTAAGGTGTTTCGGCTACTTAGGGACGGTCACTTCAACTCCAACAACGTGTATAGCCCCACCATCCTATTCCTCAACCACCACCGCTTTCCCGCGACTACCATTTTGACATTTGTCCTTGAGGTTTTGAGTTTGTTGTTTTTTCCCATTTCCTAAGGTGTTTCGGCTAATTAGGAATGGTTCTACATCAAGAGAATCGCTTCTCATCATCATCATCGGACGGTAACCTCAAAGACATCTTTGTATATTCCCTTTGCCATTGCATTGTTAACCCCTAGCCCATTTTGAATTACTTGCCTATCGAGACTAGCCTTTGAGTACTGTCGGCAACGTTACTTGTGCACAGTAGTGATCATCGATACTCGCTTCCATTGCATACATACCATATAATCTTGGTATCATCATATCATCTCTTGTGTCACAATATTGTTCCCGCATATACACAATTGCTATCTTGGTTTGTTCATTTCGCATAGTGGCCATACTAAAAAAAGAATAAGCTTTTAAGCAAAAGAGAAAAACAAAGAAGCTTGTAAGCAAGAGCCATAGCATCACAAAATATCATATCATACTTGATCATCTTGGATCATCTTGTGCTAAAAGCACCGGAATGTCATACATACATAGCATACTTGCGATAGGAAGCGCTACATTTTGTCTCCTACAGGTTGTGCACAAAGTTCGTTTTCACCTATTGAGCAATCGGCTAGCGTCTCTCTAGTGTTGTGCGACAAGAGCATTTTCCGTGGATTCCACATTTTCTGCCGAATCCTTGGTTGCACAACCACATTTATCTATTCGTGCGTGTGTTTCCGTGTGCTACTCATTGCTATTGGTCTACTTGTTACACTTGCGAATTTCTTAATCTCTTTCAACATTATTGACTCTTTCTAACATTTTGCATCAAATTTTTGTGCCACTATCGTCACCAAGCTCCACCAAAAGCATTATTATGTAGGTGTGATAATTGACAAGAATCGGTACCAATTGTGCTATTTCCTTGATACATATTGAGTGATCATTGATCCATTCTCAACATAGGGTAAGGTACATTGGTCTAGTTCTTATCTTTCTCCTACTCACCACCACTTGAGTCTTGTGATGGATAGGCAAAGTATTTCATCTCCGGTCTGCACCAACAACGATGAGTTCAATGACACGAACCCCTTCTTCAACGCCAAGGTGTGTGCTCAAATGGAGGAGCTCAAATCCCTCATCAAGAACCGCACGAGGTCTTCCTCATCTTCAAGAAGACACTCAAGTGCACATCTTTCCAAGCTACCATCTCTGGCAAGATCACATCGGCATCAAGACCATCAACGACAAGAACGTGAATGTTAAGAGATCAACACGAACAACCCCTCTACGAATTCACCATCTACCTTGGCATCTTTGCTAAGAGACTTCAAGGCATCTTCACCTTTGGATGTGCGGCATCTTTTCTCACACGCACCTCAAGCTTATGCTCAAGAGAAGCTCCCCAAGATCAAGTCCATGACTTCCACGAGCTACTACGACCTCGACAACGACTACGAGATTCCTTTCTATGGGGCTCAAGAACCCGAGGAGTATCTCGAGTGGGAACGCTTGATGGACGACTACCTCATGCTACTTAAAGTTCCCTACGAAGATCAAGTGAAGTGCTCCACAAGGAACTTCCACGACTACGCGTCGACATGGTGGCTTCACACACCTTCGGAGGACTATGGCATGAGTTGGCCCAAGACGAAGAAAGCTTTGCAGCGAGAGTTTGTGCCTCCCACCTACACGGAACAACTTCTACGCCAATTGGAGAACACCATCCAAGGATCCAAGTACATCGACGATTACTTCACGGAGATGAAGAATGCCTTGCAACGAGCCGGCATGGACGACCCCATGTCAATGAAGGTCCACTTCATGATGGGATTGAACACTGACATCTCCAAGAAAATCTTCCTCGAGAACTACAAGTCCCTCGACGACAACTACATTGGTGCTCTCAAGGCGGAACAAGAACTCATGAAGGCCAAGGTTTCTCCACCGCAAGCACACTTCTCGAAGACCCAACTCCAAGACGACGAGCATGAGGCTAGTACCACGACGATGTCCAAGCCCAACGAGCTCCAAGATGACGTTCCCAAGTTCGACTTCATCGCCATCCCTCTTTGTGGCATTGATGATACCGAGTCTACTTTGACTCTTTTTCAAGACGGCGCGACGACGACTATGACTACGGAGCCATTCGAGGACCAAGCTTTGGAGACGAGTGACAAGGTGGCGAGCAAGGATGATACTTCCATATTTGGAGGCGAGAGTGATGATGTGCCATCTTCGGCCTTCATACACGGTGACGATGACGAGATGGTTGAGCATGGGATTTTCCCATCGACCACGGTGACGTACGATGACTTGAATGACTTTTGCCATCATATTGAGAGCGAGAGAGAGCTCACCACTAGCCCCATATATGATCAGCTGGCCCAATTCCCATGTGAGGAGAGCCACAACCCCCACCACTTGAGTGAGATGAGTGAATCCACCATATGCGACATTGAGTGCACCTACCTTGAGGGAGTGAGTGAGCCACCACATAGAGAGAGTGAGATAGTTGATATGGCTTGTGAGGCCACTTTCAACACTAACGACTTGACCTCTACCTCTATTGTGTCTTCTCATTTGGTGATAGGTCCCACATTTGATGATGCACCGATCCTCGATGACTTCGTCCGTCCTTTGGACAAGACGATGGCCATGGTGGAATATGATGCACCCCCTCATGGTTCCATCAAGATGATGATGATTACCACCATTTGGTCTTTCCCACCTCACCTACACCACATGAGTGGAATGAAAAAGGTAACATAGGTGAAGGTGATGGCCTCGTCCCATTAGTGGACTATGTTGACATTGATTGCTTGCATGATGTTGATCCACCTATTGCAATGGTTCGTGCTAGTATGATTTCTCCAAGCGATGATTTACCATTCTTGATGAGTTTGATGATTTCCATGTGGAGTCTATTAGTTGTGATGCCATGTTGCATAGGATTTCATGTGATAATTCTCTCGGTCACATCATGTTTGACAATCCGCTTGACTTGTCATATGCTATGCATGAGATCAACAATATGTCACATTTGCAATCTCTTCATAGTCAATATGCATATGCCATTAAGATAAACCCAATTTGCACTTATGTCCTAGATGACAAGCCCATGGTTATTGGCATTTGTTTTTCTTGTGATGATATTGACATGCTTCCTTTGCATCATATCCATCATATGACATGCCATGATTACCTAGCTTCGGACATGCATTGTTTTGCATGTTGTTCCACTTCTCCACATTATGTTTCTGATATTTCTCATGAGGAGACCCCCATAGTTTCATCATACATTTTATGATATTTTGATCCATCCCATCCATTGCATGCTCCCCATACTTGTATGCTCAATTTTCATCCACATCATGCTATACATAATAACTATTCATTCATGATGGTTGACATGTTCTTAAACCATGCATCAAATTTCTTTGAGCGATGCTTATCCTGTGCTAACTCACACGTGCACATACACATCATGATGGATGATGTGTACATTTACCACGTGTACAATTTCTTTGGTTTGTGTCTCTTTTGTGTAGGTCCCCATTCTTACTCCTCAACCTCGCAAGAGCACGAGTTGACGAAACGAGCTCTAGAGAGCAACGATGACTTGGGATCCCGTCGATTGTCTTTCCCACTGTTATTATTGCGCAAACACTTCGCGCATTTCTTTTACATGGCCCTCATAAGGTTATGGCTTATTGTACATTATGTATCATTTTCCCATATTGCCATGTTCAATTTGCATGATATGCCCATTCCTATGACTTTGCCATGCATTTGTGACCCATGCTTTGCATTACACATGATGATTGATTCTCATACTTGTATGTGTATTTGCAAGTGTGGTGCAGATATTGCTTGTTATTGCCATGATTCCTTTGTACCCCATGCCTATTATGATGCTTTCATCTTGATTTGTGATCGTGCTTGCGATATGTCATGCGCATTGCCTACATCCACTATTTGCTCTAATGACATGATTTCCATGAGTTTCTCCAGTGACTTGCATCTTTGCGCCACTAGGTTGCACGATATGATTACCATGTTTGCTTTGTGTAGTGCATCACCCATGATTCATACATGCTCTTTTCATGTGGTTGATATCCACTATTGCCATGCTTTGCACTTGATTGCTATTGCTTCTTGTCATATATCCCCATATGTTGTCTCTTATGCTAGATTTGCCATGTATTGAGTACAACAATGACCTTAGTCTTGATAATGAGATTTCCCTCATAGCATTCTCGCATTTATTCGGAGATTTTGACATATTTCTTGTGAAGCATGCTTGTCTTACCTCCACTACTAGAAAAAAGCTCATTAGTGGCGCACCACTTTTGGGTATTAGTGGCGCACCTCTGGTGCGCCACTATTACCACGCCACTAGTAATGGGTATTAGTGGCGCACCAGAGGTGCGCCATTACTAATCCAGATATCAGTGGCGCACCACCCGGTCCGCCACTACTAAGTATAAGGGTGCGCCACTGACATTTTTTCAAATTTTTTTTTTTCAAATTTTATTTCAGAATTGCTACAGGTGCGCCACTGATATTGCTACAGGTGCGCCACTAGTAACAATTTTTTTTTCAACTTTTTTTCCAGAAATTTTTTTTCAATTTTTTTTTCAATTTTGGCGGGAATTTTTTTTTCCTTAATCTCGGGTCAATATGGCTTAATCTCGGGTCAAATCGCACTCCGTGGTCAAACTTCCCAGAAGGTCACCCATCCTACACTACTCCAGCCCAAGCACGCTTAACTTCTGAGTTCAATCAAACCCCAGCACCAGCTCACTTAGCAGGCACTTGTTGATATATCTATCATATCAATCCTATTAAACCTTGTTAATGTCTGGGAGTTTGTTCATGTTCATGAGTGTGATGAAATTTTGAAAAAATATTTCAAACTTCCCGGTCATTTTACATATCACATTTTTCAAAAAAACTATTTTTTTTCAAAAAAACATTTTTTCAAAAAAAACATTTTTTCAAAAAAAACCATTTTTTCCCAAAAAAACATTTTTTCAAAAAAAATATATTTATTCCAAATAAATAGTTTTTCAAAAAAAAAACTATATTAGTGGCGCACCACACCCACGGTGCGCCACTACTATTTTTGAATTTTTTTGAATTTTTTTGAATCTAGATCTTAAAAGCCCCGTATCTTTTATTCGGTTAGGTTTTTGGGGATTCTAAGAATCTTCAACGGGGTTCCCCCGGTTGAATTCGGATGTAACTTTTCGAGTAGATGCTTTTTCATATAAAAAACTTTTTCATCGGAGTTCGTATGCAAAAGTTATGCCCATTTTACAAATTCTCGAGAGATTTTGCAAAAAAAGTCAAAATTCATGTTTGTAAATTTTGCTAACAACTAGACCACAAATCACATTGGAATCTTATTTTTTTTATTTTTTTGACATTTCTATCATTTTCTTTTATTTATTTTTTTAACTGAAAAGGCGGTCCACAGGGGGGGGGGTGCATTTGGTGAAAATGCGTCCCAGGTTACCAGTGGCGCACCCCTTCACTGGTGCGCCACTAGTAGCCAGGAATACTAGTGGCGCACCAGTGAAGGGGTGCGCCACTGCTATGGTTTTTTTTTTGGACCACCATGCCCAGCCTTACCAGTGGCGCACCAGGGCAAGGTGCGCCACTACTATCAAAAATAGTAGTGGCGCACCTTGTCCTGGTGCGCCACTGGTAAGGCTGGGCATGGCTGGTTACTGTTCAAAAACATAGTAGTGGCGCACCCCACACCTGGTGCGCCACTAGTAATGTCACTATTAGTGGAGCACCTGTTTGTGGTGCGCCACTGCTATATAGTAGTGGCGCACCACATCTCTGGTGCGCCACTAATAGTGATATTACCTGTAGCCTTTTTTCTAGTAGTGCTCTTTGCACCATCTGCCTAGTTCCATGAATCTAACCATTGTTGCATCATATTATTCATGCACTTTTGCTCCTAATGGTTATGTGCAAGAGAAGAGAACCATCATGATGGATGATGTGTTTATCCACCATGCACATACGTTATTCCTTTTGTTGTGTGCATGTGTAGGATACTTGGACTTCGTGTCGACTTCCACTTCACATGGGTTGACCTTCGTGCTCTTGATAGCGAACCACCTTCTACCACGATGATTCTGAATTGCACTTGCTTGTGCTTCGACATTGTGAGGAACGCACAATGACATGCTTTCGAGGTGATATCCTTCTCTTTCGAGAAACCACAAACCATGAGCATGAACATTATGGATCATACTACATGTGTTGCTTACACCATGAAACTTTGCACACATGCTAGAGATCTTTCTTCGACTTGCCATTGCCACATTGCCATGCTTCATGATATATATGCCTTGTGTGTTACATCCAACTTATGGATTACTTATCCCTATCATATGCTTGGTTGCAACAGTATCATCTCTTCACATATGCCATGTCACATTGATTGCTACATGCTTGAAATGATTGCCTCACACATGATGAACAATTGCTCTTTCTATGCCATACTACCTTCAGTACACCATATGCACGTTATGCTTGGATTGTCTTGCACTTGACCCATGTGTTTAGACACTTCATTTCCTTTGGTGTTGTGAATGATTCCGATGCCTATCATAGACCTTTCATTAAGAGCTTTTCCCACGCTTGCTATGACCTTCAGGTAGATGCTTGTTCATTTGTCGAACATATTTGCATCTACACCTCACAAGTGCACATTTGTCCCCATGATATATTTGCTTGTGTTCATTTGTTGTGCTTACATGGCATGTCACAATCCTTTGCCCCGCCATATGTTATGCTTGATGACAACACTTGTTGGGTGAATCACCTCTTGAATGCTTGGTTTGGCACTAACGCTAACCACATTTGTTTTTCCAAGTGTTTGACGTCCTTGCTCCTTTTTAAGGAATCACTAGATGGTGCGACATCGGAGAGTGCCCATTTAGAGCTTCAAGATGATGAGTACTTGGTGATCGTCCACTACTACGCGGCGAGGCCATCTCTTTCCCATGGTGATTTGGTTCTCGATCCGAGGTCGGATCTTTTCCAAGGGGGAGGGGATGATGCGGAGCATCCAATGGACATCACCAGGTCAAGAGTCTGTTTGGCAACTGACACGTGCGACCTCTACTTCTCATACATAAAGGTCAATCATCTCCTTTACACGTGTTCACTTGACCCCTTCGAGGATGGTATACTACTTGACACTCCACCCATGTGCATGCATAGGTATTGTCGGAGCTTCGCGGAGGAGGAGGAGTGCAAGCGCCAAGGAACACCTACACCATCCACGAGGGAAGCTTGGAAGTGATGGCCGAAGAAGACGGAGCTGTGGAAGCCGCAGCAGCCAGACATCCAGGCCAAATGCTGGACATCTGGCGCTTCGCTCCCGGACATTCGGCCGTTTCCTCGGAAATCCATCATCGACGACAGAATGCACCAGAAGTTTTACCATCTTCGGGCCGGACATCCGGCCAGTGCCCCGGACATCCGGCGACCCGCGAAGCTTCGGACATCCGGCCCCCAGCCCGGACATCCGGCGCCGGCCTGCGCGCATAGACGGGCCAGAGGTCCATGTATCCCCTTCTCTCTTACCCCTTCATGACTAAAACTATATATACTCCTCCCCCATCTCCTATTTAGGGTTAGCTTTGTGATAGCTCATTTGAGACCTAGAGCTTTGCTCATCCAAAGTGGTTCTACTCCGCGAGAGAGACCGAGGCCTCTACGGAGAAGATCCACACCGGATTCAGGACCTCCTCACGGAGAAGATGCCTCGCAGATTCAAGACCTCTTCACGGAGATGAACTAGTTCCCTTGAATCTATCCATTGTTGGATTTGGATGTTGTATCTCATTGTGTTGAGGATCTAGCACATGTGTGATCGTTTCTTGTTGATTTGAGTGTTTTCTCTCGTTTCCCCCTCGTGATTTCCCCTCGTGATCTTCGTGGTCATCCTCGGGGATCCCTCTAATCGTGAAATATCGGCCTAGATCAGGTTAGCCCCGCATCAACAAGGTCATGGTCATTGGAATGTGTTTCTCTTGCAATGATATTGCCATGCTTCCTTTACATGATTTGTGCAATTCATCTACTATGCCATGCCATGAACACATTGTTTTGGATATGCATTGTTTTGGATGTTATCAATATTCTCCATGTGATGTTTCCATTGATGCTCACGAGGAGACTCCCATAGTTTCCTCATACATACTAGGAGATCTTGATGCATTTCATACCTTGGATGATTGCCATGATTGTGTGCACCATATGCATTCCATGAATAACAATGCTCTGCATACTTCTCATGATGCATTACACAATTTGAGTCTCGATTATGCCATACATAACAACAAACCTCTCATGATGGATGACATGATTCTATATCACGCATCTCATTGTGTTGACCAACACATGCACGTGCGCATGATGATGGATGATGTGTACATATACCATACACACACAATTTTTCCTTCGTCCTTGATTTGTGTAGGTACGAACCAATACTTTTCAACCTCACAATCCCATGAGTTGACAAATGAGCTCTTCAGACCAACATCGATTTGGGATTCCACAGATTGTCCCTACCACGATTCTCTTCGCGCATCCACTACGCACATCTCTTTTACATGGCTCTCATACGACTATGAGCTAGTTACCATTTGTCATATTATGCCCATTCTATCGTGTTCACTTTGCACGTATACCTCGTGCTATGACTTTGCCATGCAATTCTGACCTTTGCTTGCCTTTACACACGATTCACCATTATGCTACTTCTATGTGTATTTGCATGCTTGGTGAAGATACTAGTAGCTATTACCATGATTTCTTTGTGACCCACTCTATTGATGCTTATTGTGTTGGGAGAGTCATGATGTTCCATTGCTATTTACATATGACCTCTCGCCAATACATTGATCCTATTTTCCTCATATCTTGCGTTCATGCTTGTGATATGCCATGTGCATTATTCATGCATTCTATTTGCACACATGACATGATTGACAAGATTACCTCTAATATGTTGCATCTTCGCACTACTAGCTTGCTTGACTTGATCACTACAATTGATTTCTATGTTGCATCACCCATTTCCACTCTTACTTGCTTTCGTGGGTTGATGACATATATGTTCATACCATTCACATGATTCACATTGATCATTGTCACTTGTCTCCATTAGTTGCATCTCTCACATTCCATCGTATTGAGTGCAACAATGCTATGATTGTTGATCTTGGAGACTTGGACACCTTACTTGTGATGCATGCTTGCTTGTTAGAGCCTAATGCCTTTGGTTGCTATCACATCATATGCCTACATACCATGCCACATTCCCTTGTCCTTTCTTATGATAAGATTGGTGAAAACACTTGTTGGGTATTTCCCCCTTCGGATGATAGGTTTTGCATCTCCGCTAACCTCATTTGTTTTTCCAAGTGTTTGTTATGCTCTTTCATTTTGGAGGATTCACAAGGCGATGCCATCATGCGACATATTGGTCATGCAAAGGAACGCATGATGCGCAACACCAACATTTTCGACATCCACATAAAGGTGAACTCCTTCCTTTTGAGCCATCCTCACTTACATGTATTGGATGGGCCATGCTTTCATTGTTGTTTCCTTCTTGTTGTCTACATGATATATCTATTGGATGGAGGACCGACAATGGAGATGGACCCTATGGACTTTCAAGTTGAAGAGCGCTCGGTCTTATTGGGTGCACCTTCGGACCTATACTCATGCCACAAGATCGAGCATTTTTTTTTGAAGGCAAAGCAAAGCTTTATTAATCAACGGTGGTTTGGCATATCACCCAAAACACACTCAGCCACTGAGGCTGGAACATACGACACCCACTCCGAGAAGTGGTGAGGTTCAAACGCACGCCCTAGTGAGGCGAGTTCATGAGCTACAGAATTTGCAGTACGCCTACACACAGAGACAGAAAACTGGGAAAACCAAAGCTTGAGTTGGTATTTCATGTCTCCAATGACAGCAGCGTAGGCTGATGAGTCGACTCTTCACAAGTCGAGGGCTTCAGTTACCAGTTGGGAATCCGTTTCAAAGTCCACTCAGGTCAGGCCTATCTCTGCGGCTGTGGTTATAGCATGTGACATGGCAAAGATCTCTGCAGCAAAGGCATCATAGACGTGTTCCTGTCTTCCCGCTCTAGCAAAGCGTAGGGTGCCATCACTGTCCCGGACGACCACGCCCCAGCGAGCATGTGATTGCCCAGGTACAAAGGAGCCGTCAATGTTGATCTTGTAGACTGCATTCGCTGGAGGGTGCCATTTGTCAACTGGGGTTTTGGTACGGACGCAGCCAAAGATGTTCCCGTATTCCATCACTCGGCTCCTCGTGGTTCGCGCCACCTCCGCGGCCGCTAGCGGCATTTCTCCTTCGCAAAGCTTATTTCTGTTGGACCACCACTAGCACTAGCAGGTGAGGATTAGAAGGTGTTTTTTCACATCTAGTCCCCACAAAAAGTCCAGCATAGCATGCATGGACGTGATATCTTCGAGGGCTAGTCGTTCCTTTTCCATAGCCAGATCTCTCAGAACCTCCTTGACTGCTTTACATTTCATGAAGAGATGTGCGCCGTCCTCAGCAGCTCTACCACAAAATAATCAACTAGTGTCCTGGATGGGTATCCTTTTACGGGCAACATTCGTACGGAGGGCTAAAGACTCATGTTTGAGCCGGCAGGTAAACATTTGAATGTTTCTAGGGCATGGCATTTTCCAGAGTCTCTTCCATGAATCATCATCTGTTCTATCAAAGTTCCCAAGTGCTCTCGTGCTCATGCCTTGTCCTTCAGATCTCCGTACCACCTCCAGCTAGACTTGGAGCTTATACGCGCTCTGAACCGAGTGCAAGCCCTTACTATCATACTGCCAGGCAATGAAGTCCTGTACTCCTTCTTGCAATGGAATCTGTAGTATGTGCTTGACATCATCGAGCCAAAATGTCTCCCTCACTAGATGTTCATCCCACGTGCCTTATATTGGATCAATGAGATCACTAACACTCTCCAGCAGGTGCTGCCGGCATGGTGTAATGACCATCCTTGACCATGGGCGAGGAATACATGGATCTGACTCTATCTTGACTCCAGTGCCATCCCCAATCCTCCACACATAACCCTCCTTGAACAACATTTGTCCGTGCAGAAGACTGCACCATGAATAGGAGATACCATCCATCGGCTCCGCCTCAAGTATGTGCTTGTTTGGGTAGTACCGGGCCTGCAGGATTCTAGCACAGAGGGAATCCGGGCATTGAATTAATCTCCAGATTTGCCGTGACAACATTGCCAAGTTGAAACCGTGCATATCCCGAAAACCGAGCCCCCCATGGCACTTAGGTTCAGTAAGTTTCTTCCAGCTGATCCAGTGAGTCATGTTCTCTTTGTCTTGCTGGCTCCACCAGTAGTTGCCAATAAGAGAACTTATCTCGTCACAAAAGGACTTTGTGAGGTAGAAACATGACATGGCAAAGGTGGTAATAGCCTGGGCTACCGTTGTAACCGGCGTTTCTTTTCCCACCTTCGCAATAAGTTTCTCCTTCCATCTGTATATTCGCCCCGCAATGGCATTCATAAAAAAGGAAAACGATTTCTTCCTTGATTTTCCAACATGAACCGGCAGACCGAGGTACTTATCATTCCAGTTCTCACTCTGGATTTGGAGGGCATTCTTAACAACACCTTTCGCCTCCTCCCTTGAATTTGTACTGAACATAATAGCTGATTTCTCAAGGTTGATGCATTGGCCAGAACAAACCTCATACAAGTCTAGTATCTCTCGAAGAGCTTGGGCCTCCTCCTTCTTGGCTTTGAGCAAAAAAATTGAGTCGTCCGCGAACAGTAGGTGCGAAACCACAGGCACGCCTTGGTAGATCCGTATACCTGACAATTTCCCAGTCCTCTCTGCATCATGGAGAAGGGCCGAAAGTCCTTACCAACACCAACCCCTTCATATTTGCTGATTGTGTGCCCAGATGCCATGCTCCATGGACATATCATACCCATGGCAAATTTGCATCTTATACATGGATCGACTCACATTATGATTGCCTTGTTGCATCTTGTATTCCCATGTCATCCATGATATATGAGCTTGTGCATATCCTGAGCAAATTTTTTGTGATCTACCTTGATGGCATATTCATAGATAATGATCACTTTGATCATCATTAATTGCATGATCACATAGTCATATTGAGCATCAATTACCATGTTCATGCTTTTGATACACCGTCCCATTATGACATCATTTTCCACAATGGTTGCATTGATCACTCTCACAACACCTTTGTGTGCACAATGAAAGAACTTGCTACCATGAATTCTTTCCATATCATTAAACATCTTTTGGATAAGCATCATGTGTATTGCCATGCAAAACCTTGTCACACTGACTCATCCTTACATGATGGACACTTTGTATGCGTTAACCATTGTATTCCCAAGTGTTGTTTGTGTTTGCTCTTATTGCATGTATACCACTCCGGCGACACCTTTGAGTACTTGGATTGCGCCATGCCTTCGACTCCGTCCAACTACAAGGCCGTCCACGACAACCGTTTCCATGGTGATGAGGTTTTTTATCTGAGGTCGGATCTTTCCTGAGGGGGGGGGAGATGATGCGGAGCATCCTATGATCATCCACATGTACACTATGACTGCTCTCCAAGCCCCAACTGGACACACGATGAGACCTCGACCATACGCCATTGGACACAACATGAACCCGCTCCTTGATGTTTCCACTTTCCATTCATGCGGGACATGGTTGCTACCTAATGCAAAGACACTTTGTGTGCTTAGGAAGCAAGGAACCAACAAGGAGAAGGAATGGTGCAAGATGGATGCCAAGAGCATGGAAAGAGATTTTCTCAGCGCAGAGGTAGAGGTACAACCGCCCAACTACCGCCCGGGTGGTACAACCGCTTGACTAACGCCCAACTACCGGTCCAACTTCTGTAATCGAGCGATGCAAGGCCGGTACCACCCTGGTTTGTCCTCGTAACAGCCATATGACCGGTACAACCGCCCCAGCCACCGGTACAACCGCTGTACTATGATGAGGACATCAATACCATTGTTACACCCACTGCCCCTGCTAATATACATACTGGACCAATTACTAGAGCTCGCGCACGCCAATTGAATTACCAAGTACTTTCGTTTCTTGGTAATGATTCTAATGTTCATGAGAATATGATGCTGCCTAAATTGGATACATTTGTCTTGCTTACAAATGAAGGGACTAGCATGGACAAGAAGGATAAATATTGGAGCAAGATCAAGCATGGAGATGATGGCATGCGCAAGGGGAACAAGAACGGAGTTACAAGTGATGATTCCAGGACTTTGAAGCCACCATAATGAGAGCATGAAGCCTTGGATGAAATACACAAGATGACACTTCATAAATTTCGTCCAAAGACTATCATAGGTGATGCGTCACCTTATTATTGGGACTGGCCCATGTAATTTCGAAATACTAAAGTATAGGCTATTTTTAGAGTCCGTATGTGTGGGCAAAATAGAGTTAGGGTTGGTTTCGGACCCTTTCCCCAAGGGGCCACGAAATACTCTCTCTCTCTCTCTCTCTCTCTCTCTCCATATATACAGCCCTTAGGGCATCGTTTAGACTTTGGGTTTTGTTTAGATTAAAGTTCACCATAGCTGCAACTTCGTGTACTTCGTTTGTGTTAAACGACCAGACAAAGGCATCACAGAACCCCACCTTGATCAATAAAGCTTTCCTCTTATATTCCCAATATCCAGATTGCAATCTTAGTTTCTTGCTTGTTCTTCGTTTGCTTGCAGGAAATAGACCCTCGTGGTCAGGTCGATTGTGCTCCAGCGTGGTCAATAACCTCTCAGAGTTAGTTTGGCGATTGCTAAGGCGCAACGTGATGCGGGGCTAACCCGATCTAGGACGATCTTTCACGATTGGAGGTATCCCCGAGGATGAACACGAGGAGAAACACGAGGGAAACGAGGGGAAACACTCAAGAAGAAGACTAATCGCACATCCACTAGACTAACAAACACATAGATCCACAAGGTACAAGAACACCAAAGGGAAATATACAAGGTAAAGTTCATCTCCAAGAGGAGGTCTTGATGATATCCTAGATGGATCTTCCCGTGAGGGGTCTTGAATCCCCTAGGATCTTCTCACATGCTCACATGGAGGTTTTGAACTCCATGGGAGTGGTAGTCTCTCTCTCTCTCCCAAGAGTAGAGTAGTACAAGGAGCAAAGCTCACCTAAGAATGAGCTATCATATTTTCTAACCCTAGCTAGGAGGAGGTAGGTGGTATTTATAGTCTAAGTAGGCGAAAGGATAAGTGGGAAGGGATACAAGGGCAAAGGCCCGCGGCTGTGCACAGGCATGCACCGGACATCCTGTCAGTGTTGGACGTCCGACGGCTCATGGAGGACTGGTCGTCCGGCGGGCGTTGGAAGTCCGATGTTTTGCTTCTGGATAGACGGCACTAGTCGTCCAGTCGGCGTCGGTCGTCTGGTCACTGGAACTTGTCGGACGTCTGGTGTTCGTCGGTCGTCCGGCCGCTGTGGGGTTCTTTGGCTACAGGTGGTCTGGCGGGCTGAACTCCCAAGCGTCGGACGTCCGGTCAGGACCGGTCGTCCGGTGGCTATCGGACGTCCGAGAGCTATAGCTTTCAGGCCGCTCCGTCTTCTTCCGTCTTCGTTTCCACGCTTCCCTCGCGGATGGTGTAGGTTACCCTTAGCGCTTGCAATCCTCCTCCTCGTCCGTGAAGCTCCGGCAATACCTATGCATGCACACGAGTGGAGTGTCAAGTAGTATACCATCCTCGCAGGGGTCAAGTGAACACGTGTAAAGGAGAAAATTCACCTTTATGTATAAGAAGTAGAGGTCGCACGTGTCACTTGCCGAACGGACTCTTGCCATGGTGATGTCCATAGGATGCTCAGCATCATCCCCTCCCGTTGGGAAAGATCCGACCTCAGATCGAAAACCAAATCACCATGGGAAAGAGATGGCGTCGCCGTGTAGAAGTGGAGGATCACCAAGTACTCATCATCTTGAAGCTCTAAATGGGCACTCTCCAATGTCGCACCGTCTAGTGATTCCTTCAAATGGAGCAAGGACAACAAACACTTGGAAAAACAAATGTGTTTAGCGTTAGTGCAAAACCAAGCATTCAAGAGGTGATTCAGCCAACAAATGTCATCATCAAGCATATCATATGGTGGGACAAAGGATTGTGGCATGGAATGTAAGCACGTGAATTGAGCACAAGAAAAGATATCATGGGGCCAAGTATGCAATTGGGAGGTAGTGATGCAAATATGTGTGACAAGAGAATAAGAATCTGCCTCATGGTCATAGCAAGCTTGCATAAAGCGCTCAATGAAAGGTCTATGGTAGGCATAATAATCATTCACAACACCAAGTAAAATGAAGTGTCTAAACACATGGGTCAAGTTCAAGACAATCCAAGCATAACATGCATAGGGTGTGGTGAAAATAGTGTGGCACTCAACACAATAGAAAGAGCAATAGTTCAACATGTGTGAGGCAATCAAGTCAATCATGTGAAAAGCAATGGGACATGGCATATGTGAATAGATAACATTGTTACCACCAAGCATATGACAGGAACAAGTAATACACATGTCGGATGAAACACACAAGGCATATATATCATGAAGCATGGCAATGTGGCAATGGCAAGTCGAAGAAAGATCTCGAGCATGTGTGGAACGTGTCATGGTGCAAGCAACACAAGTAGTATGATCCACAATATTCATGCTCATGGGTTGGGGTTTCTCGAAAGAGAAGGATATCACCTTGAAAGCATGTCCTTGTGTGTCCTTCCCAATGCCGAAGCACAAGCAAGTGCGATGCAGAATCGTCGTGGTATAAGGCGGTTCGCTCTCAAGAGCTCGAATGGTCAACTCATGTGAAGTGGAAGTCGACACGAAGTCCTAGTATCCTACACATGTACACAATAAAAAAAGAATGTATGCGCATGGTAGATAAACACATCATTCATCATGATGGTTCTCTTCTCTTGCACATAACCATTAGAAGCAAAAGTGCATGAATAATATGATGCAACAATGGCTATATTCATGGCACTAGGTATATGGTGCAAAGAGGTAAGACAAGCATGCTTCACAACAAATTTGTCCGAATCTGCAAATAAATGCGAGAATGCTATGGGGGCAATCTCATTGGCAAGACTAAAATCATGGTTGCGCTCAATACATGGACAATCATAGAGCATGAGAGAGGCAACATGTGGAGACATATGACAACAATCAGTAGTACTCATGTGAAAAGCATGGCAATAGTGGCTATCAATCGCATGAAATGAGCATGTATGAATCATGGGCTATGCACTACACGAAGCAAGCATGGTAATAAAGTCGTGCAAACTAGTGGAGCAAAGATGCAACGCACTAGGAGAAGGCATGGCAATCATGTCATCTGAGAAAATAGTCGGTATAGGTAATGCATATGACATATCGCAAGAATGAACACAAAGCAAGATCAAAGCATCATAATAGGCATGGGGTACAAAGGCATCATGGCAATAACAAGCAATATGTCCACAAAGCTTGCAAATACACATACAAGTATGAGAATCAATCATCATGTGTAATGCAGAGCATGGGTAACAAATGCATGAAAAAGGCATATAAATGATCATATCATGCAAAGTGAACCTGGCAAGATGGGCATAAGAGATATAATGGAAAATAACCCATAACCATGTGAGGGCCATGTATAAGAAAAGCGCGAAGTCTTTGCGCGAAGGGAGCGGTGGGAAGGATAATCCACGGAATCCCAAGTCGTTATTGCTCTCTAGAGCTCGTTTCGTCAACTCATGCTCTTGCGAGGTTGACGAGTAAGTATGGGGACCTACACAAAAGACACACAAACCAAAGAAATTGTGTGCATGGTAAATGTCCACATCATCCATCATGATGTGTATGTGCATGTGTGAATTAGCACAAGATAAGCATCGCTCAAAGAAATTTGAGGTACAATAGAGAAATATGTCATCCATCATGAAATGATAGTTGTCATGTATAGCATGATGGGGACACAAATTAGAGCAAGTATGAGGCACAACAATAGCATTTTCATTCATGGGTAGCATATTGTGCATACAAGTATGGGAATCATGCAATGGATGGGATGGATCAAAATCTCCTAAAATGTATGAGGAAAATATGGGGTCTCCTCATGAGCAATATCAGAAGCATAATGTGGAGAAGTGGAACAACATCCAAAACAATGCATGTCCGAAGCTAGGTAATCATGTCATGGCATATTATGTATATGGTGCAAAGGAAGTATTTCAATATCATCACAAGAAAAACAAATGCCTATAACCATGGGCTTGTCATCTATGCCATATGTGCAAATTGGGTTTATTTTAATGGCATGTGTATAGTCACTACGATGAGATTGCAAATGTGACATGTTGTTGATCTCATGCATAGCATATGACAAGTCAAGCGGATTCTGAAACATGATGTGACCACGAGAATTATCACAAGCAATCCTATGCAACATGGCATCACAACTAATAGACTCCGCATGGCAATCATCAAACTTATCATAGATGGGTAAATCATCGCATGGGGAAATCATACTAGAATGAATCATGGCAATAGGTGGATCAACATCATGCAAGCAATCAATGTTAACATAGTCCACTAGTGGGACAAGAGCATCACCTTCACCTTTGTTACCTTTTTCATTCCACTCATGTGGTGTAGCTGAGGTGGGAAAGACCAAATGGTGGTCATCATCTTCATCTTGATGGAACCATGTGGGGGGTGCATCATATTCCACCATGGCCATCGTCTTGTCCAATGGAAGGACGAAGTCGTCAAGAATCAGCGCGCCATCATAAATGGGACCTATCACCAAATGAGAAGACAAAATAGAGGTAGAGGTCAAGTCGTTAGTGTTGAAAGTGGACTCACATGACCTATCAACTATCTCACTCTCTCTATGTCGTGGCTCACTCCCTCCCACAAGGTAGGTGCACTCAATGTCGCATATGGTGGAGTCACTCATCTCACTCAAGTGGTGGGGGTTGTGGCTCTCCTCACATGGGAATCGGGGCAGCTCCTCATATATGGAGCTAGTGGTGAACTCGCTCTCACTCTCAATATAGGTGGCACATATCACTCAAGTCATCATACGTCACCGTGGTCGAAGGGAAAATCCCATACTCAACCATCTCGTAATCATCGTCGTGGATGAAGGCTGAAGATGGCACATCATCACTCTTGCCTCCAAAGATGGAAGCATCATCCTTGCCCGTCACCATGTCGTTCGCCTCCAAAGCATGGTCCTCAAATGGCTCTGTAGTCATAGTCATCGCCACACCATCTTGAAAAAGAGTTGAAGGAGAGTCGGCATCATCAATGCCACAAAGAGGCATGTCGGTCAAGTCGAACTTGGGAGCGTCGTCTTGGAGCTCGTTGGGCTTGGACATCATGGTGGTAGTTGTCGGCGTTCTAGGAATGGGGGTACCCAGACTTGCCTGCGTGCGGCCCAGGGCGTGGCCCACAAGGTGGCCTGGTATGGCCCAGCATCTTCAGAAACCACTCAAGACCCTCACTAGGGGCCAAGCCTCGCAAAGCGGACGAGGCAAGGCATCCCCTGGGGCGGCCTCGCCAGGCCGTCTCGTGAGGATCGGAGATATTGAGGCGAGGGGCACCTCGCGAGGTCCTCATGACATGAGCAGTGACGACCAACGCTAGACAGGCACCAGCGGGCGCAGAGTGCCAGTTTCCACTTTGGTGCTAAAGGAGCAACTACAGGCGCGGAGTCCTGAGACGTCAAGCAAAGGTTTCCATATCGGTGCAACAAGAACAAGACCAGCAGGACGGCAGGATGAAGGTCATCGCGGAGCCCACGACGGCGTCACCAACAGAGCCTTTGGCAGGCGAAGACCTCCTTTTGTCAGGATAGGTTGTACTAGCTGTCCCCCTTCGAATTTGGCCATTGTGGGATCCCTTCCCGGTCAATATTTGGGAAGCGGACCCTGTTCACTATCAATAGGACTAGCCACCATCATAGAGGAGATCGGATCATCGAGACCTCTCATACACCACAATCTCACCCGAGCTCAAGAACACCTCTCCTCAGGAGGCAGTTCATCCATGTACTAGTTCTTCCTCGGCCTACAAGGCAATCCACCACACCACACTGGATTAGGCTATTACACCACAACGGTGGCCCGAACCAGTATAAATCTGTGTCTCTTGTTCATCGGATCTGACGAGCTAGGCTTAGGGCTGTTGAGTAGATGAGCTAGGGTGGAAGGAGAGATCTTTGTGCGCACCCCAGTGTTCGAACCTTAAGGGTTTTGCCGGAACCCCAGATCCGACATTTGGCGCGCCAGGTAGGTGTGTGCCGGATCTATTCTTCCGTCGTCCGCACCATCACCGCCCCACGATCCCGATGGCCGACGACCAGGGGGCTCATGCCAACCGCTGGGCGACCGGGCCTGCGCGGGCGGCACCGCCCGACCACGGAGTCTTCAACCCTGCGCTCCAGGCTGCCTCGGCACCACCCGGCGCCGCCGGCCACAGGCGACGTGGGCCGGTGGCCACCACCTCGGCGTCCCGACGTACGCACTCCGCAAACCACGCCGCGGCGACAACACCTTACACCCGACGGGAGCACGCGAACACTAGGGCTGCGCTCATTGTGGCGCGAGAACTATTACGATGCAGGCTGGCCGAGAGCGGCCGCGACGTGCTACTAGAATGCGTCGCTGAACTACTAGGCTGCGCTTGCGGAGGCGCACCGCCGCTCTGCTCCTCACCCCTGCCCCAGGTCGCGGGTGGGGCACTGGTGAGGCCCCGACCGGTGTCGGCGTCCTCTGGAGTGATTGGAAGACCCGGTGACACCTGCATGCACGCTGGTACCCTCCTTACGACTACAGCTACCTCGTCACTGGCAAGAGCAGACGCCGGCGGCCCTTCGGGAGGGTACGCCGGGGTTCAGCTCAGCGGACGCCAAGGCCAGATGCTACAACCGGGGGCTCAAGGCGTGGGCTACGCATGTTGTGCCCTTGGCGGAGCAGCTACCGAAGCCTACGTGACCCGCATGGTGGACCTAGCATACCTGTTCGGGGAGGGCCCCAATGCTTTCCACAGGCCGGGATGGAGCAGCGAGGCTCACGAGGAAGAAGATTACCGCGGGTCACCTGGGGACGTCGTGGATCCCTTCAGCGATGACGACAGAGCACGGCAGGTATCACAACAGTAGGCATACACTAACAATGGAATGCAGGTGAATCAGACCACGGCGATGGTCGAAGACCCGAGAGCAACCGCTCCGCCCTCAACCGAAGCGGAAAGCTGGGGGCTGCGTGTAGAAGGCCTAGAGCCGTGGCCTCCCAAGCCATGCGAGGAGCAGGGAAGTATGCGAAAGTAGGTCCTCTATCGGGGCGAGACTCGCCAAGCTTCCCCCCGGCAGGCGGCCCGTGGTCGCCGAGGGCGCCGCTGGCGTCGCCCTTCTACCTCCTTGGTCTAGTCCTGGTTTCCGGTCGCCCCAATGGAGGTCGGGGGTGGCGCTAGGCAGGGCCCTTGTCTGGCGATATGAAGTAAGGCTCAGGCCTGCGAAGATCTCCGCCCGTGACACTCTCACGTAATAATGAGTGGGGTTGTACATGCCCCGGAGACTCCGAAGAGCCGCCCTCGGGCCTCGGGGGCTCCCTCCCACGTCCTAGTGGCAGCACTTAGCTTCGCACCGGTGAGAAGACTGAAGACTAGATAGGATCCGGACTCAGGCTGACAAAGGGGATTACCCACGTGGGTATTGGACTCCCATCCCCGTCCCCGCGACAGTCTTACCATGCCCGTCCCCGTCCCCATACCCGTCTGCGGTTATAAAAATATTCCCATACCCATCCCCGTCGGGTTTTTTATACCCATGGGGAAACCCATATACGCTATCAGCAATGACCTCATATAGTATTTTAGTAGGAAAAATAGCATTTCAACACAATAAATAGTATGTTGTGTAGAGGTTACTGTTTTCCTCGGGCTTTTTGGCCAAAGGGGTGGGATGGGTGAAAAAATCAGTGGGTAAGGGCATGAATTACATGGGGTCTACTAATTTTTTAGCCTACATGTAAGGCCTACACAGGTAAGGCGGGTAACGGGCATGGGTAATGCTATCCAATCCCCATCCCCGTCATACACGCTGGGTAAGGTATTTGACCCACAAGCTTCCCCGTGGGTATTAAAGCTGGCACATCCCCGTCCCCTAATAGAGTAATTACCCACGGGGACACGGGTAACGGTTAACCATTGCCAGCTTGAATCCGGACGCGGCTATTTGCTTTCCTCGCCTTCCCTTTTTGTAATTGGATTTGCCGTGCCTTTCGACTTGAATTTGAATTCTCACTTGTTGCCAAAACGGGGGCAAGTTTTCTTTGATTTTTGCTGGATTTCGCTGCTTCTGGCTGTCTCAAAAATCTTACCCTGGGACATACTTGACATGCCACTACGACCTCGGTAGGACCCTCTCAAGGCAATAACCTATGCGCGGCAATTATGCCGTGTAGGCATCCCGCCGCGGCCAACGGAACGCCACTAGCCCTGTTCCCCGGAGCAGGGCCACGCATTGCTCAGGAGGCCTACAGCGTGGACCGATAGCAGTCCACCTTAGGAGGGAGGCGGTCCGACAGCCTCGTAACCCTCAGGAAGACAAGGAGGGTCTAGATAAGGCGCTACAATAGCTAAGCTAGAAAGGCTTGAGGACACACGCCTCAGGTTTGGATTCAATTGCCAAACAAAAAGGAAGAAAACGGAATACTAATTTACACACATAGGGGGCTTCCCCGTCAAAATGCTCTCATAACCCGCGGGGCCCTTTGCAAGTTATGCGTGCATGATCAGGTCTGAAGAATGCGAGCTCAACCGGGCATGTCACTCGCCGAGCCATCCGAGCCACCCTCATACGCGCCGCCAATGCTGTCGCTGGACACATCTCCTACGTCTTCAACCGCGCCTCCTTCATCCGCCACGACCACGACATCGTCATCATCGGTGGCGAAGGCTTGGACTAGGGCGTCCACGTGGTCATCCACCTAGTGCGCCAGGTTGTCTCGGACAGCTCCAGGCACGGGGGCGATGGCATCATCGAAGTCAAAGTCAGGATCAATGCTCTAGAGGTAGCTGAAGACCCGAGAGAACGCATGACCCAGGAGGCCCCGACTTTTCTCCTCAACGAGGCGGCGAGCCCTGACGACCTGGTTCTCCAGGCGCGTCACGATCTCAGTGAAGAAAACAAGATGACCGGCATAGTCCTCCACGTGGGGGTCGGGGGCATTCTCCTCAAAGATAGCTCCAAGCGCCTGGTTCGCCCTTGCCCGAAGGGTCCGCAACATGGGGCCATGATCGTGCTGCAGCACGAGTCGACGGCCGGCCTCGTCCTCTCTCTGTCGTGCAAGTATCACAACCTCGTCAACCTGTCTTCGGAGCGAGGCGAACTCTACCTGCGCGGAGGCCAACTCGGTGTGGGTAGAAGACTGGGCTGCCGCCGCGGCCCTCTCGCGCAGCTCTACCTCTCTCAGCCTCGTCCTGAGGGTGGCAGTCCTCCCGTTGACCTCCGCTCGCTGGAACTCCAAATTCAAGTTACACCACTCGGCGAGATTCGCGCGGGCCTTCGTCACCCTCCCATTGATTTCCTCTTGGACCATGGACTTGCGAGCGGAGACGGCGTCCTCAGCCAGGGTCACGTGGCGCTCCCTCGCCTCCAGCCGCTCAAGCTCTAGGCTGCGCTCCATGGCCTCCAGCATCAACACCTCCTCGCGCCTCAAGACATCTGCCTCCTCGAGGGGCATCCCCCACATCGACGCCAGTGCGGCCCTACGCACCTCGGCACGGTCCTCCAAGTCGGCATTCAAGACCTGAAGCTCTAGGAGGTGCCTCTCTGCAGCCTCACGACGGGCGTAGGCTTCCCGAGCCTCCTCCATGGCTTGGGCGCAGGCCTCTCATGAGGCGGCGAGGGACGCGTCTGCCTTCGCACTGGCGCTCTCATGCTGGAGGCGCCCGAGGTTGATGGCCACCCTTAGCCGGTGCCACTCGTCCAGCAGTTGAAGACCTTCAGCCTCAAAACAAGCGTCGGCCCCATCAAGCTCCTTCCCAAGCCGGCCCAACACGTCCACCGCCTCCCGGAGAAGCTCGCGGTGGGCAGCTCCACGCCTGTGCACCGACTCGAGCAAGAGGCCAGGGCCCTCCTCGGCACCAGGAGCAGTTGAAGAAGTCTTAGGAGACCCGTCTTCCCCCGGAGGCGGAACCGAGGTCTCCTCCGCCCCAGATGTCTCTCGGGCCTCGGCCGGGGCCCGGAGGGGCTGGGACCCACCGCCTGAAGAAGACGCTAGAGCCGAAGTAGCCCCGGCGCGTCCAACGACCATGAGGGGGGCCCTTGGCACACTCCCCCGCCCCCAGGCGGTGTCGCAGAGAAGGAACGACAAGAATGCGGGGTCGAGGCGCCAAGCTGGTACGCTCGGCCTCGTGGACGGCCTCACGGCCAGGGAGGCGCATCGACCAAGGGCGCCCCGGGCAGGCAAAAGGCTTGGGGCCGCAGGGGCCCGCTCCTCGGCGGGCGTCGTAGTCTTGGCAGACGGGGTCCTAAGGAATGATAGTCAGGAAGGAAGGCAACACACAAGAGGTCACTAGGGCAAGCGACTCACTCGTTTATGGCGATGAACTTCCTCAGCTTCAGCGGTCTGGGAGCAGCGTCACCACCACTAGGGACACTCCTCCTCTTACGAAGAACTTCGAAATTTGGCCGGAGCCGGCCAAAGCCCCGAAAGCGGTCGGCAACATCGGGCGCAACCAGGGCGTTTCCAGGCAAGGTGCCCTCCAAGGCACCAGCGCCCTCCTTAGGACAATGCGAAGATCCAGCGGGGGCTTCGGCCTCAGGAGCATCCGACGGCACTTGCACTTCGACCACCCCTTCCGGGCGACTCTCTTGAGATTCGGAGGGCGGTACTCCAGGAACTTCAGGAGGTGTCGGTACAGAGGCTGCAATACCACCAGCATGCGGCATCAGTCGTCCCACAACACCCACTTCCGGGACGACCACATCAATAGCAGCAAGTGAGGGAGCCACATAGACTGGATTCTCATGAGACCCGACAAGCCCGGGCGGGCGAAGCCCCAATTCTACCTCACGAACTCCATCCTGTTTGAGCAACAGTATAGGAGGCAGACCTCCTTCGGTAGGAGAGCTGGCGACGGATCACCCGTCAGGTTCTTGAGCACCGAGCGCCGTGCCTCGCGAGGAAGGGCGGGCGCCTGGAGCTTCATGCGGTCCCCATGACCAGAGAAGGCCCACATCGGCCGAGAATGGCGCTGGAGCAGAGCGACGCGACACTGGATGAACTCCCTGACCACCATGGGCACCGTCACACCAAGCCTCCGGAGCCTGGCGAACCGGAACCAAACAGGAGCTAGCTTTGGACTAGTAAGCCTCCCATGACCGCAGCCGGAGCTCGGAGCGGCCGGGCTCCGAGGTGAGAGCAGCAGGGGGTTGCGCACCCCGACATAGACGAACACCCACTGCTTCCTGATGCTGCGAACGATCAGCACAAGGTCAAAGTGTATACCCGCACTGGCCATTGACGCGATGGTTTGGAAGGACACGCATCCAGAGCATTGGAGCGCATCCGTCAAATGCAATGAGAAGAAGTGGCGGAACAAGGCCACGGAGGGAGCAATGCCCACCATGGCTTCGCAGACAAAGGCAAAAACGACGAGGAGGACAATGGACTGAGGGTCAAGATGCAACACGCTGATTTGATAGTGCGAGAGCACCGCGTTGAAGAAGTCAGAGAAGGGAGGAATCAAGCCAGCCCAAAGGGTGTGAAGATGAAGGGGGACCTCAGTGGCAGACCTGTCAATCGCGGTGCGAGAAGCAGGCCAAGCCACCGTCGCCCCCACTCGTTGGAGACGGCGGCGAGCGCCGGGCGCACCTTCTCCATCATCTCGTCATTAATCCCCACAGACCGCTAGGTGGCGGGCCTGAAGACGGGCGGCAAGGAAGCCGAGGCGCAGGGCTCCGCTCCCTCTTCCTTCTCTCTCCCAGAAGCCATGGCGGCGGAGGGGTTTGGTGTTGGATCAGTCTGAGGAAGGAGATGCAGAAGATGAAGAAAACCGCCGGGCACACCGTTGATAGAGGAAGCAGAGTTGAGCAGGTAATAGTGGCTGCCCGGCCGGGCGAAAATCGAAGCTACATGGGGAAGTGGAGATGCCCATGTCCCGTCAATCACCACGTGTCAGTCAGGACTGCAGGCTTTGGGGCCCATGGTGCTCCACACTTGGCCCTTGGCTTCGCCACGAAGCCAAGCACGAGCGCACCTTGGGCCCGGGGACTACTGTCGGTGTTCTGGGAACTGGGGTACCCAGACTTGCCTGCCTGCGGCCCAGGGCGTGGCCCACGAGGCGGCCTGATACAGCCCAGCATCTTCAGCAACCACTCAAGACCCTCGCGAGGGGCTAAGCCTCGCGAGGGGCTAAGCCTCGCGAGGCAGACGACGCAAGGCATCCCCTGGGGCGGCCTCGCCAGGCCGGCTCATGATGATCGGAGATATCGAGACGAGGGGAACCTCGCGAGGTCCTCGTGACGTGAGCAGTGACGACCAACGCCAGATGGGCGCCAGCGGGCGCAGAGTGCCAGTTTCCTCTTTGGTGCTAAATGAGCAGGTGCAGGCGCGGAGTCCCGAGGCGTCAAGCAAAGGTTTCCATATTGGTGCAACAAGACCAAGACCAGCAGGATGGCAGGACGGAGGTCATCGCGGAGCCCACGAAGGCATCACCACCAGAGCCTTTGGCAGGTCAAGACCACCTTTTGTTAGGATAGCTTGTACTGGCTGTCCCCTTCGAATTTGGCCGTTGTGGGATCCCTTCCCGGTCAATATTTGGGAAGAGGACCCTGGTCACTATAAATAGGACTAGCCACCATCATAGAGGGGATGAGATCATCGAGACCTCTCAAACACCACAATCTCACCCGAGCTCAAGAACACCTCTCCTCAGGAGCCAGTTCATCCATGTACTAGTTCTTCCTCGGCCTACAAGGCAATCCACCACACCACACTGGATATGGGTATTACACCACAACGGTGGCCCGAACCAGTATAAATATTGTGTCTCTTGTTCATCGGATCTGATGATCTAGGCTTAGGGCTGTTGAGTAGACGATCTGGGGCGAAACGAAAGTTCTTCGTGCGCACCCCAGTGTTTGAACCTTAAGGGTTTTGCCGGAACTCTAGATCCGACAGTACTTGCCTCATGCTCGCCATCTTGGATCTTGGTCTTCAAGAAGTGTGCTTGTGGTGGAGAAGCCTTGGCCTTCATGAGTTCTTGTTCCGCCTTGAGAGCACCAATGTAGTTGTCGTCGAGGGACTTGTAGTTCTCGAGGAAGATAGTCTTGGAGATGTCATTGTTCAATCTCATCATGAAGTGGAACTTCATAGAAATGGGGTCGTCCATGCCGGCTTGTTGCAGACATTCTTCATCTCCTTGAAGTACTCGTCGATGGACTTGGATCCTGTATGGTGTTCTACAATTGGCATAGAAGATGTTCCGTGTAGGTGGGAGGCACGAACTCTCACCGCAAAGCTCTCTTCGTCTTGGGCCAACTCGTGTCATAGTCCTCTGAAGGTGTGTGAAACCACCATGTCGACGCATAGTCGTGGAAGTTCCTTGTGGCGCACTTCACATGATCTTGGGGAGGAACTTGAAGTAGCATGAGGTAGTCGTCCATCAAGCTCTCCCACTCGAGATACTCCTCGGGTTATTGAGTCCCATATAAAGGAATCGTGTGGTCGTTGTCAAGGTCGTAGTAGCTCATGGAAGTCACGGACTTGAGCTTGGGGATCTTCTCTTGAGCATACTCTTGAGGTGCGAGTGGGAAAAGATGCCGCATATCCTAAGGCGAAGATGCCTTGAAGTTGCTTGGCGAAGATGCCAAGATAGATGGTGAAGTCATTGAGCGGATGTTGGTGTGGAGCTCGTGACCTTCACGTTCTTCTCATTGATGGTGTCGATGCCGATGTGATCGTGCCAGAGATGGTAGCTCTGAAGGATGTGCACTAGAGCATCTTCTCGAAGATGAGGGAGACCACTTGCGGTTCTTGATGAGGGCTTTGAGCTTCTCCATTTGAGCATCCATGTTGGCCCACAAGTGGCTCTTCATGGCATCGAACTTGTCATTGTTGGTGTAGACCGAATTAGATGAAATGCTTTGCCTATCCATCGCAATACTCGAGCAAAGGTGAGTAGGAAATGAGATAAACAATACCAAGTTACCTTTTCTCGATGTTGAGGATGTATCCCGTTTCACTCAATGTGAAATGAAATAATAGTAGAATTAGTACCGAACTTGTTCACTCACACCTATCAAGTAAATCTTTTCGAGTGGCTTGGTTAGGGTAAGTGGCACAAAAAATTGATGCAAAATGTTAGCAAGAGTCAATAATGTTGAAAGAGATTCACAAATTTGCAAATGTAACAAGTAGACCAATAGCAAAGAATGGCACACGGAAACACACACATGGATAGATAAATGGGGAAATGCAACCAAGGAATGAGCACAAAATGTGGAATCCACAAGAAACACTCGTGTTGCACAACTCAAGAGAGACGCTAGCACGATTGCTCTATAGGCGGATACGACACTTGTGCACAACCTATGAGATGCAAAATGTATCAACTTTCTATCCCAAGTATGCTATTTATGTATGATGTTCCGGTGCTTTAGCACAAGATGATCCAATATGATCGGATATGACAATCTTATATGCAATGTGGTATGGTGCTATGGCTATTGCCTACAAGCTTCTTTGTCTTTCTCTTTTTGCTTAAAAGCTTATTTTTTATGGCCACAATGCGAAATGCACAAACCAAGATAGCAATTGTTATGCGAGAACAATCTTGTTACACAAGGGATGATATGATGATGCCAATATGATATCGTATGTTGGCAATGGATGCGTAGATCGATGATCACTAATGTGCACAAGTAACGTTGCCGCTAATACTCAAAGGCTAGTATCGATAGGCAAGTGACGCAAAAGGGCCTAGGGGTTAACAATGCAATGGAAAAGGGGATATACAATGATGTAGTCGAGTGTACCGTCCGATGATGATGATGAGAAGCGGTGCTCTTGATGTAGAACCGTTCCTAATTAGCCGAAAGACCTTAGGAAACGGAGAAACCACAACTCAAAATCTGAAGGACAAATGTAAATTGTTGGTAGCGGAAAAGCGGCGGTGGTTGCAGAATTAATGGTGGAAACCCGGTCAAAATGGGTTATGGTGGCAGAAGGGTATGATGGGCTATACACGGTGTCGGAGTTGAAGTCTCGGCCCCTAAGTAGCCGAAACACCTTATGAGACACAAGCCACAACTCAAACATGCTTGAAACAATTAGGTTAAGTTGGGTTGGCAATGTATAGTGGGCAATGGGTATGTGTAAGAGGTGGTGGTGATTGATGAAGAAGCAATTGTCCCTAAGTTGCCTAAACACCTCCGGAGACTCAACTCACTACTCAAGCAACCACAAATGCTATGGGGAAGAAAATGGGTTAGGTTGCGGAAGGCTATTGTGGCTATGCGGATGATATGGTGGAAGGCCTAGGCAAACTTGCCACATTTCCCAAAATTTGATGGATTCAAATTGATAGAGGCAAAGGTGTCCCGTCTTTCGATGAGATGGTGGCTATAGTTTTGGAGGAAATCAACTTTGACGATCCTACTACGAACGTGCTAGGACGCCGCGCCTTAGCAATCGCTAAACCAACTCCGAGAAGTTATTGACCACGCCGGAGCACGATCAACCTGACCACAAAGGTCTGTTTCCTGCAGGCAAATGAAGAACAAGCTAGAAACTGAGATTGCAATCTGGATATTGCGAACATAAGAGGAAAGCTTTATTGATGAAGGTGGGGTTCTGTGACGTCTTTGTCTGGTTGTTGAACACAAATGAAGTACGCGAAGTTGCAGCTACGGCAAACTTTAATCTAAACAAAACCCAAAGTCTAAACGACGCCCTAAGGGCTGTATATATGGAGGAAGAGGGGGCAATTTCGTGGCTCTTAGGGAAGGGGTCCAAAACCAACCCTAACTCTTGTTTCCCCGCACATACGGACTCTAAAAATAGCCTATAATGATGTATTTCGACATTACATGGGCCGGGCCTAAAATAAGGTGGTGCAGCACCTTTATTAAGGTATGGATGAATTTTATGAAAGGGCATCTTGAATATTTCGTCCATGTCCTTGTATGTCATCATGGTGGCTCGAAAGAGCTGTAATCTCCACCAGAAACTCCATTCTTGTTCCACATGTGCATGCCCTCATCTCCATGCTTGATCTTGCTCCAATGATCATCCTTCTTGTCCAAGCTAGGCCCTTCATTTGTAAGCAATACAAATGTATCCAATTTAGGTAGAATCATATTCTCATGAAGATTAGAATCATTACCGAGAAATGAAAGTACCTGGTAATTTAATTGGCGTGCGCGAGCTCTAGTAATTGGTCCTGTTTATGTATCAATTGGGGCTGTGGGTGTAACTTTGTTATTGATGAACTCATCATCCTCCCCTTCTTGAATTGAAGTCGTCCTTGATGGAAGCTCATCTTCCTCACCCAAGTAAGGCTTCAAATCTGCAATGTTAAAAGTGGGAGTAACCCAAAAATGTGCAGGCAACTCAAGTTTATATGCATTATCATTTATTTTCTCTAACACCTTCAAAGGACCATCATCACATGGCATTAGCTTTGACTTGCACAAATGAGGAAACCTATCCTTACGCAAATGTAACCAAACAAGATCTCCAGGTGCAAAGACAACACGTTTTCTACCCTTATCTCCGACAAGTTTATATTTTCCTTAGTTAACTCATGCATTTTTAAGATCAATTCAACACATTGTTTAGCATCAAAATTAACCTTCTCCGAAGATGGAAGAGGCAACAAATCAATAGGTGCATGAGGTAGGAAACCATATACAATTTCAAAAGGGCACATCTTAGTAGTAGAATGCAACGAACGATTATAAGCAAATTCAATATGAGGCAAGAATTCTTCCCACATTTTCTTGTTATTCTTCAAAAGAGCCCTAAGCATAGTAGACAAAGTTCTATTGGCTACTTCACTTTGCCCATCAGTTTGGGGGTGAAAAGTAGTACTAAAAAGCAGTTTAGTCCCCAACTTAGCCCATTAACATCTCCAAAAGTGGCTAAGAAATTTAGTATCACGATCTGAAACAATAGTATTTGGCACACCATGCAAGCGAATAATTTCACAAAAGAACAAATCAGCAACATTAGCAGCATCATCGCTTTTATGACATGGTATAAAGTGTGCCATTTTCAAGAACCTATCCATGACAACAAATATGTTATCCCTCCCCTTCTTTGTTCGAGGTAAACCCAAAACAAAGTCCATAGTTATATCTTCCCAAGGAATAGTAGGGACAGGCAAAGGCATATATAAACCATGAGGATTGAGTCGTGACTTAGCTTTTTGACATGTAGTGCAGCGAGCAACAAAACGCTCAACATCCCGTCTCATCTTTGGCCAAAAGGAATGTGTAGCAAGTATGTCCTCCGTCTTCTTCATGCTAAAGTGTCCCATTAATCCTCCTCCATGCTCCTCCTATAAGAACAAAAGACGAACAGAGCTAGCTGGAATACATAGCTTGTTAGCACAAAACACAAATCCATCATTGACGACGAACTTGTTCCATGTTCTCCCTTCTTTAGAATTCTGCAATACATCTTTAAATTCACCATCATGCACATATTGATCTTTGATGGTCTCCAAACCAAATATTTTAAAGTCAAGTTGTGAAAGCAGAGTAAAAAGACGAGACAATGCATCAGTAATAATATTTTCTTTTCCCTTCTTGTGTTTAATAACATAAGGGAAAGTCTCTATGAATTCAACACATTTAGCATGTCTACGGTTCAGTTTTGCTTGACTTTTAATGTGCTTCAAAGATTCATGATCATAATGTATAACAAATTCTTTGGGCCATAAATAATGTTGCCATGTTTCCAAAGTCTGAACAAGAACTTATAATTCCTTATCATAAGTAGAATAATTCAGACTAGGCCCACTCAATTTTTCAGAAAAGTATGCAACAGGTTTACCATCTTGTAATAACACACCTCTTAACCCAATTCCACAAGCGTCACATTCAAGCTCAAAAGTCTTATTAAAATCAGGAAGTTGGAGTAAAGGAGCATGTGTCAACATATCTTTCAATACCGTGAATGCTTCTTCCTGTGCGGTACCCCCAAAAAAGACACATCCTTCTTTGTAAGCTCATTTAGAGGTGCAGCAATGGTTCTGAAATCTCTCACAAAATGCCTATAGAATCCAGCGAGGCCAAGGAAACTCCTCACATGTGTGAACGTTTTGGGTTGCGGCCAACTCTCAATAGCTTCAATCTTGGCTTTATCAACCTCAACTGCCTGTGGAGTAACAACATAGCCAAGAAAATATACTCGGTCGGTGCAATAGGTGCACTTTCTAAGGTTACTAAACAAACATGCATCATGTAGAGCAATAAAAACAGCACGTAAATGTTCCAAATGTTCCTCCAAAGATCTGCTATGAATCAATATATCATCAATGTAAACTACCACAAATCGTCCAATGAAAGCACGTAAAACTTCATTCATTAATCTCATGAAAGTACTAGGTGCATTAGTTAACCCAAAAGGCATGACTAACCACTCATATAATCCAAACTTAGTTGTAAATCCTGTTTTCCATTCATCTCCCAATTTCTTACGAAATTGATGGCATCCACTATGCAAATCAACTTTGGAGAATATAGTAGAGCCACTCAATTCATCAAGCATATCATCTAGCCTAGGAATAGGACGACGATAACAAAGAGTAATATTTTTAATGCCTCTACAATCAACACACATACGCGATGTACCATCCTTTATTGGCACTAGAATAAAAGGAACATCACATGGACAAAGGGATTCACATATGTAACCTTTGTCGAGTAGCTCCTGTACTTGACGCATAATCTCCTTCGTCTCCTCTAGATTGGTATGGTATGGTGCACGGTTGGGTAGCGATGCACAGGGAATTAAGTCAATCTGATGCTCAATCCCTCGAATAGGTGGTAATCTCGGTGGCACGTCTTGTGGAAAGACGTCCGCGAACCCTTGCAAAATGTTAGTGACAGGAGGAGGCAAAGAGGAAGGCACGTCCTCGAATGAAAATAATGCCTCTTTGCACACAAAATCATAGCAAACATATTTGCTGAAATCTAGATCATCAATATCAGATTTGGTGGCAAGTAAACATCCACTTTTAAAATTTAATTTCAGATGCAACATGAGATGATGGTTTGTTATTAGGCTTCGTTTATTGCTCAAATTCTTTTGCCATAATCTGATTTTCACTCTTATTTTGCTCCTATTTCGCTTTATTAGCTCTATTAATATCATCTTTCAAAATAGAATCAGGAGACATAGGAAGCAAAGTAATACGTTTATCCTTATGAACAAGAGTATACATATTGTTTCTACCATGGTGTACATATTTTTTATCAAATTGCCATGGTCTACCAAGTAATAAGGAACAAGCTTGCATGGGTACCACATTGTAATCAATATAATCAGCATATGTAGAGATACTAAAATGCACACTAACAGTACGTGTTACCTTAACCTTGCCGCTGTTGTTGAACCATTGGATGTAGTAAGGATTTGGATGTGGTCTTGTGGTGAGAGATAGCTTCTCCACCATCTCCATGCTAGCCCAGTTGTTGCAGCTCCCTCCATCTATGATGATGCGAACAGAACGTTCCTTCACAACGTCCTTTGTATGGAACAAATTATGCCTCTGATTTTGCTCCGCTTGTGTGACCTGCACACTCAAAACACGTTGAGCAACTAAAAATTCATACCTGTCAGCGTCTTTAGGAGCCATGTATTGCGTCTCATTTTTAGAATCATCTCCAGTGTGTTCTTCACGTGTAATAAGAGCAAAACTCTCCTCATCATAGTCACTAGTGGACTCATAACCACCTTCCTCAATAGCAATCATGACACGCTGAGATGGGCATTTGCTCGCATAGTCACCATGACCAGAGCAACGACGACATATAACATCATGTGTTGGCCCTGTGGATGCCAAGGATGAAGAAGAGCTCTGCGCAGGACCGGAAGGTCTACTCCTGGCTGATGGTGGTGGTGCCTGTTTGCCTTTATCACGGCTAGAAGTCACAGATGAAGTAGGCGGTGGTGTAGCCGGACGTGTCGAAGTCGATTATGCACGCGGTGTCCATTATGAAGGTCGACCTGCAGAAAAATTAGTTCGCGCCAAGGCTTGTCGATCATGTACTTCACGTTCAGCTTTGCAAGCAAGATGGAATAAACGAGTGATATTATGATACTCCTTATACTCTAGAATTGTCTGAATCTCTCTATTTAAGCCACCCATAAAATGTGCAAGAATAGCCTCATTATCCTCAACAATACCACATCTAATCAGGCCAGTTTGTAATTCCTGATAATATTCCTCTACAGAATTTTTTCATTGTCTTAAACGCTGCAATTTCAGCAGTAATTCACGTTGATAATATTGTGGAACCAAACGGGTACGCATAGTAGTTCTCAAAGAAGCCTAGGTAGTTGGAATATTATTCGGATATAATCTACAATATTCAGACCACCACACACAAGCAAAACTAGTGAAAGCACAAAGATTAGTAGCAACACGTCTCTCCTCGGGATATTCTAAACATGTAAAACATTATTTGGTTTCTAACTCCCAACTAAGATATATATCAAGAACATATCTACCCTCAAATGGTGGAATATTCAATTTTAGTTTAGGGAGATGGTCATGATCTCGTACCCGCGGGTGTGGTGCAGCCCTACCATTGCGATTATTTGCATGTGGACGACCTGGTGTTTGTGGTGCTGGTTGTTGCACGTAGTTTTATTTTTTATCAACCTCATCCTCGTAATCTCCCGCGTAATTGTCCTCCTCCTCAACAGTAGCAGGAGCCACAGAAATATCAACAGCAGGACCAATAGTTTGGCCAGGATGAAGAGGGACACGGCTCGCTTTGCGGAGGGTTGTTTCGCGACGCGAAGGTGGTTGTTCTTGTTGTTGTTGTTGGAGTGGTGCAGCAGGTGGAGGTAGACGCGCAAGAACTTCAGCGAATTTGGCATCCAACTTGGTGTTAATTGACTCCTCAATGCCATCCATCCTCGCTAGTGCGTCGCCTAAACTGGTCATCACATCTTCTACCTGTTGATCCATCATTTGCTGAAATTTATCATGCAACTCCTTGTTCATCATGTTCTCTCAGCTAGTCTCGTCGACTTGTGATCCTGTCATGGTTAACAGCAATAGAAACACACACAAATATGATCCTACAGACTACTAGAAAATGGTGGTGGTGGGGTGTTACAAATCCGTCAAGCAAATCTCAAATTCTTACTAGTTCTTACCCAGCAGCAGGTGGTGATCGGCAACCGTGGTAGTCAAAACTCTGAAAGCTTGGATAAAGCGATTACCAGGGGAGTCAAACGCACCACGTAGATGTATGTGGAGCTGGGAAGGCTTACAATATGGTAGCAAAAAGGGTCAGCAATAATTAATTCAGAGATGCAAAGTTGAATAAACGCTCAACGACGGTACTATGCTGGTCCTAGGCTAGACCATACTAGAGACGCGGGCCTAGAACACTAAGCAAATCACGGCGCTGCAGGTAATCAAGGGGAAATCACACACTGAATTTTATTCGCCTCTTTTTTCCGCTCTTTTTCTTTGCGCTCTCGTTTCTTTTTTACCGAAAATCACTATAATGGTGATTGTCTCAAAACTCTTCCCAAGTCAAACTAAGATGATAAGCACGAATAATCTTCGAAAATTAGGCAGTGACGACCAAAAAGTGCGGTACAAAACAGTATGATGGCACATGTCTCAAAAGACTCAGAAAAGTCTAAAAATAGGATAGGGAAAAATATTTTCACCTGTCGAAATTTTGGGCTAAAAACTGCCCGGGCGTCTCCAGACTCGAGACCTACGCAGGCAAGGAAACATGAATCCGAAACTGGATGGATCTCGAGAACAAACCTAATATGAAAAGAACTCGGATTGGTGGTAGCTTATGGAATCGGTGGTGATATGTTGTGGCAGTGGTGGGATATGGCAGCGATGGTAGGTTATGGCAGCGGTGGTGGTATATGGCAGCGGTGGTGGTATGGCAGAAACGATGAATAGCGTGCGGCGGCTTGACAACTGTGACAGAACTCGAAACTCTAAAGGAGTAGACACTAAGACCAGCAACTAGACACGATGATGCAACCGCAAATTCAACAAAGAAAAACCCTGAAAAGATTATGCAAAGGCTCAGATTGGTTCGGATATGATGAACTAACCTTAATATTTTTTTGGCTTTTTCGTGGACTATATATGAAGAACAGACTCGATCTAACTATGAAAAACTGAAAAATATCACCGAGCAACCTTTATCTGATACCACTTGATAGAGGCAAAGGTGTCCCGTCTTTTGAAGAGATGGTGGCTATCGTTTTGGAGGAAGTCGACTTTGAAGATCCGACTACAAACTTGCGAGGACGTCGCGCCTTAGCAATCGCTAAACCAACTCTGAGAGGTTATTGACCACGCTGGAGCACGATCAAACTGACCACAAAGGTCTGTTTCCTGCAGGCGAACAAAGAACAAGAAAGAAACTGAGATTGCAATATGGATATTACGTATATAAGAGGAAAGCTTTATTGATCAAGGTGGGGTTCTGTGACGCCTTTGTCTGGTCGTTGAACTCAAACGAAGTACGCGAAGTTGCAGCTATGGCGAACTTTAATCTAAACAAAACCCGAACTCTAAACGACGCCCTAAGGGCTGTATATATGGAGGAAGAGGGGGGAATTTTGTGGATCTTGGGGAAGGGGTCCGAAACCAACCCTAATTCTTGTTTCCCCGCACATACGGACTCTAAAAGCAGCCTATAATGATGTATTACAAAATTACATGGGCCGGGCCCAAAAATAAGGTGGTTGTCGGTGTACAAAAGAAGGGGCGCATCTTTGTACCCCTTACTTGTGCGGGATAGTAGGAGCCGCAACCACGGCCGCACCAAGCAGAGCAGGAGAAGTGGACTGAGGTAAAACCGAAGCCCAAGACAATCTAGACGATGGCAAGACAGACAACACGAGAAGAACAAGCAAAGGGACAGGCTCCCCCGACAAGGACTCTTGCCGGGGCGGCCTGCGCACCACCTGGCAAGGGATCTTGCCGGGGCAACCACTCAGACGCCTCCGAGATAGCCACCCTTGAAACCTATCGTCTCCAACAATATCAACAACAGTGGAGCCAAGGCTCGGGAAGCGCCCACGTGATGGCATCCAGATCTTTGTGAAGACAAAGATTTGTGACTCCCAAGGTAAGGTCTAGAGGATATGGCGATGGTGAGATTCCTCGCCTAGGACGCCCGTGAGACCCCGGCAAGACTCCTTGCCGAAGACACCCCGAAGCCCCTGCAAGCCTCTGGCCGCAGGGCACTCACGGAGGACCCAGCAAGACCCTTGGCAAGAAGAGAAGCAAGTCTGCGACAAGCTCTTGCCGCCCCGTTGCCGCCCCAGCTCAGCAGCCGACCCTATGGCCCAGGCAGGCACCCACGTGGCGATACGTGGTTCCTGGGCCAGCTAGCCATGCACCTACGTGGTGGCATGCAGATCTTCGTGAAGACCCTTCCGCGATGCCACCTCAGCCTCGCTGGCCTAGACGCGTGTCGCGACCAGACAGAGCGGCAAGAGACAGGACGGGCTTCTTTCCCGTCCCCGATAAAGTAAATAGACACCTAAGCAGCGCATTGAATGTGCCTTGTCCCGCAATGGCATGGGATAAGCCTATACATTGTACACCTTTCCACCTCCTGTGTGCCACTGTGGCAGCCCCTTTAGACTATAAATGGAGGCCCGCGGCGTACTGGAGGAGGATTCGGATCCTGGAAAGCTGGATAGGCACCATAGCTAGCTAAAGAACTCAAGAACACTGAAATATACACCAAAGCAGGACTAGGGTATTACGCATCCTCGCGGCCCGAACCTGGGTAAACGATCGCTATGCTGACTCCTAGACCTGCTCTTCGCACAACTCCACGCCCGCCAACCGTAGAAGGGATTCCAGTGATCCCATAGGTGTCATTTCGTACCGACATCTTTGGCGCTCCAGGTAGGGGGCGCAGTTGTTAGGGTAGTGATTCCTGATCGCCATGGCTCCTCAGAAGAATACGATTGCGGCGGTCGGCTCGTCTACAGCCGAACGGCCCGTGCCAGCATTGGCCGGCGACGGGGTGGTCGCAGATGGGAGCCGAGGCGCGACCCACGAATACCTGCACCGTTCCAGCAGCCGAAGCCTGGAAAGCGGCGTCGCTCATGCACGAGACGACGAGCCACACGCCACCAAGTCCAAGGGTGGAGCCAGGCCCCCGGCAGGCGGTGCGGGACCCTCCAAGAGCGGCGTCATACCCCGCACGGGCGACGCGGCGACTTCCAAGATGCCCACGGCAGCACCCACGGCGCGTTCCTCCCAGGTCATGCGCGATGGGCAGCATCGCTGCACGGAGGACCCCGGGCGCCGCCGCGGAAAGAGCCTCGTGCATCAATCACGAGATGCAGAAGATCAGCATGCCTACCGAGGCGCCGGCGAAGGCGACGTGCAGCTGCGGGGCCGTGATAAAGCTCCTTCTAACATGGTTAGAAGTTGTAGTGCATATCGATCCGCGCAGCTCTCCCTGCCACACATGCCAGTGGAAGCCCTGGCACGCGCGCAGTTCCTCCTCGACTTCCCTCCTGCAGCGGAGAAGCTCGACGAGTGGAGAGCTACCGTTCGTAGCCTTGTCGCCATCGCCAACAAGGACGAACCACGGCTGGCAGGGCCTTCGGGCCGACGCTCTCCCGAGCCACCACACGCCAGCGGTGGAAGGACTGGGGGCGCCGCGGCTACGATGCACTCTCCTCCTCCTCGCCAGTTATCACGCGTGCCGGCCTGTCGGGATGACGCTTGCGATGATGTATCCATAGCATCGTCCGACCCACAGACCCACCATGATCAGCGCCAAGTTCTTTGACAATGTTCCCACGGGGACGCTCGAACCGCCATCGAGCGCCGAGGCGAGGCGCGCCACCAGTCAGATAAACGGGCAGGGCCTGCTGTAGACAACCCAGCACCGGGAGGATCTGGAGGCTTACCTTACGAGGTAGGCTGCCCACCTTTAGTCGTGAGCTGCGGCATTTCAAGTGGCCCACCCACCGCACCTTCAAGCACGACGTCGGCGAGAAATACAATGGAAAGACTCATCCATCGGAGTTCCTCAGCATCTACACCATCGCGATGCAAGCTGCTGGGGCGCGCGACGATAAGGTCCTCGCTAATTATTTCCCGTTGGCGCTTAAACCCAACGTTATGTCATGATTGATGCACTTGTCGGCGGATTCCATTTCTTCCTGGTCGGATTTGTGCCATGAGTTTGTTGGCGCTTTTACGGGAGGCCACCAGGCTCATGGACAAGCAAGAGATTTGCATGTTATCACCCAGAAGGAAGGTGAAAGCCTACGCAAGTACATATAGAGGTTCAGCCGAGTGCAGTATAACATCCCAGACATTCATCCTGCCGCCATCATCAGCGCGTTACACCAGAACGTGCGCAACCGCAAGATGCGGGAGGAGCTGGCGATGAACAAAGTCTAGGATGTGGCCGAACTTTATGTTCTAACCGACAGATGTGCCAGGGCTGAAGAGGGAAGGAAGTACCCCCGCGAAGACGCCGGTGTGGAAACCGGTTCCTCAGATGAAGACGCCGTCGCCCCAACGAAAAAGGCTCGATGCCTTAATAGAAAACGCAAGGGGAAGGCTGTTCTTGCCATTGAGGTATCCGACAACGCCGGCACCACCAAGAAAACCAAGGCAGACAACCCCGGCAAGGAAATCGTCGAATGTGTCGCGTGCCGGGCCTTGGCGGCCGCTGACAAGCCGGGAAGCTCTGACAAGCAATACTACAAGATCCACCGTACCAAAGGCCATGACCTCCAGAACTGCCGACAAATCAAGCAGCTCGCGGAGAAGAAAAAGGCCGAGTACGAGAGGCGAGACAAGGAGAAAGGCCAAGATGGCGCTGAAGGATCTGGTAAGAAACGTGGCAGCCAACTTGGCCGCCGGGGCAAAGATAACCACCAAGAACGGCCCGCCCGGGGTCGTGACAAGAACCGCAAAGATGATGATGGCGAGGAGGACGACGAGTCCGGCAAGCAAGAGTTTCAGAAGGCCACAGAGGCCATGTGCGTCGACGGCGGTGCCTCTTTGCACTCCTCCCACTGCCAACTTAAACAGTGGGCACATGAGATCACAGTCGTGGAGCCGTCGTTCGATGCCCAAAAGCCTCTGAGGTAGTCCAGCATTCCTATCATCTTTGACGCCGAGGATCAACCTGACCGCACGACTGCGGCCGGGTGTTTGCTGCTGCTGGTCTCACCAACGATACACAACCTCAAGGTGACGAGGATGCTGGTTGATGGCGGGCCCGACCTGAACTTAATCTCGCCCATCGTGGTTAGGAGGCTGCAAATCCCTGATGGGGATCTCGAGGAGACATGATCTTTTCAAGGAGTCAACTCAAGGAGAAGCCAGCCCAAGGGTAAAATCACGCTACCCATGACGTTCGGGGGCGAGCTAAACTACAGGATGGAGAGGATTGTTTTCGATGTAGCCGAGATCCCCTTGCCTTACAACGGGATCCTCGGCCGCCCAACATTGGCCAAGTTCATGGCGGCGTCGCACTACGCCTACAACACGCTGAAGATGCCCGGGCCGATGTCCATCATTACCGTCCCCTCTGACAAGAAGGATGCGCTGATCTACGCTGACCAGCTTTACCGGGAGGCAGTTGCAGTGACTGCCGCCAAGGCGCTTGCTCCTATCACTGAAGCCCCGGGAGGAAAGAAGACCGGGAAGACATCTCGCACCTACTCCGGCAAGCTCTCTTATTCGGAGTGTAGCATTCCCGTCGAGAACACGCCAGAGAGCTCCACCGGCAAGAGCAAGAAATCCAGAGCTGCTTCACCAGAAACCAAGCGGGTATCCGTCAATGAGGACGGCACGGGAGGGGCTTTGACCATAAGCTCCGCCCTCGACAGCAAATAGGAAGATGAACTCGTCAACTTCCTGCGGGCGAATGTCGACGTGTTTGCATGGCAAGCGTCTGACATCCCCAGCGTTCCCAGGGAGGTGATTGAGCACCATCTTGGTGTCTTCCCTCATGCGCGACCCGTCAAGCAGAAGGTCAGGAAGCAAGCTCTAGAGCGGCAAGAGTTCATTAGAGAGGAGACCAGGAAGTTAGAGGCAGCCGGCCTAGTGAGAGGAGTGCTCCATCCAATGTCGTTGGCCAATCCGGTGATAGTGCATAAGGCAAATGGGAAGTGGAGGCTGTGTATAGACTACACATACATTAATAAGGCTTTTCCAAAAGATCATTTCCCATTACCACGCATCGACCATATTATGGACTCCACAGCTGGGTGTGACTTGTTATCATTCTTCGACGCTTACTCAGGCTACCACCAGATCTTCATGACGAGAGAAGATGAAGAAAAGACAACATTCATCACCCCATGTGGTACGTACTGCTTTATGCGGATGCCTTTCGGATTGAAGAGTGTTGCCTCAACATTTGCGAGGGCGGTGTAGATTGGTTTTGTGCCTGAGTTACATAGAAATATGGAGGCGTATATGGATGGTATAGTGGTCAAAACCAAGGGCAAGGCAACGCTCATGCAAGACTTGGAAGAGACATTCACGAATCTTCACAAGATCAACCTTAAGTTGAACCCTGAAAAGTGTGTCTTCGGCGTCCCGTCCGGCAAGCTTCTCGGCTTCTTCATGTCACAGCGTGGAATTGAAGCGAATCCCGAGAAGATCAAGGCCATCGAGCAGATTGAAGCGCCCAGGCGAATCAAGGATGTGCGTCGGCTTGGTGGGTGCGTTGCCGCCATGGGCAGGTTCATCTCCAAATCTGCCGAGCGCGCCCTTCCCTTTCTCAAAATTTTGAAAAAGCCGGGCCCGATGGAGTGGACCCAGGAAGCCGAAGTGGCACTGCGAGATTTGAAGAAATACCTCTCCTCTACACCGGTACTTGTCGTGCCTAAACCACAAGAACCATTGCTGCTGTACCTAGCGGCAACGAACCAAGTGGTCAGTGTCGCGCTAGTGGTCCAGAGGGAGGTCAATGCAGAAGCGGTAGCAGCGACATCACCTGATGCTACTGGGGCTGAAGAGATGTGACCGAATAGAGTGATGCAGAAGAAAAAGATGATGCAGCACCCGGTTTACTTTGTCAGCTCCCTATTACACGGGCCTAGGTCAAGGTACTCCAGCATGCAGAAATTACTCTTTGGCCTCCTTATGGCCTCGAGGAAGTTGCGTCATTACTTCCAAGCACATGAAATCACTGTCGTCACTCGCTTCCCGTTGCAACGAATATTGCATAACCCAGATGCGACTGGGAGGATTGTGGAGTGGGCCCTGGAGCTGTCAAGCTTCGGTTTGAAATTTGAAAGCACTTCGACGATTCCGAGTAGAGTCTTGGCAGAATTTTTTGCAGGATGGACCTCAACGCCCGATGAGGAGATCAAGGAGACTACCCTCCCCGGCAAGGGTGAGAGTCGCGACTGGATTATGTACTTTGACGGAGCTTTCTCGCTGCAAGGCGGCGGTTCTGGTGTGCTGCTCGTTGCACCCACTGGAGAGCACCTCAAGTATGTGATCCAGATGCACTTCCCCAGGGAGGTATCAACAAATAACACTGCCGAGTACGAAGGACTGCTCGCCGGTCTCAAGATCGCAGCGGACCTCGGGATTAAGAAGCGTATCATCAGAGGAGATTCGCAGCTCGTCGTCAGGCAAGTAAACAAATATTACCAAAGCCCATTGATGGAAGCCTACATGGATGAAGTGAGGAAATTGGAGGAGCATTCCGACGGTATACAAGCTGAACACGTGCCCCGAGTGGAGAACGATATCGCCGATTGCCTGTCAAAACGTGCCACCCTCAAAACTACCTATGGAACCAGGTACCTTTGTGCTCCGATTATTTCACCCATCTGTTGAACCATCGACTGAGCCGAGCAAACGAAGGAAATCAAGCCCCGACAAGTACGTTCCTGCCGAACCCACAGGGGTGGCCGGCGAAAGTGTTGTCGGAGACGCGGAGCCTGCCGTGGGGCAACAAACTCCGGCGGGGCGTCAAGCCCTAGCCGTAGAGGCAGTCGCTCCCATAGCAGAAGAAATGCCTTTGGTCCTTGCCGTTGAGCCCCGGGCTCCGGCATAGGCGCAGCATACCATCGAATTCCTCCGGACCGGGGAGCTTCCTGAAAAGCAGGAAGAAGCGGAGAAAGTAGCCCGTCGGTCCGCCATGTACCAGTTCGTCGACGACGTCCTGTACAGGAAACGACCGAATGACATGAAACTTAAGTGTATCACCCGGGAGGAAGGACTGGAGCTGTTGGCAAGATACATGGAGGCATATGTGGCTCCCACATAGGGTCAAAAGCCCTCGTCGGCAAGGCATTTCGACAGGGTTTCTTCTGGCCCACTGCCCTCCAGGATGCAATGACACTAGTAACCAAGTGTGAAGCGTGTCAGTTCCATTCGAAGAAACTTCATCAACCAGCTCAAGCTCTCCAAAAAATCCCTCTCTCCTGGCCATTCTCTGTCTGGGGGCTCGGCATATTGGGCCCTTTTCCCCGTGTTGTCGGGGGCTTTGAGTACTTGTATGTAGTAATCGACAAGTTCACAAAGTGGCCGGAGGTGGAGGCAGTGAGGAAATTGACAGCACAGTCGGCCATCAAGTTCTTCAAGGGCCTGGTCTGCCGTTTTGGTGTACCAAACAGAATTATCACCGACAACGGTACATAGTTCACAAGCCAGACCTTCATGCAATATATGCAAGATCTTGACGGCAAGTTATGTTTCGCTTCTGTTGGACATCCACGAAGCAACGGCTAGGCAGAAGGGGCAAATGATGAAGTACTGCGGGGCCTCCGGACAAGGACTTTTGACAGGCTACACAAGTGCAGAAAGTGCTGGACCGATGAATTGCTGGCGGTTCTTTGGTCGATTAGGACGACACCAAACCGAGCCACCGGCCAGACACCCTTCTCCCTCATTTACGGGGCGGAGGCAGTTCTCCCCACATAACTCACATACGGGTCACCCCGAGTGCTCGCTTATGATGAGCTTGAGCAAGAGCGACTGCAACAAGATGACACAACGCTCCTCGAGGAAGATCGTCTTCGGGCGGCTGTACAAGTTGCGTGCTACTAGCAAGCTTTGCGCCGCTATCATAGCCGCAAGGTTCATGCCCGAAGCTTTGAGGAAGGCGAACTTGTTCTTCGGCACGTTCAGTCGGCCAAGAATTCCAACAAGTTAACGCCAAAGTGGGAAGGCCCTTATCGGGTAATACGAGTCACCAGGCCTGGCGCAGTCCACCTGGAGACCGAAGATGGGATCCAAGTGAGTACCTCCTGGAACATCAAACATCTTCGCAAGTTTTACCCATGAGGAGTGGTTGCCGGGCCTCCCGGCAAGCCACCCTTTTGTACAAGCCTTGCCGGCAAGGCATGTAACCCTATGAACAAAGCTAGGCGCAGACCCTGAGCATAAATAAATGAAGCACTGGCACCCTTAGTTATAGCATGCATGCTAGGTTGAGTCCTTTCCTCAGTTAGGGTTGATAGTGCTTGGTGGCGACTAACCCCTAGCCTAGAGGTCGAGAGTTCGTCTTTTCTGCCTTCTTTGATCCACATGTCTTTCCTGCTGAGCCACTTGGGAAAAGAGGAATGAACTGACGCCCCAACCCCGACAAGGCAAGCCTGCCGGGGCGGAAGATATAAGAATCGAACCAGGGCGAGCCAAGGTTGCCGGGGGTTGTGGATTCATATAAGTTTTTCATCCCCCTGCTATACATTTCCATATGGAACTGGGACATATGAAACCTCTTTTATGTCTTAAAAGCACCGTGCTCCCTTTTTCCTTCTGCCTGAGAGTTACTTCCTGGGTCGGAATTTGGGAGTAGTTGCAATGGCGAAGAAATTAACGAGGAGTCTAACTCTACTTCGCCCCCACCTCCGCCAAAAGCTTGAGAACGGTCGGCCGAAGAAGAGAAACGGCAAGGCCTGTTGCCGGGCGATAACATTTATTATAAAAATAACAACGATTTATCCTTGGAATGGGCCTCGCTCACGCACGAAGAACCTGGCAAACACCCCTTTTCATTAAAAACATCCAGTATAGGTACAGTTCGTACGAAAAGAAAAACATGGACAAGGGGGGTTACAAGCTTTAAATTCAACAAAGGCCCGCAGGCTTGAAAACTAAAAAGAGATAAGGTGCCCGTAATCGCTTTCTTGTTCCTCTCCTCAGAAGATGGAACATGACAGCGGGAGGGCAAAAAGAGCGCCTGGGGGAGGTGCGAAGAGCAGAAAGCTAGAAGATAAGGCAGCGGCCCGCTAGTACGCGACGAAGGCATTGGTGCCCGCGTGCTCCGAGTTAACGGCCGCCGCCCGCCTTCTTCGCCTTATCCGGCCCTCCTACGCCGGCCGCCCAAGGAGACGACGGGGAGCACCCCGAAGGAGAGCTTGGCGAGGATGGCCCTCAGCAGGCCGCGTGACCGAGGGAGGAGCGGCGCGGTCAGTCGAAGTCGGAGTCGGCATTCTGCCGCTTGGCCCCCTCGTCGCCACTATCATTGTCCTCCTCGTCACTCCCGCCCGAGGAAGTGTCTCCATCATCAGAAGATCTCTCTACACAGCACTTCAGGCATGTCCCAAGATCTCCAAAGACCTTGACGGAGAGCAGGCCGTGCTCCATTAATTTGAAATAGAGGACGAGCCCCACCGTCAAGCTATGGATGCGGGCAAACGTTTCCACCCGCGACAGAGATACATGACGTGAGGGGCGGGAAAGTCAATGTCAAATCGTGTACCCCGGGTCTCGCAGCCACTCATGTGCAACCTGAGGGTCTGGGGCAGGTCGAGCTCCATCTCCGCTGCAAAGGGGGTGGGGAGACGGAGACGACGGTGCGGTGGCCGGCGTAGCCTAATAAAAAACTCGTAGGGCCGGTCCCCGACGTGACCCTCCATCGCAGGGGTACCGTTGGCAGAGGCATGACCGCCGCGCCACCTCGTGCCCCTCTCCCCCGACCGCCGCGGCAACCTCGGCCACGCCCCCTCCCCCTTCCTCTTGTGGCTGGCTGCGCCGCCATGGGCTCAAGGGAGGAGGAGACACGCTGACGAGCAGCGACCCTCGCTGCCACCTACGAAGGCCCAGAACCTCCTCTCACCATGGCAGACGAGAGGAAGAAGCAAAGATGAAGGAGTATGGATACTGAAGAATGTGGGGTGGTGCTCCCTCCCTCCCCCTCTTTATAAAGAGGCGGGGTCGAGACCCAGCCGCCCCGCTCAGCCAATCCAGCCATCAGGGGCGCAGGGAATCGGGACCGGCCAGCTGCCGCAACTAGCAACGGCCCAGTTTCCCGCCTCCAAAGCTCGCCACCTGCATGAAGGATGCTTGGGGAACGTGCAGGGTCGAAAGGACAGGTGAGGCGACTGTTCCCCACCCCGTGATCGGGGGGGAGCGTGGGCGCCTTCAAAACTGCGACCCAAGACCGTCCAGTAAAAGAGCCGCGCCTCCAGGCGTCCATCTTTTTCAGGGGAAGGCGTGAGCCGCCTCTTTACTGTGATATGACTCATGCGTGCGGGAACCGCCTCACGCATGCCAACCACGTCACGCGCACCCCTTCACGTCGCGCATTCAACGAGGGTCGAGGGAAGCGCAGCGCGCGAAAAGTTTTACCGCAGTAAAAACCACCCCGCCTGCCCACACACCGTTTTCGCCCTGGCCCAACAACGTGTCGCGCTCATGTGTGGCCCAGGCCCGGGGGCTCCTGTCAGTGTACAAAAGAAGGGGCACATCTTTGTACCCCTTACTTGTGCGCGGACAGTCGGAGCCGCGCCCACGGCCGCACCAAGCAGAGCAGGAGAAGTGGACCGAGGTAAAATCGAAGCCCAAGACAATCAAGACGACGCCAAGACAGACACCACGAGAAGACCAAGCAAAGAGACAGGCTACCCTGGCAAGGACTCTTGCCGGGAAAGGGCTCTTGCCGGGGCAACCACTCAGATGCCTCCGTCACAGCCACCCTTGAAACCTATCTGCTCCAACAATATCAACAACAGTGGAGCCAAGGCTAGGGAAGCGCCCACGTGATGGCATGTAGATCTTTGTGAAGACAAAGATCTATGACTCCCAAGGTAAGGTCCAGAGGACATGGTGATCGCGAGGTTTCTCTCCTAGGACGCGCGCGAGTCCCCGGCAAGACTCCTTGCCGAAGACACCCCGAAGCCCCGGCAAGCCTCTTGCTGGAGGGCACTCACGGAGGACCTGACAAGACCTTGCCAAGAACAGAAGCAAGTCTGCGACAAGCTCTTGCCACCCCGTCGCCGCCCCAGCTCGGCGACCGACCCGCTGGCCCAGGCAGGCACCCACGTGGCGATACGTGGTTCCTGGGCCAGCTAGCCAAGGACCTACATTGTGGCATGCAAATCTTCGTGAAGACCCTTCCGCGACGCCACCTCAGCTGCCTGCCTCGCTGGCCTAGACACGTGTCGCGACCAGACAAAGCGTCGACGGACGGGACGGGCTTCTTTCCCGTTCCCGATAAAGTAAATAGACACCTAAGCAACACATTGAATGTGCCATGTCCCGTAATGGCATGGGATAAGCCTATACAATGTACACCTTTGCACCTCTTGTGTGCCACTGTGGCAGCCCCTTTAGACTATAAAAGGACGCCCGCGGCGTACTAGAGGAGGATTCGGATCCTGGAAAGCTGGATAGGCACCATAGCTAGCTCAAGAACTCAAGAACACTCAAATATACACCAAAGCAAGACTAGGATATTACGCATCCTCGCGACCCGAACCTGGGTAAACGATCGCTGTGCTGACTCCCAGACCTGCTCTTCGCACAACTCCGCGTCCGCCAACCATAGAAGGTATCCCAGTGATCCCATAGGTGTAGTTTCGTACCGACAGTGGTGCAACACCTATATTAAGCTATGGAGGAATTTTATGAAAGGGCATCTTGAATATTTCGTCCATGTCCTTGTACGTCATCATGGTGGCTCGAAAGTGTTGTAATCTCCACCAGAAACTCCGTTCTTGTTCCCCTTGTGCATACCCTCATCTCCATGCTTGATCTTGCTCCAATGATCATCCTTCTTGTCCAAGCAAGGCCCTTCATTTGTAAGCAAGACAAATTTATCCAATTTAGGTAGCATCATATTCTCCTGAACATTAGAATCATTACCAAGAAACGAAAGTACCTGGTAATTTAATTGGCGTGCGCGAGCTCTAGTAATTGGTCCTGTATATGTATCAATAGAAGTTGTGGGTGTAACTTTGTTAGTGATGTCCTCATCATAAATGATTATGGTAGTATTTTTTCGGTTTGGGGGATGTCAAGAGCTTCAAAACGAGCTAAAGAATGTCAAAATCGGAGTTCCGATGAATTAGTTATGACCAAAAGAAAAATCAGCCTAAGTGGAAATCTACAGGTACCGGAAGTCCGGAAAGTAGCGGATGTCCGGTGACTGGATATCCGAAATTCGTTGGAAATCCGTTATTTTCTTCTGTAAAGTGGTTCCGGTCGTCCGGTGGATTGCGGACGTCCGATGCTTCGGGAGGGTCCGGACGTCCTGTAAAACACCGGTCGTCCGGTGGGTCGGGGTCGACGCGGGATTTGAGTTTTGGGACGATATTTTGGACGGAAAATGTAGATTTTGGTCTCGAAATTGATGAGATTTCATGGGTGAAAGATGGGGAAACTTGGGGAAATGCTAGATCCACTTGAAACCAAGCAAATCCATGGATCAAAATCAACAAAACATCATCAAACCAACAAATCACAAAAAAATTAGGTCTATTTTCAGTGGGGATTTTCGAATTTTAGGACGAAATCAAGCACGAGAGGGCTAGAAAATGGTGGTGGAGACTCCAAATTCATGATAAACGTGGCTCATGATGCCATATGATGCGGGGCTAACCGGATCTAGGCTGATCTTTCACGATTGGAGGTATCCCCGAGGATGAACACAAAGAACACGAGGGAAACGCGAGGGAAACACTCAAGAACAAGTCCAATACACTTCCACTAGACTAACAAACACATAGACCCACAAGGTACAAGAAAGACAAAGGGAAAGATACAAGGGAAAGTTCATCTCCAAGAGGAGATATTGATGATATCCTAGATGGATCTTCCCGTGATGGGTCTTGAATCCCGTAGGATCTTCTAACATGCTCACATGGAGGTCTTGAACTCCATGGGAGTTGTGGTCTCTCTCTCTCTCTCCCAAGAGTAGAGTAGTACAAGTAGCAAAGCTCACCTAAGAATGAGCTATCATATTTGCTAACCCTAGCTAGGAGGAGGTAGGGGGTATTTATAGTCCAAGTGGGCGAAAGGGTAATTGGGAAGCGATATAAGGGCAAAGGCTCGCGGCTGCGCACAGGCAGGCACCAGACGTTCGGTCAATGTCAGACGTCCGGCACCTCGTGGAGGACCGGTCATCCGGCGGGCATCGGAAGTCCGATGTTTTTCTTTTGGAGAGGCGGCACTGGTCGTCCGGTCGGTGTCGGTCGTATGGTCACTGGAACTTGTCGGACTTCCGGCGTTCGTCGGTCGTCCGACCACTGTAGAATCCTTCGGCTGCAGGTGGTCTAGCGGGCTAAACTCCCAGGCATCGGATGTCCGATCAGGACCGGACGTCCGCTGGCTGTCGGATGTGCGAGAGCTGTAGCTTTCAGGCAGCTCCGTCTTCTTCTGTCTTCATTTCGACGCTTCCCTCGCGGATGGTGTAGGTGATCCTTGGAGCTTGCGCTCCTCCTCGTCCGTGAAGCTCCGGCAATACCTATGCATGCACACGAGTGGAGTGTCAAGTAGTATACCATCCTCGAAGGGGTCAAGTGAACACGTGTAAAGGAGAAAATTCACCTTTATGTATAAGAAGTAAAGGTCGCACGTGTCACTTGCCGAACAGACTCTTGCCATGGTGATGTCCATAGGATGCTCTGCATCACAATATCTTCACATGTTCGTAGTCGGATCTTCAAAGTCTACTCCTCCGAAAACAATAATCACCATCTCATAGAAAGACGGTGAATTTGCTTTGTTGAATTTGCGGTTGCATCGCCGTGTCTAGTTGCTGGTCTTAACGTCTATTCCTTTAGAGTTTCGAGTTATGTCACAGTTTGTCACGCCACCACCGCACCATATTCATCGCTGCTGCCATACCACCACCGCTACCATATCCCACCACCGCTACCATATCCCACCAACGCTAGCACATACCACCACCGCTGCCATGATCCTACCACCGTATATCTGAGTTCTTTTCATATTGGGTTTGTTCTCGAGATCCATCTAGTTTTGATGTGTGTTTCCTTGCACATAGTTCAGATTTTGTTCAACCTCATCCTGACAATCTCCCACATAATCATCCGCCTCCTCAGCGGTAGTAGGAGCCACAGAAGTATCAACAGCAGCACCAACAGTTCCGCCAGGCTCAAGAGGGACATGGCTCGCTCGGCGAAGGGCTATTTTGCGATGTGGAGATAGTTTTTGTTGTTGTTATTGTTGTAGAGGTGTAGCAGGTGCGGTCGGTGGTGGTTGTGGAAGACGCCCAAGCAGTTCATTAAATTTGTTATCGAGCCTTGTTTCGAATGTCTTCTCAATGCAACTATCTTATCCATGGTCTCTTCAAAATTGTTCAGCACATCTTACACCTGTTCTGTCATCATTTGTGAAATTTATCATGTAATGCCTTGTTTTTCATGTTCTCCCAGTCAGTCTCGTCGACTTGTGATCCTGCCATGGTTAGCAGCAATAGAAACAAATATGATCCTACAGACTACTAGAAAATGGTGGTGGTCATGCGTCATAAATCCATCAAGCAAATCTCAAATTCTTACCAGTTCTTACCAGCACCAGGTGGTGATCGGCAACCGTTATAGTCAAAACTCTCAAAGCATGGACAAAGCGATTGAAAGGTGTGCCAAATACTATTGTTTCAGATCATGATACTAAATTTCTTATCCACTTTTGGAGATGTTTATGGGCTAAGTTGGGGACTAAACTGCTTTTTAGTACTACATGTCACCCCCAAACTGATGGACAAACTGAAGTAGTTAATAGATCTTTGTATACTATGCTTAGGGTTGTTTGAATAATAACAAGAAAATGTGGGAAGAATGCGTGCCTCATATTGAATTTGCTTGTAATCTTCCACTACATTCTACTACTAAGATGTGCCCTTTTGAAATTGTGTATGGTTTCTTATCTCGTACACCTATTGATTGTTGCTTGTTCCATCTCCGGAGAAGGTTAATTTTGATGCTAAAAAACGTGCTGAATTGATCTTAAAAATGCATGAGTTAACTAAGGAATATATTGAGTGCATGAATGCTAAATATAAACTGGCTGGGGATAAGGGTAGAAAATGTGTTGTCTTTGCACCTGGAGATCTTGTTTGGTTACATTTGTGTAAGGATAGGTTTCTTGATTTGCGCAATTCAAAGATAATGCCACGTGCTGATGGTCCTTTTAAGGTGTTCGAGAAAATAAATAATAATGCATATAAACTTGAGCTACCTATAGATTTTGGGGTTAGTCCCACTTTTAAAAGTGCAAATTTGAAGCCTTATTTGGGTGAGGATGATGAGCTTCCGTCGAGGACAACTTCATTTCAGGAAGTGCAGGATGATGAGGACATCAATACCATTGTTACACCAACTGCCCCTGCTATTATACATAATGGACCAATTACTAGAGCTCGCGCACGCCAATTGAATTACCAGGTACTTTCGTTTCTTGGTAATGATTCTAATGTTCATGAGAATATGATACTGCCTAAATAGGATACATTTGTCTTGCTTACAAATGAAGGGCCTAGCTTGGACAAGAAGGATGAACATTGGAGCAAGATTAGGCATGGAGATGATGGCATGCACAAGGGGAACAATAACGAAGTTACAAGTGATGATTTCAGGACTTTGAACCCACCATAAGGAGAGCATGAAGCCTTGGACGAAATATACAAGATGCCACTTCATAAATTTCGTCCAAAGACTATTATAGGTGCTGCGTCACCTTATTATTGGTCCTGGCCCATGTAATTTTGAAATACTAAAGTATAGGCTGTTTTTTGAGTCCGTATGTGTGGGGAAAATAGAGTTAGGCTTGGTTTCCGACCCCTTCTCCAAGGGGCCACGAAATTCCCTCTCTTTCTCTCCATATATACAACCCTTAGGGCATCGTTTAGACTTTGGGTTTTGTTTAGATTAAAGTTCGCCATAGCTGCAACTTCGTGTACTTCGTTTGTGTTCAACGACCAAACAAAAGCGTCACAGAACCCTACCTTGACCCATAAAGCTTTCCCCATATATTTGCAATATCCAGATTGCAATCTCAGTTTCTTGCTTGTTCTTCATTTGCTTGTAGGAAATAGACCCACGTGGTCAGGTTGGTCGTGCTCCGGCATGGTCAATAACCTCTCGGAGTTGGTTTAGCTATTGCTAAGGTGCAACGTCTTCGCACGTTCGTAGTCAGATCATCAAAGTCTACTCCTCCGAAAACGATAATGACCATCTCATCGAAAGATGGGACACCTTTGCCTATATCAGACTACCTCCGCGAACACCTCCAGAAACCGGTGCATGAGCTCCCAGCGGTACAACCGCCGCTTCGACCAGTACAACCGGCCTGCCTGCACGCAGTGAAGTGGGTTTTGACCCATGTATCCCCCAGCTTACCCCTTGGACTACAAATAGACCTCCTCCTCCTCCTTTTAGGGTTAGCATTGTGATAGCTCATTTACCCTAGATCTTTGCTCATCCCCTAGTGGTTCTACTCCATCGAGAGACCGCGGCCCCTCTACGGAGAAGATCCACACCAGATTCAGGACCTCCTCACTGAGAAGACCATCAAGACCTCCTCACGGAGAAGACTACCTTTTGTATCGTCCTTTATTGTGTTTGGATCATTGTGGTACTCGTGTTTGTGCATCGATCTAGCATATGTGTGATTGTTCTCGTCCTTCTTGTGTGTTTTATCCCGTGATTTCTCCACATGTTCTTCGTGTTCTTCGTGGGACCCCCTCCATTTCGTGAAAGATCGGCCCCCAAGGGTTCCACCCTACATCAGAAATCTTAAGGCATTGGACGTCCGCTCACGGCCAGACATCCTGTGTCTGTAGCACTTCGGCCAACTTCTTCTCTTGGTCGTTGAACTTGTCGTCCTCGCCACCTTGTCCAATGGGTGTAGCTGCACCAAGGCCTTCATCCAAGTACCTGATCATGCATAGCATTTCTGTCTTAGGTAGTAGCCATGTCTCATGCGGTGAAAGTGGTATTTCGGAGGGGAGCGAGTTCACCTTATCTTCGATAGCCCTTGCACGAGCTCTTCTCATTGGTCCAAGCTATGTCGTAGGAGATGTAGGTATGTCCATGGGGAAGCTTGAGGGATGCTCCGCATCATATCCCCATTGGGAGAGATCCGACCTCGGATCAAGATCTTCATCACGATGGAAAGGAGAGAGATCCCTAACATTGAAGGTACTGCTCACACTGTACTTGTTGTGCGGAATGTCGATCTTGTAAGCATTATTGTTGTAGCGTGCTAACACCTTGAAGGGTCGGTCGGCTCGAGGTAGGAGTTTAGACTTGCGCTCATTGGGGAAGAGGTCCTTGTGAAGATGAAACCCTACGAGATCTCCCGGTTGGAATACCATTGGTGTCTTGTTCACGTTGAGCTTGGTGGCGAGACAATGTACTTGGCGCTCGATTGTTGCCCTCGTATCTTCGTGCATTTTCTTGAGATAACTTGCTCATGCACTTGTGTCCATGTTGGTGTGCTCTTGTAGAGGTAGAGGAAGAATGTCCAATGGGGACAACGAGTTGAATCCGTAGACGACCTTGAAGGGGGGATTGCCGGTTGTCGAGTGTCTTGCGCGGTTGTAGGCGTACTCGGCGATTGGCAAGCATTGCTCCCATTCCTTGATGTTCTTCTTGATCAACACGCGAAGAAGCATCGATAGTGTCCGGTTTCCTCCTCCATTCGGTTGTCCATTTATGGATGGTATGTCGATGAGAATAGTAGCTTCATGCCGAGTATGGTGTATAGAGTCTTCCAAAAGTAGCTTAAGAACTTGACGTCGTGGTCCGAGATGATCGTCTTGGGCACTCCATGAAGGCGCAAGATTTCCCTACAAAAGAGATTCGCAACATGTGAAGCATCTTCTATCTTGTTGCAAGGAATGAAATGAGGCATTTTGGAAAATCTATCCACAACAACAAACACGAAATCCTTTCCATTTTGAGTTATAGGCAACCAAGTACAAAGTCCATGCTAATGTCCTCCCAAGGTTGGTATGGAATAGGAAGTGGCATGTAAAGACCATGGGATTGAGCTTTGGACTTAGCTTTGCGGCATGTAGAGCACCGGTTGGTGAAGTGTGAAACGTCACAGAACATCTTGGGCCAATAATAGTTCTTGGAGAGCGTCGCAAATGTCTTGTCGCGTCCAAAATGTCCCATAAGTCCTCCTCCATGAGATTCCTGCAAAAGGAGCAAATGAAGAGATGACTCGGGAATGCAAAGTTTGTTAGCTTTGATAAGATATCCATCCTTGATATAATATCTTTCCCAAGAAGTGTGCATCACACATTTGGCATAAGGATTTGCAAAGAAAGGATCATGCTCATACAAGTCTTTTATGTGCTCAAAGCAAATAACATAAAATTCAAGTTGAGTAAGAAACATGCATTTGCGGGAAAGCGCATTCGCCACAACATTCTATTTGCCTTCGATGTACTAGATGACATAGGGAAAAGACTCTATGAACTGACCCCACTTAGCATGACGCTTGTTCAACTTAGTTTGACTCTTAAGATACTTGAGTGTCTCATGGTCCGTGTGAAGAATGAATTCATGAGGTCGGAGATAGTGTTCCCAAACACGCAAAACTCATACTAAGGCATAGAGATCTTTATCATAGATTGGATAGTTAAGTTGTGCTCCAAATAGTTTTTCAATAAAATATGCAATCGGGCGCTTTTCTTGCATTAATACACCTCCCATGCCAGTACCAGTAGCGTCACAATATATCTCAAACGGTTTGTCAAAGTTTGGTAAGGCAAGAAGTGGTGCGTGAGTAAGCAAGGTTTTTTAGCTCATTGAACGCGGTGTCTTGCGAGGGACCCCAAACAAAGGGTGCATTCTTCTTGCTCAAAGCATGCAAAGGCATAGTGATCGTGCTAAAGTCCTTGAAGTGTCGATAAAATCCAGCAAGGCCTAGGAAGCTACGCACATGATGCAAGTTCATTGGTGTTGGCCAAGTTTGAATAGCTTCAATTTTAGTCTTGTCTACATGCACACCTTTGGATGACACAATAAATCCTAAGAACACAAGTTTGTCTACACCGAATTTGCACTTTTCCATATTCGCATAAACTTTCTCCTTGCGGAGGGTTTGCAAAATGGTGCTAAGGTGATTCACATGGTCTTTGAGAGATTTGCTAAAAACGAGGATGTCATCAAAGTAGACTACTACAAAGACACCGATGTATGGTCTAAGAACATAGTGCATCATTCTCATAAATGTGCAGGGTGCCTCGGATAAACCCATAGGCATAGCAAGCCATTCATATAACCTGAACTTCATTTTGAAGGCGGTTTTCTACTTATCACCCTCTTGTATGCGAATTTGGTAATAGCCACTTTTGAGGTCAATCTTGGAAAAGATTGTGGCTCCGATAAGCTCAACAAACATATCATCTAAGCGCGGTATTGGGTGACGGTATCTAACCATGATAGCATTAATGGGACGACAATCCGAACACATGTGGTAAATACCATCTTTCTTGGGGACAAGGATTACCGGAACGACACAAGGGCTCATGCTTTCGCGGATGTCTCCATTGTCGATGAGGCGTTGGACTTGCCATTGGATCTCCTTGGTCTCTTCTGGGTTGACGTGGTACGGTGCTGATGCGGAGCATCCCTCAAACATCCCCATGGCCATACCTACATCTCCTACAACACCACTTGGACCAATGACAAGAGCTCGTGCAAGGGCTATCGAAGATAAGGTGAACTCGCTCCTCTCCGGAATACCGCTTTCACCGCATGAGACATGGTTACTACCTAAGAGGGAAACACTATGCATGATCAGGTACTTGGATGAAGGCCTTGGTGCAACTACACCCATTGGACAAGGTGGCGAGGAAGACAAGTTTAACGACCAAGAGAAGAAGATGTCCGAAGAGCTACAGCAACCGGACGTCCGGCCGGGAGCGGACGTCCGACGCCTAAAGAGTCCCCCAGCCCGCAAAGGCCAGGCCAGATTGAGCTACAGCGACCGGATGTCCGCCCCACACCGGACGTCCAACACCTGCCAGGCTCCATACGACCGCTATCCATCGGACGTTCGGCCACCTCCAGACACCTGTAATTTCGCAACAGAACAGAAGAGCGGAAATCCGAGGACTTCCATACGTCCGGTCCCTCACGAGCCACCGGACGTCCGCTACATGTGCGCGCCGAATTCTTCCGGGCCGAGGACCATGTACCCTTTCGTGACTCTAGACTATTTATAGACCCCATCCTCCCTCTTTTTAAGGTAAGCATTGTGATAGCTAATCTAGACTTAGAGCGTTGCTCATCCTTAGTGGTTCATCTCTATGAGAGACGACGACCTCTACAGAGAAGATCCACACGGATTCAAGACCTCCTACGGGAGGTGATTCAAGACCTCCTCACGGAGAAGACTATCGCTACTTGTATCGTCCTTAGTTGATTGTGGATCATGTATCACTCTTTGTGTTTTGTTATCTAGCATACGTGTGACCTAAACTTGTTGATCTGAGTGCTTTTCCTCTTTTTTCCCTCGTGTTCTTCATGTTCATCCTCGGGATCCCTCCGTTTCGTGAAAGATCAGTCAATTATTGGGTTGACCCCACATCGTATGGTATCAGAGCCTAGGTTTATCATGAATTTGGAGCCTCCCCCTTGTTTTATAGCCTTGTTTTGTTGATTTGATCCCAATTTTGAAAACTCGCCACAAAAATAGCGCAATTTTTTTCTGCTATTTGTTGATTTGGCGAAGTTTTGTTGGATTTGATCCGTGGATTTGCTTTGCCATGAGTGGATCTAGCTTTTCCCCTTCTTCTCCCCAAAATTCACCGAAAAATTCGGCCAATTTTGACCAATTTGGCCACCGTTTCCTTCAACCCTAACAGTTTTGCCCGAGCCCAAAATCGCCTAGGCACCGGACGTCCGCCAGCCTACTGGACGTCCGACGACATGACGACCGGCAACCCACCGGACATCTGCTGAACCCTGACGAAACTGTACTTACTAAGTTTTCGTTCCACCTTCCGCACACGCTTACCCATTTCCACTTCCACATATACCCTACCACCACCAAAATTGCTTAACCGCCATCAATACGATTTTACCTTATTTTGTGTTGGATCATTGAAGTTGTGGTTTACCCGTTTCCTTGTGTGTTTCGGCTATCTTGGAAAGGAACGACATCGACAAGACCACTTCCCAACCTCGACACGGACGGGAACATCGACGGCACCTTGTATACCCAACCTAGCATTTGCATTGATAACCCCTCATCGACCACTTTGCGTAGCTTTCCCTTCAAGATTAGTCATTCGGGTATTGCCGGGCAACGACACTTGTGCACTTTAGTTTTCTTCGAGCCACAAAATACCATACTAGAAGCCGTCGTGGTATCCTATCACCATATCTTGTGTGACAAGGTTACCATAGCATATAAGCAATTGCTATCTCGATGCGAAAAGCATCGCATAATTACTCTAGCAAACAAGCTCAAAGACAAAGAGCCAATCAAGCATGTAAGAAAAAGTAAAAGATAAGCAAGGAGCTTTTAAGAAAGAACCATAGCATCGCATCCAAACATATCATATCATATGGTATCATACTTGATCATCTTGGATCATCGCATAGAAACAACAAACATATAGCATACATGGGATAGAAGTCGTTGCGTTTTTGCCTAGTAGGTTGTGCACAAGTATCGTACCCGCCTATTGTGCAATCGTGCTAGTTTCTCTCTAGTGTTGCGCAACAAGAGAATTTCCCGCTCACCCTTGGTTTGCACGACCCCATTTATCCATTTGCGTATGTGTTTCCGTGTATAATTATAACTATTGATCTTCTTGTTGTCTTGGCAAATTGAGAATCATTTTCAACATCATTGAGTCTTATTAAAGATTTCATACTTTGGTCCACCATCCTAACCAAGCTCCACAAAAAGATTTATTTGTGTAGGTGTCAGAGATTGACAAGATACGGTACCAATTGTGCTATTTTCGGGTTATACTATTGAGTGATCATTGATCCATCTTCAACTTCGGTCAAGGTACATTTGGTATAGTTCTTCCTTTCTCCAACTCACACATTCTTGCTTGCAATGATGGATAGGAAAAGTACATCGACGAAACCGCTATTCGACGACCCTCAAGAATCGAACAACTACGTCACCAAACTACATCTATTTGGTGTTCAACGAGCTCTACATCAAGAGAATGAAGCTATGCAAGAGCGCATTGAGCAAGTTGCCGCCGACGCATGACATTCCGAGGCACGCACAAGAGAGCAATTCGATATCATCACCACCAACATGTCTACTCAATTCGATGAGCTATGGACTTTGATAGTGAACCGACGCTCTTCATCTACGTCCTCGCTAGGACGGAGCCGCTCAAGTCGTCATACCGACTACACTTCCGGCTCAAGTACACCTACATCGAACACTCTTCGTCAAGCCGCGCGTTAAGCTCGACATGACAACCGAACCCCACTTCATGACAAGAGTTCGCAAGAGCTATTTGAAGAGCAAGAAATTCGACATCGTCAAAACCAAGCTACACTTGAGCAAGCACAAGCAAGGCAGCGACTACGCCAACAAGAAGAAGAACGAGCGCGCCAACATCAAGAAGAGCGAGCGCGTCACCACCAATAAGAGCAAGATGTTGAGGGACAACGTCAAGTACAACAACGGCGAGAAGCTCAAGCTCTTGAGGTGCAACGTGCCCTACGTGACTCACATCACAGTGTTGCAACTCGCAACCGACACATTCATCAAGAAGATGAAGAACTTCGAGATGAGATGCACAAGAGGCATTATCAAGCACGAAAGCAACGTGAAGTTCCTCTAGAAGCGCGACAAGAGCAACAAGCTCAAAAAGAACCACAAGCTCGGCAAGAACAGCATGACAATGAGCTTCGACCATGCCAAGAGCAACATGCGGTTGATAATCCTCCAAATCAAGAACGCCCTCACAATAGGCAAGCAAACAATGAGGAGCATCACTATGGCAAGCTCAAGTTCACCATACCAAAGTTCTCTGGAAGCATTGATCCCAAAGACTACCTCTCACGGGCATTGAAGTTTGACAAGATCTTTCGCCTCCACAACTTTGATGCTGAAAAGAAGATCGCAATGGCATCCCTTGAGTTCCAAGACTATGTTCTCATTTGGTTGGAGCAAGTCATCGGAAGAAGAGAAGCAAATGGAGAACCACCTATCACTACTTGGAGTCAAATGAAGGATGTTATGAGAGCACATTTCGTGCCAACACACTAGAACCATTACTTGTTCAAAAAGTTGCATCCCCTCAAGCAAGGAACCAAGTCCGTTGAACAATACTACAAGGAAATGGAGATTGCAATGATAAGAGCCAACATCGCGGAGGATGAAGAACAAACAATGGCGAGATTCTTGAATGGACTCAACTACCCTATCAAGAAGATTGCGGACTTCCAACCATACACGAATCTCCTAGAGCTAGTACAACAAGCAACCAAAGCGGAGCGACAAGTACAAGAAGACTGCAAGTACTCCAAGTTCACCTCCAAGAACTACGGCTCCTACAACCAAGATTTAACTCCAACCGATGATACCTCCAAGACGATCTCCATCAAGTGCTTCAAATACCAAGGACGAGGCCACAAGTCATTTGAGTGCAAGACAGTTCGAACCATGATCATCAATGACGACGGCTCCTATGACTCAATGAGCGATGTCAAGACAGGAGCCCTTGAACATGTAGCTATGCATCGGCAAGTGAATGACGATGAAGAAGATCAAGTGTTTTGCGACAATGACTCGATTCCCAATCTCGTTGTCTCCAAGGTCTTGACACAACAACATCATCAAGATGAAGATCAACGATGTCACATCTTCCACACCAAGGCCGGAATCAATGTACGTTCCATCAAGGTTATCATCGATGGAGGAAGTTGTCATAACTTGGCAAGTGAAGAGCTATGCGACAAGCTAAAATTGGTCAAGATGAAGCACCCTCTCCCCTACAAGGTCCAATGTCTTAGCGATGCGAGAACTATTCAAGTCGAGCACACCGTGCAAGTATCTTTCAAGATAGGCGCCTACGAGGATACACTAGAGTGTGATGTGGTCCCCATGTCAGATTGCCACCTTCTACTCGGACGACCATGGAAATATGATCGCAGATCACCCACAATGGACAGACCAACCATTACAGCTTCAAGAGGAAGGACAAAGAGTTCCTGCTACGTCTAATGTCACCAAGTTAAGTGGTCGCCGACAAACAAGTATCTACCAACCATCATGGAGAGAATGGTGAGAGAGTGAACCACCAAAAGGAGACTGAGAGCCACAAGCCAAATTTGAGCGCCTCCACGATGAGCGACAAGAAACAACTAGTGTTATTTGGCACCAAAAGTGAGATGAGAAAACTGTGTGAGAACCCATCGAACATCTTTCACCTCGTCATGAGGATATCACTAACAAAGTTACACCCATAGCCCCAACTGATACATATACAAGACCAATTACTAGAGCTTGCGCATGCCAATTAAATTACCAGGTACTTTCGTTTCTTGGTAATGATTCTAATGTTCATGAGAATATGATGCTGCCTAAATAGGATACATTTGTCTTACTTACAAATGAAGGGTCTAGCTTGGACAAGAAGGATGAATATTGGAGCAACATCAAGCATGGAGATGATGGCATGCTCAAGGGGGACAAGAACGGAGTTACAAGTGATGATTTCAGGACTTTGAAGCCACCATAATGAGTGCGTGAAACCTTGGACGTAATATACAAGATACCACTTCATAAATTTTGTCCAGAGGCTATTATAGGTGCTGCGACACCTTATTATTGGGCCAGGCCAATGTAATTTTGAAATACTTGAGAATAGGCTATTTTTAGAGTCTGTATGTGTGGGGAAACAAGAGTTAGGGTTGGTTTCGGACCCCTCCTCCAAGGGCCACGAAATTTCCCCCTTGTCCTTCATATATACACCCCTTAGGGCGTCATTTAGACTTTGGGTTTTGTTTAGATAAAAGTTCACCATAGCTGCAACTTCGCGTACTTCATTTGTGTTCAACGACCAGACAAAGGCGTCACAGAACCCCACCTAGATCAATAAAGATTTCCTCTTATATTCGCAATATCCAGATTGCAATCTTAGTTTCTTGCTTGTTCTTCGTTTGCTTGTGGCAAATAGACCTTCGTGGTCAGGTTGATCTGGCTCCGGCGTGGTCAATAACCTCTCGGAGTTGGTTTAGCGATTGCTAAGGCACGACGTCCTCACACGTTCGTAGTCGGATCGTCGAAATCTACTCCACTGAAAACGATAGCCACCATCTCATCGAAAGACGGGACACCTTTGCCCCTATCAAGTGGTTTCAGATTTCCAAGTTGCTCGGTGAGATTTTACCGTTTTCATAGATTATATCGAGTCTGTTCTTCATACCTACAATCCATGAAAAAAGCCAAAAAAATTAGGGTTAGTTCACCCTATCCGAACTAGTTTGAACCTTCGCATAGTCCTTTCAGTATTTTGCTTTGTTGAATTTGTGGTTGCATCGTCGTGTCAAGTTGTTGGCCTTAGCGTCTAGTCTTTTAGAGTTTTGAGTTCTGGTCATCAGTTGTCACACCGCTGCCTCAACATCTTTATAGCCACTGCCACATACCACCACCGACCCGTATCCATATACCACCACCAATCCGTATCCATATACCCCCACCGCTGCCATATACCACCACCACTGCCATATTCTACCACCATATATCCACCATCAATCCGAGTTCTTTTTGTTTTAGATTGGTTTGCGAGATCCATCTAGTTTCGGTTTCGTGTTTCCTTGCGTGAGTAGGTCTCAAAAAAAGTCTGGAGACCCCCAGGCAGTTTTTAGGCCAAAATTTCTACAGTTGAAAATATTTTTTTCCCTATCCTATTTTTAGGCTTTTCTGAGTCTTTGGGACACATGCCATCATACTGTTTTTTACCGCACTTTTTTGTCGTCGCTGCCCTGATTCCGAATTTTTCCGGTCAAAAGAGTTTCGGGCCTATCATCTTAGTTTAACTTGGGAAGAGTTTTGAGACACTCGCCATTATAGTGATTTTCAGCCAAAAAAAAGGGAGCCCAAAAAAAAAGAGGAGCGTAAAAAAAAGAGGCGAAAAAAAAATTCTGAGTGTGCTTTTCCATTGATTACGTGCAACGCTGTGATTTTGTTAGTGTTCTAGGCTCGCGTCTCTAGTACGGTCTAGCCTAGGACCAGCACAGTACCGTCGTTGAGCATTTATTCAACTTTGCATCTCTGAATTGATTATTGTTGACCCTTTTTGCTACCATATTATAAGCCTTCCCAGCTCCACATACATCTACATCGTGCGTTTGACTCTCCCAGGTAATTGCTTTATCGAAGCTTTGAGAGTTTTGACTACCATAGTTGCCGACACCACCACCATTTTCTAGTAGTCTATAGGATCATATTTTTGTGTGTTTCTATTGCTGCTAACCATGACGAACAAGGAGTTGCATGATAAATTTCAGCAAATGGTGGGTCAACAGGTAGAAGATGTGATGACTAGTTTTGGTGACGCACTAGCGAGGATGGATGGCATTGAGAAGTCAATTGACACCAAGTTGGATGCAAAATTCACTGAAGTGCTTGCACGTCTACCTCCGCCTGCTGCACCATTGCAACAACAACAACAACCACCTTCATGTGTGAAACAGCCCTCTGCAAACCGAGCCGTGTCCCTCTTCATCTTGGACAAACTATTGGTGCTCCTATTGATACTTTTGTGGCTCCTGCTGCTGCCGAGGAGGATGATGATTACGCGGGAGATTACAAGGATGAGGTTGATCAAAATCAGAACTACGTGCAACAACCAGCACCACAACCACCAGGTCGTCCACATGCAAATAATCGCAATGGTAGTGCTGTACCACACCCTCAGGTACGAGATCATGACCATCTCCCTAAACTAAAATTGAATATTCCACCATTTGAGGGTAGATATCTTCCTGATATATATCTTACCTGGGAGTTAGAATCCGAACAACGTTTTACATGTTTAGAATATCCCGAGGAGAGACGTGTTGCTGCTGCTCTTTGTGCTTTCACTAGTTTTGCTTGTGTGTGGTGGTCTGAATATTGTAGATTATATCCGGATAATATTCCAACTACTTGGGCTGCTTTGAAAACTGCTATGCGTACTCGTTGGGTTCCACCATATTATCAACGTGAATTACTTCAAAAATTGCAGCGTTTAAGACAAGGAAAAAAAACTGTAGAGGAATATTATCAGGAATTACAAACTGGCCTGATTAGATGTGGTATTGTTGAGGATATTGAGGCTATGCTTGCATGTTTTATGGGTGGTTTAAATAGAGAGATTCAGACAATTCTAGAGTATAAGGAGTATAATAATATCACTCGTTTATTCCATCTTGCTTGCAAAGCTGAATGAAGTACAGGATCGACAGGCCTTGGCGCGAACTAATTTTTCTGCAGGTCGACCTTCATCATGGACACCGCGTGCATCCTCTACTTCGACACGTCCGGCTGCACCACCGCCTACTTCATTCGTCACTTCTAGCTGTGATAAAGGCAAACAAGCACCACCACCATCAGCCAGGAGTACACCTTCCAGTCCTGCGCAGAGCTCTTCTTCATCCATGGCATCCACAGGGCCAACACATGATGTTATATGTCATCGTTGCACTGGTCGTGGTCACTATGTGAGCAAATTCCCATCTCAGCGTGTCATGATTGCTACTGAGGAACGTGGTTATGAGTCCACTAGTGACTATGATGAGGAGACTTTGGCTCTTATTACACGTGAAGAACACGGTGGAGATGATTCTAAAAAAGAGACGCAATACATGGCTCCTAAAGATGCTGACAGGTATGAATGTTTAGTTGCTGAACGTGTTTTGAGTGTGCATATCACACAACTGGAGCAAAATCATAGGCATAATTTGTTCCATACAAAGGGAGTTGTGAAGGAACATTCTGTTCGCGTCATCATAGACGGAGGGAGCTACAACAACTTGGCTAGCATGAAGATGGTGGAGAAGCTATCTCTCACCACAAGACCACATCCACATCCTGACTACATCCAATGGTTCAACAATAGCGGCAAGGTTAAGGTAACACGTATTGTTTGTGTGAATTTTAGTATCTTTACATATGCTGATTATGTTGATTGTGATGTGGTACCCATGCAAGCATGTTCCTTCTTACTTGGAAGACCATGGCAATTTGATAAAAATTCTGTACACCATGGTAGAAACAATCAGTATACTCTTGTTCATAAGGATAAACGTATTACTTTGCTTCCTATGTCTCCTGATTCCATTTTGAAAGATGATATTAATAGAGATAATAAAGCAAAACAGGAGCAAAATAAGAGTGATAATCAGATTGTGGAAAAAGAATTTGAGCAACAAATGAAGCCTAATAACACGCCTTCATCTCATGTTGCATCTGAAATTAAATTAAAAAGTGGATGTTTACTTGCCACCAAATCTGATATTGATGATCTAGATTTCAGCAAATCTGTTTTCTATGCTTTTGTATGCAAAGAGGCATTATTTTCATTCGAGGACGTGGCTTCCTCTTTGCTTCCTGATGTCACTAACATTTTGCAGGAGTTTGCGGGCATCTTTCCACAAGACGTGCCACCGGGATTACCACCTATTCGAGGGATTGAGCATCAGATTGACATAATTCCTGGTGCATCGCTACACAACCGCGCACCATATCGTACCAATCCATAGGAGACGAAGGACATTATGCGTCAAGTACAGGAGCTACTCGACAAAGGTTATATACACGAATTCCTTAGTCCTTGTGTTGTTCCTATTAATCTCGTGCCGAAAAATGATGGTCATCGCGTATTTGTGTTGATTGTAGAGGCATTAATAATATTACTATTCGTTATCGTCATCCTATTCCTAGGCTTGATGATATGCTTGATGGATTGAGTGGCTCTACAATATTCTCCAATGTTGATTTGCGTTTTGGATACCATCAAATTCATATGAAATTGTGAGATGAATGGAAACAACATTTAAAACAAAGTTTGGATTATATGAGTGGTTAGCCATGCCTTTTGGATTAACTAATGCACCTAGTACTTTCATGAGATTAATGAATGAAGTTTTACGTTCTTTTATTGGATGATTTGTGGTAGTTTACTTTGATGATATATTGATTTATAGCAGATCTTCGGAGGAACATTTGGAATATTTACGTGATGTTTTTATTGCTCTACCTGATGCACGTTCATTTGGTAACCTTGGAAAGTGCACATTTTGCACCGACCGTGTATCTTTTCTTGGCTATGTTGTTACTCCACAGGGAATTAAGGTTGATAAAGCCAAGATTGAAGCTATTGAGAGTTGGCCGCAGCCCAAAACTGTCACACACGTGAGGAGTTTCCTTGGCCTCGCTGGATTCTATAGGCATTTTGTGAGAGATTTCAGCACCATTGCTGCACCTCTCAATGAGCTTAAAAAGAAGGATGTGCCTTTTGTTTGGGGTACTACACAAGAAGAAGCATTCACGGTATTGAAAGATAAGTTGACACATGCTCCTGTACTCCAACTTCCTGATTTTAATAAGTCTTTTGAGCTTGAATGTGATGCTAGTGGAATTGGGTTAGGAGGTGTGTTATTACAAGATGGTAAACCCGTTGCATACTTTTCTGAAAAATTGAGTGGGCCTAGTCTGAATCATTCTACTTATGATAAGGAATTATATGCTCTTGTCCGGACTTTGGAAACATGTCAACATTATTTATGGCCCAAAGAATGTTTCATACATTCTAATCATGAATCTTTGAAGCACACTAAAAGTCAAGCAAAACTGAACCGTAGACATGCTACATGGGTTGAATTCATAGAGACTTTCCCTTATGTTATTAAACACAAGAAAGGAAAATAAAATGTTATTGTTGATGCATTGTCTCGTCGTTATACTATGCTTTCACAACTTGACTTTAAAATATTTGGTTTGGAGACCATCAAAGATCAATATGTGCATGATGCTGAATTTAAAGATGTATTGCAGAATTGTTGAGAAGGGAGAACATGGAACAAGTTCGTCGTTAATGATGGATTTGTGTTTCGTGCTAACAAGCTTTGCTTTCCAGCTAGCTCTGTTCATCTTTTGTTGTTGTAGGAGGCGCATGGAGGAGGATTAATGGGACACTTTGGCGTGAAGAAGATGGAGGACGTACTAGCTACACATTTCTTTTGGCCAAAGATGAGACGGGATGTTGAGCGTTTTGTTGCTCGTTGCACTACATGTCAAAAAGCTAAGTCACGACTCAATCCTCATGGTTTATATATGCCTTTGCCTATCCCTAGTATTCCTTCGGAAGATATATCTATGGACTTTGTTTTGGGTTTACCTCGAACAAAGAAGGGGAGGGATAACATATTTGTTGTCGTGGATAGGTTCTCGAAGATGGCACACTTTATACCATGTCATAAAAGTGATGATGCTGCTAATGTTGCTGATTTGTTCTTTCATGAAATTATTCGATTGCATGGTGTGCCAAATACTATTGTTTCATATCGTGAAACTAAATTTCTTAGCCACTTTTGGAGATGTTTATGGGCTAGGTTGGGGACTAAACTGCTTTTTAGTACTACTTGTCACCCCAAACTGATGGACAAACTAAAGTAGTCAATAGAACTTTGTCTACTATGCTTAGGGCTGTTTTGAAGAATAACAAGAAAATGTGGGAAGAACGCTTGCCTCATATTGAATTTGTTTATAATCGTTCGTTGCATTCTACTACTAAGATGTGCTCTTTTGAAATTGTCTATGGTTACCTACCTCGTGCACCTATTGATTTGTTGCCTCTTCCATCTTCGGAGAAGGTTAATTTTGATGCTAAACATTGTGCTGTATTGATCTTAAAAATGCATGAGTTAACGAAGGAAAATATTGAGTGCATGAATGCTAAATATAAATTTGTTGGAGATAAGGGTAGAAAACTTGTTGTCTTTGCACCTGGAGATCTAGTTTGGTTACATTTGCGTAAGGATAGGTTTCCTAATTTGCGCAAGTCAAAGCTAATGCCATGTGTTAATGGTCGTTTTAAGGTGTTAGAGAAAATAAATGATAATTCATATAAACTTGAGGTGCCTGTAGATGTTGGGGTTAGTCCCACATTTAACATTGCAGATTTGAAGCCTTACTTGGGTGAGGAAGATGAGCTTCCATCGAGGACGACTTCAATTCAAGAAGGGGAGGATGATGAGGACATCACTAACAAAGTTACACCCATAGCCCCAACTGATACATACACATGACCATTAATAGAGCTCACGCACACCAATTAAATTACCAGGTACTTTCGTTTCTTGGTAATGATTCTAATGTTAATGAGAATATGATGTTGCCTAAATTGGATACATTTGTCTTGCTTACAAATGAAGGGCCTAGTTTGGACAAGAAGAATGAATATTGGAGCAAGATCAACCATGGAGATCATGGCATGCGCAAGGGGGGAAAGAACGGAGTTACAAGTGATGATTTCCGGTCTTTGAAGCCACCATAATGAGAGCGTGAAGCCTTGGACGAAATATACAAGATGCCACTTCATAAATTTCGTCCAGAGGCTATTATAGGTGTTGCGTCACCTTATTTTTGGGCCAGACCCATGTAATTTCAAAATACTTGAGCATAGGCTGTTTGTAGAGTCTGTATGTGTGGGGAAACAAGAGTTAAGGTTGGTTTCGGATCCGTCCTTTAAGGACACGAAATTTCCCCCTCTTCCTCCATATATACAGTCCTTAGGGCGTCGTATAGACTTTGGGTCTTGTTTAGATTAAAGTTCGCTATAGCTGCAACTTCGCGTACTTCGTTTGTGTTCAACAACCAAACAAAGGCATCACAGAACCTGTCGTGGAAATAACACGGCAGATGTCCGGTTTAACGGACTTGATGATGGAACCATCGCACGGGTTAGCTTGAAAGGATTCATGGCACACAAAGGACACAAAGGATTTATACTAGTTCGGCCCCTTCGGAGAAGGTAAAGCCTACGTCTAGTTGGTTTGGTATTGCTTGTGCGTCGGTTTACAGGGAGCGGATTCGCTTTGCCTGTGTCTCGACGGATTGTTTGTTGCTTGTCCCTGAACCGTCCAGGCCGTCCCTTTATATAGAGGCAACGCCTGGTCCGGTTTACAGAGTCCTGAGGCCGGGTCATAATCGTGTCCGCCTCGGTCTCTGTCTTTCTTTCTTATCTCTCAAGTTACATCTCTTGGCGGTTTACAAACCATACTTCTATACATGGGCCTCAAAATCTCATGGGCCGTAATCCCTACTAAAATATTAAAACCAAGTATAATATAACCAAGCCGGTTTACAATAGCCGGTTTATACCTACTAACCATATCCCTGACATTAGGCCCCAGAATGATTTGAACTTGTTCACATCAGTCTTCTTTGTCTTGTATAATTTTCTTCTTTATCTTCATCTTTTTGTAAACCGGCTCTGACGTCATCCTCCAAGATCATTAAAGTCTGATAATGACATCATCTCCGCATTTAACGCCGTGAGCTGTACTGTAGCGTATTTTAAGGGTTATCCCGAAGATCGAGGCATCACGGGATCTTTATCCGATTTTCTGTCTCCTCGATTCTCGCACTTGTCGTTTCAGATCTGACTCCTGGCTATAAATATTGCCACCCCCCATTCATTATCTCCTTCTCACTTCGTCCTCTTCCTACGTCTTCTTCCTCCGTCGTCGCCCGAGCTCAAACCGCCGCCGACGACTGCCGGATCTCTGGTCCTCGCCTAGCCGCTGCATCAACCTGAGCTTCGACCAGATCAATCTCCGCCGCCGATTCTCGCCGTCCCAGGTATGTTCCTCCTCCTTACTGTTGATCTGCATCTACCGGCGCTTCTCCTTGTTCTTTCGCCATTAGGGCTTCCGAGAAAAGCTTCGCCTCTTCGTAGATATATTACTCATAGAATATTTGTGACCTTTATGCCCTAGTCAATAGATCTTCCTCTTAATACTAGCTTAGATCTCACCGTCTATACATAATGCTGTTGATTTATCCGTTCTGCCATTAGAGCTCTCAGCAAAGCTTCGTCTTGCTCGTTCTTTGAGCCCGTGACTCGTAGTAATTTTGCTTTTCGATCTTCTCCATTTTTACTCCGCTGTAGATGCGTCGAATCTTCATTGCTCCTGTCTGTCATGTAAATTCATCTTTTTAGTATAAAGTCTGTGTAGCTTTTCTTGCATATTTTTAGATTAGTTTCTTTTCTGCAGCACACTCAGATCTTTCCCCCTTAGCAAACTTTTGGAAACCTGTTTTCCTCTTCGGTAGATTTGCTAAGTATGCTCCGGTTTAAGTTGATATACCCTCCTCTTGAAAAAAACTCTGTAAATTGACGCAATGGTCGAACTGTTCCTCTTCAACTGCCATAAACCGGAAATGATATAACTTGTTTTATGATTGCCGGTTTAACCATGCTAACTAGTCCTCAGTTTAAACCGTTGCGTAATTTCCATAGATAGATCCCGGATCATTGTACTTTCATAATCCGTTTTTGCATTTTATCTTCTTCAGCACTTTGTTTAATGGCTAAGAAGTATGTCTCCTGCGATTGGGTCCGTTCCGTCGTTACTGAGGATGACTTAGTCAAGCTGTCTAAGATTGGCACATTAGGCCCTCAGGCTGAGCTAAAATGGCGTGCTCCGGGTAATGAATGCCCTCCTACTCCTAGATCCGGGGAAGTCATCGTATTTCTGGACCACATCTCTAGAGGCTTCTCTCCCCCCGGTTCAAGATTTTTCCGGGATGTTCTTGCCACCTTCCAGCTGCACCCACAGGATATCGGGCCCAATTCTGTTTCAAACATTTGCGATTTTCAAGTATTTTCTGAAGTGTATCTGCAAGAGGAACCTTCAGTTGATTTATTCCGGGATTTCTTCCATGCAAACCGGCGCACTGAATTTACCAGCGGACCTCACCAAGAACTTGGTGGGATTAGTATTCAGAAAAGGAGGGACGTAGTCTTTCCTCACGCTGCCTTACACACCCATCCAAAGGATTGGAACAAATCCTGGTTTTATTGTGTAGACACTTCTCCTGAAGGTGAAAATCCTTTGCCGGGTTATCGTGAAACTCGTATTCCGGCGAATCACCCCTTGCCACAACGGCTTAGTGCTGCTGAACGGACCCGGTTTTCATCACAGCTCTCCAAACTGAGGGCTTTTATGGCAAATGGTCTGAATGGTACTGATTTCCTTCGCTGCTGGCTATCTTGGAGCATCCTTCCCTTAAGCCGGCGTCCTAAGCTAATGTGCAAATACTCTGGTAAACCGGATGATCCTCAGAGGTTTACCAAGGATAAGCTTTCTGAATCGGAGGTAGTGGAGTCAGCCAAGAAGATTGTCAATCCTACCTTAACAGACTGCTCTAAAGTTGGCTTGGCCCCGTACTTTAAGAAGAATAAGCTGCCCGAAGTAAGTTTTTCTTTACCCTGTACTTGTAAACCGTCCTCTTTGAACCGTCTTTCACTTGCCCTTGCTTTTTTCAATTAGGCTGATGACCCCTTCTGGAGGAGAAAGCCTCAGGAGAAAACCGTAAAACAGGCTCGCCGGAAAACCCCTGCAAACAAGAAGAGGAAAGCAGCCGTCGATGCCGGTTCTCCTTCTGAGGATGATGATCCGGACTCCGAGGTATGCCTTACTCCGGTTTAAGTCTCGCTTTCATGTACTTGTAATCATATCTAATGATACCTTTTCACATGAACCGCTTGAAGGTGATAACCCGACTGAGATTGAGGTAACCCTTATTTCTTCTGATTCAGAACCTCTTCCTCAAAAAAGCCGTCGGACCGTCAGGAAATATCAATTTTCTCATCCTTATGCTAAGTTAGATCCTAACTTTACTTTGAAGAAGCAACAGCATGAAGCTTTTTGCCGGACCACTCGCCACAGTGGCCTGGCGGTGGAGTCATCTGGAATCTCATTAACTCCGGTTCGAAAGCGTCGCACTGAGGTAATACTCTCTCCGACTCTTCTTCATCCCAAGGCCGGACTTATCCGACAACCCCTTAAACCGTCTGATCCTGACTATCAGGAAACTCCGCTGTCTTCTTCCGGCGTATCGACCGCTACACAGCTTCCTCCTTTGAAGACCGTTCCGGGGTAACTCTCTTCACCTCTTCCGGTTTATGACACCCCCTTTTCCTTTATAATGCTAACTTATTTTGCCTGTTTTCCAGCAAACCGAAACCCAGCAAAAAGCCCAAGGCGAATAAGCCTGTTGCTGATCCTTCTGCTGATGAACCGGTGATTGATCCGTCCACAGCTGTTCCTCCAGAAGGTACCCCTGCAGCTCCGGTTGAAGAACCTGCTCTTGAAGCTCCTGTTGCAGAAAATGTCCAAGATCCACCAAGTCCGGCCCGGGTTAATTCTCCTCAAGTTAACCCGGCGTCTCCTGATCCGGCTCAAGTTGAAGTTATTCCTCCCAATGTACCCACTTCTCCTGATGTTGTGGTTACTAGTGCTGCTTATGTTGCTCCAGCTGAACCCACCGTTTTAGCAAAACATATAGCTAAAGCGGAAAAGATAGCCCAAGAAAAAGGGAAGTGGAGTACTGATATATCCAGTCTTTCTAGCATGAGTGCTCAAGATATCTATTCCGGATATTTGAACCGGCTCCACAGCAGCCGGGATTATGAAGCCAGCCTGGTGAACCTGATGAGAGAAAAATATGAAGTAAGTTTCCTCTTCTGACTTTGCTTTTTTGACGCATCTTTATCTCATAGCAGCCCCCAAGTTCCGGTTTAGCTGCTTTACTGAAGGTAATCCGGAACTTTGTAGTTTGAACTGCTGATCCATACATTAGCCCCCAAGTATCAAGTAGATAACTTGGTTATGTAGTTGATACTTGTAATTTCAAATTGTCTTTGGTGCATTGCTTCAACTGCCATTAGCCCCCAAGTGTCAAGTAGACAACTTGGTTGTGTGCTTGAGACTTGTACTTTCAATTTGTCTTTGCTGTATTACTTCAACTGCCATTAGCCCCCAAGTGTCAAGTAGACAACTTGGTTGTGTGCTTGAGACTTGTAATTTCTAATCTTGCTTTTGAACTTTGTCTGCAGGCTGAGCTGAACCGGAATGCTCTGGAAATCAATGAACTTCGAAGCCGGCTTACGGAGACTGAGTCAGCCGCTTCAAAGGCTAAGGCAGAACTTCAAGTGATCTTAAAGACTGCTGAAGACTTGAAGAAGTACTTTGACGAGGAGCGGACTACTTTTGAAGTCCAGAAAAAAGATCTTGAGAAACGTGTTCAGGATGCCGAAGGAGCACTTAATCCGGTTACTGAAGAATTGACCGGGTTAAAGCGCCAAATTGACTTGATGACTTCTGCTATTTTTGGTAAGCATAATCTGAATTCCTGTCTTTATCTTTGTAATCTGTGACTTGCACCGGTTTAACTTTCATTGTTGTATGTAGGACGCCGCGTCTCCCATCTTGGGGACGACTTGCGGAAAAACTCAAGGCCTGCTATACCTTGGTTGAACAGTTATACTCCGGAACGCAACGGATTATCAGTGCCACTTCATTTGGTAAACCGGCTCCTTCAACTATCCAAGATACTTTGAATAGTTTATCCATTCTACCGGCTCATCTTGAAGAGGTTAAGAAATCGGCCGCTCGAGGAGGTGCTCTTCTGGCCCTTACGAGGGCTAAAGCTTGGGTCCCGGACCTTGATCCGGAGGAGGTGTTAACCGGATTTCCTGATACCAAGGAGGACGGTTCAACTATCAATGAAAAAGATCTTTATGCTCTGACAAAGGAGATGCGTCCCCTCGCTAGCAAGCTTGCGGTGGAGTCTGACGTGTCGCGATATCATCCATCATATAACCTGCAGAACGAGCGGGTGGAGCGACCGGTTTACGATATTGTAAACTTAATTCCGCAGGTTCGTCCTCACACCTTTGCTCCTGATATTGATCCTGTTGAGCTTATCAACGATGAAGTATATTTCCGTGCCTTGGCAAAGATTGATTGGCGTGCACCGGACTTCCAACCGCTTCACGAGGATGAAGATGTTCCGGATCAAGACGGTGGCCAACCATCTCAGCAAGGAGAAGCACAATCTTAAATGCTATTGCTGTAACCATGATTGTTATTCCGTAAAACAATGCTTCCAACTATTGGGCTTTTTATGCCTTGTAATAGGTTTAGCTGAGACTTAATGCGCTGTGATCCGACATTTTGTCTTTATGAAGTATTCATCCGTTGACCCGTTGCCTGATGCGGCTGCTTTCTTCTGTTCATATAAAAATATCGAAAAATATGTCCTAGTGGCTTACCACTGAACGGGTTAACTTGCTCTTTTAAAATATCCAATAAACATATCTTTATACTAAAAATAATTGTCATACCTGAGACGTATGTGGCTCATATACTTTAAACCAGTCAGGACTTTAAAGTCACTTTAATCGGTCTTCATCAATCCTAATAGACACTTGAAACTCTCCAGTCCATCTTGTCGATAAATCCGGTTCATCTTGTTGCAGAAAATTGTAACTTGTGCCTGATACGCCATCCGAGTTTTAATGAACACCGGGCTTGAGCACAATTGGGCCGGGTTAACAAACTCCGGTTACTGTCTTTGTCTCATACTGGTGACTTATAGTCAAAACCAGGCCGGTTTAAAAACTCCGGTCATTATAACTGATCATGCACTGCCGATTTGTTGGCTCATCATGAAGGTCTATCCGGGTTATGATGAACGCCGGTTTAATTCTCACTGGTATTCATGACCCAGACTTATAACTTTATAGATAGGTGGTCAACTTCTGGAGCTGTTCCACTCGGTTTAAAAGGTTATAGAACACAAGAAACACAAAGAAACACACAATTTTTGCAAACCAAACCATATGGTCGAGGCTTTTTCAAAGAGCTGCCAGGCTCAAAGCAAGGTTCAGCCAATCAATGGGACGTGGGCAAACCTACTGTCCCAAGGAGCCTAGCCAATCACTGAACGTGAGCGTATCGACTGTTCAGAGGGCCGATAGAACCGCAAATAAAAACCAATCCGATCAATGGGACGTGGGCGAACCGACTGTCCCAAGGGGCCTAGCCAATCACTGAACGTGAGCGTATCAACTGTTCAGAGGGCCGATAAACCGTAAACGAAGCCAATCAATGGG